>JAZKJV010001925.1:0-337522 GCA_037367405.1 Ottelia alismoides | reverse complement strand
TTTCGCATCTGAGCGGGATCTGAATCTGGCTCTATAGTCCTCGACCGTCTCTATTTGTATACTCTCGCCCTGGACCGCGAAAGTACACCTTCCCACTTTCATGATCAGTCACCGCCTTGGCTGTGGCCAAGAACGGACGACCAAGGATGATGGGGGTATCGGTCACTGATTCAGGGATCTCCATGTCCAACACTACGAAGCCCACGGGGAATTGCTTACCCTGAATCGTGACGATAACGTCTCGTATAACCCCTTCGGCCTCTTGACAGATCGATCAGCGAACTGAAGGACTGTCCTGCTCTGTCGAAGAGTGCCCAACTCGAAGCGGTCGAGAAGGGCTGCCGGAAGAAGGTTGATCGACGATCCGCTATCTAGAAGAGTACGGTCGAACCACTGCTCACTAATCTGGCATCTGACATACGGGGCCCCTGAATCTGGCCTCTTGGCTGGCAGTCGGTTCTGGATCGCAAAGCACGTGGCTTTGGTCAGCACATGGATCTCTGAAGTGTGGTTCCTCCTCCTCCTCCTGACTGTAGTCCTCTCTCTCAAAGATCTCTGGAGAAGGGGGATGTGCTGCAAAGCCTCCTGGAGGGTCAGCTGAATGTGAAACCGATCTATCATGCTCTGGCTGAACTCCTCAAGCTCTCTCTTTTTTGGATCATTTTTCTTCCCCTTCCCCATCTGAAGGGCTCTAGGGAAGGGGATCACAGGGTCCTTCTCAGATGAAGGACTAGGAAAATGTCTAAGCGGTTCAAGGACCGGATCCACACATACATCACGCACCACAGTGGGACCAGAAGAAAATAAACCTTTTCCTTTATTCATAGCAAAGTTCCGAGATACATGAGTGCGAGGAAAAACAACAGGACTGTCTATACAAACACCGGTGGCCTCAGTACCACCACGGGCTGGCTGCTCTGCTGCTGCTGAAGGAAGACGTCGCGCGACATCAGTACCGCGGGCTGGCTCGGCTGCATGGGTGGCATCAGTACCACCTCCTAGCTCTGGTGAAGTGGCGGCCTCAGTACCGCCGGTGGGATCAGCATCCTTGGTGGCCTCAGTACCACCGTCATCATCTGGAGCGGCCTCAGTACCGCTCTCCTCCTCCTCCTGTGGCGCCTCGGGATGGTTCTCAGCTGAGGCGCCGCCGCCTGTTGGGGTCCTACCGCTCCTAAGTGTGACAAAATCAGCTCAAATAAATCCGAAGATGTATCATCAAATGGGTCACTAGGAAGTGGCTGACTCAGTAGGTACTACCTGCTCAGACTTCCTCTTGAGGCTGTTCGGATTGGGCTCTCTCTGGGCTGGTATGGCGGCCTTCCCTCTCACCAGGTCCCGCATCTCCTGGCGGAACTCGTCCATCTCCCGTCGGAATGTAGCCTGCTGGTCCGTGAGGAGGCGGGCGATGTCATCCAAAGCGGGGTTCTCGTGGGAGCCCGACGGGTGGCCTCTCTGTGGATGAGGCTGTGGCTGCTGGTAAGGGTAAGAGGGGTAGGAAGGAGGGTGCTGCTGGTGCTGGTATCCCTGGTGAGCCTGCTGCTCACGTCTCCAAGGCTGTCCCTGCTGCTGATAGGGACGAGGACCGTAGGCTGACTGCTGCTGATACGCTGGAGGCTGCTGCTGCGGCTGGTGATGGTCTCTCTGCTGGGAGTACTGCCCATCCTGACCTGACGGCTGCTGCTGGGGCTGGGCACCACCACTCCCCCACCTGAATCCGGGATGGTCTCGTCGGATCCCAGGCTGGGACGGTCGTACCAGATCTCGTTGACATCCATCAACGGCTCGGCATCCAAGGGGGCTGGCGGGAGTACTGCCAGAGGCTGGTCCGGCTGGTAGACCACCATCTGCATCTCTGGAGATGGTGGAGACTGGTAGGTGGGCTGCGGCTGCTGGTACGGCTCCGCCTGTACAAGGTGAACCTGTCTAGGCTGCACTGGAGTGCTAGAGCTTGGACGAGCTGCTGCTGCTGCCGGCGTCGCCTCGCGACTGAAGACGGGGCTGAGAAGCCGTCTGTGCCTCCTGGAGACACATGAGCTGTGTCTTCAAGTCGCCCAAGACCTGTGCCATCTGATCCATCTGTGCTATGCTCTGGCACTGCATCTTCTCTATCAGCTCCATGCGGTCCAGCTTCTCGCTGATGATGCCCATGTCCGCAGCTGACGACTCTAACTGTGCTGCTGCTGTGGCTGCTGCGGACGAACTGGAAGGACCTGCATCTACCCGTGCTATCCTCTGGTACTGCACGGGTCCTGGCTGATGTGGCTGGGTCTTCTGGGTGTAGAGCCGGGTCTGGGACATGACCATGTAGTTCTCTGCCATCTCCTCAAAATAGCCCAGACCTGGTCGTGGTCCTTGGCGAAGTAGGACCCGCCACAAGAAGCATTCACCAGGCCCTGTAGCTCTGGTGACAGTCCGCTGAAGAATCTCTGAACTAGGTTCGGCTTCGTGATGTCATGGTGCGGGCATCTGTCCAAAAGCTCTCTGAACCTCTCCCAAGCCTCGTGGAACTGCTCGTTGGGAAACATGGAGAAGTTACTAATCAGGGCCCTCGCTGCATTCGTCCGCCCGAGTGGATAGTAACTTGTTCAAGTACTCGGTGCGGAGCTGCTCCCAGGTATATACAAATCTCCCCAAATGCTTCAGCCAGGTGGCTGCTCTGTCTGCCAGTGAGAAGGGGAAGGCGATCATCCTGATCGTGTCCTGGTCCACATGTCTGTCGTGGACAGTGCTGCATATCATAAGAAACTCCTGGAGGTGGAGGTGGGGCTCCTCTGTAGCAAGTCCGTGGAATCGCGGGAGCATCTGCAAGGTGTTCGGGGGGAACTTGAAGTCCCCACGATAGCTGGAACCACCACCCAGTGGTGCATCAAAGTAGATCCGGGGTTGTGCAACTCCCGCATCGGTCTAGGTGGTCCTGCTCCTCCTGCGGCTGCTGCCGCTGCGGCGGCGGCCGCGGCTGCTGCTGCTGCTGCGGCTCGTGCCTGTGCATCTGCATCCGGGATCTCCTCGGGCTCGCTCTGCTGGTCTCTCTCTGCTCTGAGCCTCTCCAACTCGCGCCTCATCTCCATCATGAAAGCTCCCTGATCGCGGAGCTGCTGCTGAACTGTATCAAGTGATGCGATCAGGGTGGAGTTGATCGCTCCCTGGTCTAAAACAATGTGCTCTGGTCTATGGGAGTGATCATCTGAACTGCCTGCTCCGGCCATCTCGACGTCTGCAAAATCAAATGAGCCCAACTCAGGTGCTGTCAAGTGAATCAGTCTCTCCTCGGGCTCATGTCTCTCAGGAAGGTCAGAAAGGGGATCGAGGGGGAACAGGGTGGAGTCGTACTCGGGCTCGGAGAGCTGGTCTGAGCTCTCGCGAGCCAACCTAGATGATGAGGTAGACGCGCCCGAAAGCGGTGCATCCATAGGCTGCCTAAGAGATCGTCTACCCATCATCTCGATCTGGCGAGTAGGGCGGATGAGATCTGGAAAAACTATGATCTGAAAACAAACCCCCGGTTCTCCAACATAACGCGAGCTGAAGACCGTGAAAGTTCGGTCAAATTATCTTGTCGATTTTATTTTGGTGAACACACAAATATCAGAGCGCTTATGTGACCTGTTGGGATATCCGCTGCTAACCCCAACCGACTCTCCCGCACGGAAGAGTCGGTAGTCAGTCGAGCTTAGCAACGGGGGGCTCTACCTAGTGTTCGGGGTCACTCTCTCGCGCATACAAACCAAGCAATGAGGGGGTTGCTCTCCCCAAGACAGAATTTTTAGGGTGAGCGAGTTTTAAGGTCAATAGTCTTAGCAGTCCCAATTTTATGGTTACACTTTTTTTAGGTATTTTTCAAATCAAACAAAATCGCCTAACGAATTTTTCGATTCTCTTGGTTATTAAGTCAAAAACAGGGGGGAGAAGTCGAAAAAGCCGATGCACGAAAAATCAATGATGCATGCAAAGTCAGAAATGCGTACCTTGCTCCAGCTCTCTACATGCAAAGTGATCCGCGCATAAAATAAAAGACAGAAAGTAAACTAAGCTATATGATGCAACGGTGAAAGCCGAGTCCTAGACGAGCAACTTCTAGTGAAGAACCGTCTAACCGGTCACCGACCTCCAAGCCAAAGGGTCCGGTCTTGGCTCGTCCCTCCCCTGCCCGACAAATCGGGGGTAGGAGTAAGCGCTTTACAGGACGAGCTACGACACGTAGGCTACGGAAGCTAGCGAGTCGGTTATTTTTATTATTTATTTATTTTAAGTAGGTCCAATTACGGTCTATAGGAACAGATAAGCCTTAGGTGTGTGGATCCTACTCAATTACGTCACAATCACCAGAAAGTCCTAAGTCTAGGGACTCGAGCAAAAACCGCGAAAAACCGGCAAAATGACAGTAAGAAATAAAAAGAAAGTCGCGAGAAAAGCCGCGAAAAAGCCGCAGGTCCTAATGGGTCCCCCGAGCACACCGGTGCTCGGCGAAACAGACCCGCTACGGTCTTAGTGTCCAAACAGTCTCAGAAGTCCTGTCCCTGTATTATTACAAATAATAATGAATAAAAATCTACCCTAATACCTCACCCACTCAACTCTCTCTCTCTCGCTCTCTCCTGCGGCTTCGTAGAGAAAGAAGCCGCCTCCGAACTCTGCGGCTGCACCGGCTCCTCGAAAGTAGCCTCCGCGGTCCTCGGGCCCTCGCAAGAAACAGAGAAGAGAGTGGTCAGACCAATAAAATAATCAAATAATAGAGAAAAATAAAAGAAACTACAAGTGAGGGTATATGTGCAGAAATGGAAACAAAATAATCACACAAAAGAAAACAAAAATAAAAATAAAAGAAAATAAGAATAAAACAAAATAAATCAAAAGAAACTAAATACAAAAGCCGCGAAAAGCCGCGAAAACAAAACGAAAATAAAAACAACACTACTAAGCCGTGCTCCCGGCAACGGCGCCATTCTGATGACACCAAAATCCCTCAAGACCCGGGTGAAGGTAATAAAACAAGGGTCGTTGCGACCCGGATCTCAGAGGATAGGTGTATCAAGAAAAATCAACCACTCAAACAGATAAAAATTGTCAAGCACGAAAGCGAGCGGTCTAGCTATAAGATTAACCTGGTATAGCTCCCAGGGTCGAACACAAGGAGCACGGGTTGGCCTAGGGCCTACGAAGTAGTAAAAAGAAAATAAAAGGAAAAACAAGAATTTTAATGGTTTTTAATAATTTTTATATTTTTTTGGATTTTTGAATTATAAAGAAAATAAAAGAAAGAAAAATCAAGCCAACTTAAGCAATTTATTTAACATACCAAAAATTAAGCAAAAATTAAAGAAAAATTGTTTTTATGTTTTTTAGGTTTTTAAGTGTTTTTGGTGAATTTTTGGTATTTTTCTAATGTATATTTTATTTTATAAAAATCAAACAGTGCTCAAAGGCCTAGGTACTGTCCAGCAAGGCTTGAAACCCAAAAATAAAATATTTATGGATCTCAACAAGCCCTGGAGGTAATTTTCCTGTAATCTAGAAAGAATAAGGAAAATTTGGACACCTAAATTATTGTTTTTGGATTTTTATATTATTTATTATAATTTTTATGAGTTTTTAGGGGTTTTTAGATTTTCAGGGTTTTTAAGCAATGAAAAAATAGCCAAAATTGGCTAGAAAATCAAACAACACACAAGAAACAGTAACTAATTTTTTTGGAATTTTTGAAGGTGTTTTATATTTTTTGGTATTTTTAAACCTAGACAGTAGCTAAAAGGATGTTTTTGAAATTTTAAAAATACTAAATGAAATCAAAAATGTCCTCAAAAATTCTCAAAAATCCAACAACATGGCAGGAGCCATGTGTCAAATTTTCATCGAATTTGGAGGTGGTTTGATATTTATTCAAAAATCAAAGGGGGGGCACTGTGCACAAGGACGTAAGTGCAAATACCCGCAAGTCTGGGGGCCAAGGTGCAAAAATCCCAGCTAAACACGCGCGTGGCGCGTGCCTGGGGCACTCAGGGGCCTTTTGGTAATAAAAACCAAGTTCCTGGACCTTTTGGTAACTCGTACAAAAAGTCCAGGGGCTTGGATGCAAAAATCCCACTAAAATCCGCACATGCGTGAATAAAATGCTCACAGGGGCATAAATGCAATTACCAAAAAGTTATCATTCATTCAATAACCCAACAGAACTACAGGATAGAAGACGCAAATATCCCAAACAAGCACGTGGCGACGCACGTGAGATCACATACACAGGGGTATATATGCAAATAAAAACAAGCACAAGGTCCCAGTTGCAATTTACCCTACGTAAATAAAAGGACTAAAATATTTACAGCACTGACACGTAAAACAAAAAGCTAAGAGGGGGCCTATGTAATTTACCCCTTATTAAGTCGACGGCTCGATGGCGGACGCGTGGCGAATCGGACGGCTCAGGTGCCTGGCGCCTCTTCTCTTCTGCAGCACGTGGGCTATCGACGGTCCAGAGGGAGACACGTGGGAGATCTAGCGGTTCAGGTGCTACGCCCTCTCTCCTTTGCTCTGACGGTCCGGATGACGCCTCGAATCAATCAACGGCTGCTCCTCCTCGAAGAACGGACGATCAAGATTAAAACTGGGAGCGGAGGCTGATCGGACGGTGCTGGAGGATGGTGGAAGAACACTCAGCCGGCGAGCTTCGCCGGCCTCGTGCGTGAGCTGTAGACCTCCTCAGCTGCTCCTGATGATCGGAGAAGATCCGCGGTGATGCCCCGCGGCTGGTGGTAGCCTCCGATGTCCCACCCGAGCCCTGGAGGGGCTCCGGCGAGCTCGGCGGCGGTGAGCTCCTGGACCTGATGTGAGGGGGGGCTCAGATGCCCTCCTTCTGACCTGCAAGATATACCAGAAGCTTCGCGGGTCGAGGGCAAAGTGCCTCGACCCAAGGAAGCGGCGTGAGGGTGAACGGGGCGTCGGGGCGAATGAGCTCCAGCGAGCGGAGGATGGGGGAGCTCGACTCCCAGCTCCGGGGCGAGCTGGGTTGAATGACTGGGCGAAGAACGTGCGTGGGTGGATGGCGAAGATGATGGTGTATCCCGATGATCGAAATGGTACTCGATGTGGCCGGAATCAGCGAAACACGACGGAGATGCGATTTGGGGGAAATGAGAAATTACACTAAATGGGCGAGCGAAATGGATACCTGGGTGATGCGGGAGACTATGCTGGAGCTTAGCTAGCTCCTGGTCGTCGCCTCGAAGGGCGTCAAGGCCTGAGGCTCGAGCTCCGGTCGGGTGGCGGAGCACGGCGGCGCGAAGCTGCCGGATCAGTGACCGGCCACCTCCTCCTCGCTGCAACAAGGGCCAACGCGAGCTGTCACCTCGGTGGTTACGATGGAGGTCACGGGAGTGAAGGTAGGGAGCCAAAGATGGCGAGAGGAGGCGGCTGAGCTCAGACTATATAGTGTGGAGGGTCTGGCAGGAAGGTGGCGGGTAGGGCGAGCTGATGCTCGGATCCCGAGGCGAAAGCTCCGGCGAGCTTCTCGGATGTGACGTGATCAATGCGGACCCGGATTTGGGGCGAAAGGGATTCGGGTCATCAAAAGAAAAATCCGAGAAGATGGGTCGGGTGAACAGACCCGGGCTCTGGTGGTCCTGGGGGAGGTGTTGACTGGGGGTCAACAGTCCCCCGTGGGACCAATCAGAGCCCGCCAAGGCTTAATTTTTTATTTGATTTTTTTGGGGCCTTAAATGGCCGAATTTTCAAAAACTTAAAACATAAAAAATATTTGTTTTAATTTTTTCTATTTTTTTGTGATTTTTAATTAATTTTTGGGAATAAAAATAAAGTATATACAATATATAGCTATACATAGGTATATATACAATATATGATTTTTAATTTTGATTTTAATTAGTTATTTTTATACATTTTTATTCCTATTTTATATTTTATTTATTTATAGAATAAAATGAGGAATAAAAAGCTATTTTTATTTTATTTTTATTAATTATATACATAGGTTAAATAAATAGTTATTTACATTTATATACATGGTATATGTACAAGATATTTTTGTATTTTTAATTTTGTAATTTTTATTTGATTTTTGTTTTGTTTATTTTTATTTATTTTATGTACAATATATACCAGAGAATATTTACAAAAAGTTTTGAAAATAAATAACTTTATTTACAAGGTGAAATAAATAAGGATGATGGACTTATGTACATGGTGAAGGGGTCTTTTTGGTCTTTTCAATTTTTGAATTTTTATTTTGTTTTTAATAGTTCTAAATATATACAAAATATATACAAGCATATTTTTGGTTGAGGAAAATATAATTTTATTTATTTACAAATATATACATGTGTGAGCCCCTATCTCCCTCTACTTGGCTTTTATGCGGTCAGGCCCATGCTGAGCCCTCCCTTGGGTTAGGTTGCTCAATATTTATTCTAAATATTTCCCTCTTTTTCTTTTTCATCTTTATTCTTTTATTTTTGCACAAAAACATGCTAATTATCTATATTTACAAACATGCATGCTTTTGCTAACTTTTCCTATTTACACATATCTACATGCATTTGCATAGGTTTTTGTAGCTAAAATATAAGAATAAAGAGTGATGAATGGGTATTCATCAGTTAGTGAGTGTCTCTAGTGGAGGAAGCTATCTGAACAATAACGAAGATGTCGTATGAAGATCCAGTAGCAGATGGCGGAAACAGGCAGATCTGAGGCCACCAGGGCCTATTAGTTGTCTCCCTCAAGCCTATCCAATGAGACAACTAGGAGGACTGTAACGGATCTGACGAACGACCTCATCCCCAGTATGGGGATAATATCTGACAAGTTAACCATGGTCGAGCAGATTCACAAGAGGGTCACCAACCTGAGGCACTTTCGCGATTGCCGAAATAAGTGGAGGAATTGACTGAGAAGGTAGCCAAGATACGGCTACCTTCCCCTTCTACACCGTTTGTGCATGTACATCAAGTCCATCTTATACGGGAGCTGGCATAGGGGCCTCAAAGTATCTGGGTAGAAGAGCAACAGTATACTCAGCGGGAGCAGCACGCACCCCCACAAGTAGAGACTGGATACGAGGAGCCTCCGTAGGTGTTCGAGATCAACGGGTTGTCGTACAGCCATGACCCTGTCGGAAGACAATCGAGGATAGGCAACGGTCAACCACACCGACCTTCCCTAGCTTACTAGGAAACCAACTCCGTCCCTGCACTGCGCTTTGTACAGTCTCGGCCTGGACAAGAGTACCTGCCTCAGCAGCACCAGCAGCAGCGCACGTTCCACTCAGGCCAGTAGGGCACTCCACCATCTTCCCATCAACATCAATATCGGTATGGCCAGCAGAGCCAACACAAAAACGCATCCTCTAGTCGTCAACAGCAAGCCCTGCCCACAAACGAATTGGAGTTCCTCACCTTGGCGATCCAGACCTTGACTAATAGGGTCTAGCAGATTCAAAGTGACTACATGGACATGAGAATGTATTTGAATCGTATTTCCCATACCCAGGACTAGTAGATGGCGCCAAAGACCCCAATTCCCGCTCAGGTTCAGGCTAATCTAAATATCCTGAATCAAGTCAGAACTCACCACGAGATCAGGTACACTATTTAGATAACTCTCTATCTGAACATGAGATCCTTTCGTACGATAATGTTAATAATATGTCCCTCGGGAGCGGAAGGATCGTGATGGTACCTGATCAGGCACGGGCACAGGAGCAAGATGTTGCCAAGTCTCTACCTGAGGAGAACTTAGAGGTAGAGGAACAGCACTACCCCCACAACCGGTAGAAGAAGAGGACTTCGAAGTCCTTGAAGAAGAAGGAGAATAGCACCAGCAGTGAGTCCGGCGAGACCAATGAGGAGCCCACACCTCTATCTGAGGAGGATGTCCCAGCAATCGCGGAAGATGCATCACCGATTTCGCAGCAGAAATTTCTTTTTAGTCAAAGTCAGAGTCAGTATCAGTGTTAGAGTCTTGTAAAGAACTCAGTTCCTCAT
The DNA here is from genome assembly GCA_037367405.1 of Ottelia alismoides. NCBI lineage: Eukaryota > Viridiplantae > Streptophyta > Magnoliopsida > Alismatales > Hydrocharitaceae > Ottelia > Ottelia alismoides. The sequence goes on along the minus strand of JAZKJV010001925.1, from coordinate 327,530 downwards.
TTCAATAAAGATCTTTCACTTTCGAAATCTGAGTTGGCAGCAATAATCCCTTTCCCCTGAGCTCTTAAGGGTGGAAATAAGAAAACTAAAAAAATACAAAAAGATGACCCTGATTTGGTAGAGTTTCGCAATAAATACATCAAGGTCACAATCCCTTTCGATAAGTATGTGGACATGACACATGCATTCGAGAAGAACCTTAAGGTAAGATGCACACCTACCAGGGTCAGTAGGAAGACCAAAAGCCGAGTTGAGAAGTCGTTTTGTCAGTAGACACTACTTGCGCAATAAAGAATGCATTTCCAAGGAAATGAAGAGACATGGGTGCACATTATGTGCTGGGTCATGTTGATGACACTGCATTTGCACACTTTCCTTGACAACGGATCCTCAAATAACTTAATGCCTACAACCCTGTATGAGTGCCTTAATCTCGGACCTCTTAGGAAAATCAAAGCACTACTTCAGTTTGCTGATAAATCAACCAAGAGGTCCCACGGAGAATTGAGGAACGTTATCATTAAAGTCGAGGGTCAGGAGTACATGGTGGACTTCACAGTCCTTAATATGGAGACCCCTTGAAATTGGAGAGATTCCCAGATCATCCTAGGAAGGCCCTTCCTCAGAATAGCAGAGGCCTTATTTTATTACAAGATCGAGGAGATACAGTTCCAAACTCCAGGCGGAGTTAAGGAACTTGAGATGAAGCAGACCAGGTGGCAGAGGCCCGATTCTGAATCCCTGCACTGAGTACTCTTCCTCAGAAGCAGATTGCGTTCATGTAGACACCATTGGACCATGGAGACAGAGCCCAGCTAGCACCGATAAGTCCCTCTCCTCTGGAGTAGATCTTATGCATGACATAGTCTGTGAGAGCCTTAGGAAAGAATATAACGCAGAAAGTGCATCCCCCTACATCTTCGATGATGTAGAGGCCCAGCTGGGCCTGTCAGTCCTTCCATCCTTAGGACAATCAGAAGATGAGGATGATAAGTCGGACGTGTCTTTTGCCGATTGCTTGGAAACCTTTGACGATCTGACTCCAAAGCTTAATGAGTTGGTGGCAGCAATTTCAAAGAAAGATCCAACCACTACCAGCACAAAACCAGATTCGATTGAGCCAGACTTCCTTGATGATCACACCTTACCTAAGCTAAAACCTTTACCCACAACACTGAAATACGCCTTCCTTATGGGACAAGAAAAGAAGTATCTGGTCTTCATCAGCTCACGATTGGTCGAGGAACAGGAATCTCGCTTGCTAGAGATCTAGGAGAAAAACCGCAAGGCGATAGGCTGGAGCATCTTTGATCCCCATGAGATAAATCCCGTTCTGTGTTCGCACCATATCTACTTAGAAAATGAGACTAAACCCTCTCGTGAATTCCAACGTAGGTTCAATACAAATTTACGAGAGGTCGTGAAGAAGGACATAGAGAAATTGTGCGAAATGGGTTTTATTTATCCCATCTCCGATTCCATATGGGTGGCACCAATCCATGTGTCCCAAAAAAGTCGGGAATTCAGACGACCACCAATGAGGACAAAGAGGAGATTGTGACACTAGTACCTGCATCGTGCGCGTCTGTGTGGATTACAGACGCCAGAATGCTGTGACGAAGAAGGATCATTTCCCCATACTGTTAATTGATCAAATCATAGAGAGATTAGCGGGGAAAGAATTCTTATGTTTCTTAGACGGGTTCTCGGGCTACAATCAAGTAGCCATTGCTACTGAGGACCACGAGAAAACCACTTTCACATGCCCCTTTGATACCTATGCTTTCAGGCGCATTCCCATTGTGTTCTGCAAAATTCCAGGTACACTTCAAAGGTGCATGATTGTTGTATTCGCTAAAATGGTCAGCGAATTCTTGGAAGTCTTCATGGATGACTTCTCGATCCACGACGATTTCTTCGACTCCTATCTTAAAAATCTGGACCGAGTCCTCAAGCAGTGTTGCGGGGTTAATCTGGTGCTCTCCTGGGAGAAAAGTCACTTCATGGTGATAGAGGGCATTGTGTTGGGGCACGTCATCTCCAAGAGAGGAATGGAGGTTTACCCTGCCAAGGTGGATGTGATCAGACAACTCCATCCACCAGCCAACGTGAAACAATTGCGGTCATTCCTCGGGCATGTTGGATTTTATTGGAGATTTATCAAGGATTTTTCCAAGATTGCCCGACTGCTAACTGAGCTTCTAGGCAAAGACATGGAGTTTGTTGTTAATCATAAATGTCTTGAGTCCTCTAAGTAATTGTAAAGGATGATCATGGATGCCCCCATCTTAGAAGCCCATATTGGTCTCTTCCTTTTGAGATCATGACGGACACCTCAGATTTTGTTGTTGGGGTCGTGTTAGGACAGAGGAGGGATGGCATCCCGTTCTCCATACACTATGCAAGTAAAGTGCTTGATACCGCTCAACTTAACTATACAGTTACGGAAAAGTATATGCTTGCCATAGTGTTCGCCTTGGATAAGTTTAGATCATACTTAATTGGATCCAAGGTGATTGTGTTCACTGACCATACAACGCTATGGTATTTAATGAAAAAGAAGGAGACGAAGGTGCATCTCTTAGGTTGATTTTACTGATCCAGGAATTTGATTTGGACATTCGTGATAAACCCAGAAAGAAGAATGTAGTAGCTGATCACCTCTCCTGTCTCGAAGATTCTGATGCTTCTGATGATACGACGATTTGAGACTCCTTCCGTGATGAGTCGATTTTTTTTTGTCGACTCACTCCCATGGTATGGAATATCGTGAATTATCTTGTCTCCAAGAAAGCTTCCGAAGATTGGCCCAAGAGCCACATAGATCGACTAAAGTCGGATTCAAGACATTACTATTGGGAGGATCCGATCCTTTTCTTTGAAGGACCGGATTGTGTCTGGAGATGTGTATTCCTCTGGAGGAATATAAGAGTGTCCTTACTTTATGCCACGGTCTGGAGGCAGGAGGATACCACTCCGAGAAGAGGACCGCATAGAAGGTACATCAGTGTGGCTTATAATGGCAGACTCTGTTTCACGATGCACTCACCTTTGCGAAGTCATGTCCAATATGCCAGCAAATGAGAGGAACCATTGATTCCAAGGATGAGATGTCGATGCATCATGTCATCATTTGTGATGTCTTTGATACCTTGGGCATCGACTTCATGGGCCCATTCCTTGTTAGCCATGGATTTGAATACATCCTTCTTGCGATAGATTATCCGTCAAGGTGGGTGGAGGCTATACTAACCCGAACCACAGACAGAAGGTCTGTCTGAGAATTCATTAGAGATCACATCATCTCTAGGTTTGGGATCCCCAAATTGTTGATATTATATGGGGGTAGCCACTTCGTGAACAAAGATATGAAGAAGCTCTTGAAGGATTACGGCATCGAACACCGTGTCGCTAGTCCTTACCACCCACAAACCAATGGCATGGCTGAGGTGTCGAATAGGGAGGTGAAAACCATTCTGCAAAAGCTTGTCCTCCCAGACAGGAAGGACTGGTCTCAGATCTTAGCTCAAGTCCTGTGGGCTTATAAGACAACTTACAAGACAGCATTAGGAACCTCCCCATTCAAGATGGTATTCGGGATGTCGTGCCATTTGCCCACGGAACTAGTGCACAAATCAGAATGGGCAGTCAAGAAGGTCAACTGGAAGACACACCTAGGACAGAAACATAGACAGATGGATCTGAATGAGCTTATCGAAGTCACAAACCGAGCATACGACAACAGTTTTGGTGTACAAGGATAAGGTAAAGCATTGGCATGATAGATATATCAGATTAAAGACCTTTGTTCCTGGATAGAAGGTATGATTGTTCAATGCATGGCTGAAGGTTTTCCAAGGCAAGCTAAAATCCACGTGGACGGGTCCATTCATAGTCTGTGTTGTGCATGATAGTGGATGCGTAGACATCTCGGATCTCACAGATTGAGCACATACATTCCTAGTCAATGGAAAACTGCTGAAGCACTTCGTAGAACCTAATGAACAGTTAGTCCATGTTTAGGAGATTGTATTCATGCGCGAGATAGACTCAGTAGATACACATAGAGTCGCACATGAGACCTTGCAGTAGTGAGCTCTCACCATCAGCAGCTTCTAAAAAAGAATCAGATCGCTATCCTTGTTTATACTTACCATTCTTGTATATTCTTTCCCTCCCTCCCACGACTCTAATCACTCGCCCAACTCCATACTTAGGATTACCAGATCCTAAGTATAGGGGGAGATCACCTGAGTCCAATCACTATTCACTGTACATCCTCCAGATCTCATCGGCCCTCATACTCACTCCTGTCCTATACTTAGGCTGACCAGAGCCTAAGTATAGGGGGACAGATGCCCATCATGTATATTCTCATATGCTTCCCCTGTTGACCTCGTCTGCCCCATTTTTGATCTTCTTCTACACTTAGGCTGCCAGAGCCTATGTATAAGGGGGCAGGACGACTTCTATTCATTTTTGCTCTTTTAGCTCTCCTACGCTTAGCACGAGCTATGTCTTCTTCCTCACTTTTCGCGCTTAAGCATAGGGGGGCGTGTATATATTACATATATACTTTACCCATAGCTCATACTTTCACATATATGTGTATATACTATACAATAATTACTAGGTGGGTAAAAAGGAGAAATTGTTTTTTGTAAAATACATTTATATTTGTAATACACTTGTATATTTTGAAATAAAAAATGGAAAAATCAAAATCAAAGGGCTTTTATTTACTCTTGCACATCATCTCTGCATCTAAAAAGAAAGAAAAAGAGTCTTGCATTTCATTCATTTACACAACATTTCATCTACATCTCACCTGCATAACTTGCATATGCAAAGTGAAAAGTTAGTGGGTTCTGAACCAAGTTATAAATAGATGTTGAAGAGGGACTTGATTTGACCTTAATCCATCTAATTTCAGAGGAACCTTATAGGAACTAGAGGTAAGATTTCTCAGGTCAAGTGACTTAATTCTTTGAGTCTACAAGTCTATGTTCACATTTCATCTTGATTAGTCTAAATAGAATATCTCGTGCACACGCATGATTCTTATAGAAAGTGACCAAACTTGGACCAACACAATGCATGTAGCTCTTCATTGATGAGGTGGTGAGGAGGTAGAATCCTTTGGCTTGGTGTAGCACACGGATGGAAACATCCGTCCTCCTCTAGGGAGGGTAGTGCATCTCAACCTAGTCTGGTGGTGTTGACGTCTAAAGACGGGATGCTGTGGGTTGCAACAATGCTTCAAAAGAGGGATAGTCTACTGGCTCAAGAGGAGAAACTCCCGATGTACTTGCTGCACCTTGTATATAGTTTGAAAAAAAATGACAAAAACTCCAAAAAATAAGACTGGTCTGAGTAGAAATAAAATACCTGTCGGAGTATGTATATTAGCAAGAAGTTTGCAGCTGGGTGACTTGGCTACACTGGTCAGGCATCCTGGGATACGTAGCTACACTGGCTACCGTCCATTCTTTTCTCCACCACTCCTTCGGAGATGGTTGCACTTGAACTTAGAAAGGAATACTTCGCTCCTCGAGGAAAGAGTTACTGGATCGGGGTAATTAGAGTTACCTTGTTAGAGGAGGCTGGTTTCTTAGACATTTATGATGTGGAGAGCTATTTTCCACTTACACAGTACAAGTAAGAATCATAGTTATCAGAAATTTCCATTTGAGGATTTGTTTTGACCTGACTATTAGGCTTCTTGAATAAAAGACTAGTGGAACTTGAAGTCTGTTAGGTCTTAAGTTTAGATCCAAATAAGTTTCCTCCATACAATTAATCCAAAGGCCGAGTCAAGCTCCATTTTCAACTTTTGTTCATGACCCTGGTATGGAACCAAAAATCATTTCACCTTTGCATTTCTTTTTAGTTGCTCGGGGACGAGCAAGGTTTAAGTATAGGGGTTTGATAAATCTGTGATTCATCACTCTTAAAGTTGAAAATAGAGCCTTGCCCTAGAGTAATTAGGAGCATATTTCAACCAATATTGCATAATTAGCATTCATGCATGCATTGATAACATTTGCATTTTAGCATTGGCATCTACATTAATTAAGAAGCCAAATTCATGTGTAAAAATAACCTATATGTATATATTTTACATTAACCCTACAACCCATAATTTTACTCCATATTGTATATATTACTAACACTATATAAAGGAAAATATCAACAATGCTAACTTTAATAATTGACCAAATAAAACCCCAAACCCAAATGGAGACCATGGACCTTAGAATGCACATATCTCTCTCATGCTGCATACAAAATATGTCTACATACTTTTAAAATAATCTGCATTCAGAGACCTTCAAAATGAGACCAATTTCATTAAAATCGGAGCTCGTATGCAAAACATGGGTTTTGGGCCCCCATTGTACACTATATGTATGTATATTTGTACCCTTCTATTTTATCACTTTATTTGACCTCGTTTCCATTTTTGTCACATGAAACTTGTAGATCTCATCGAGATCTACAACTTTCGTGTTTTGAGTTTTTCCAAATTTGGCCATCTTCTTCCTCTTATTCCACATTCTTCCTCAACCAACCAGATTGGGCCACGTGGTGCCCTCTGGTTGCGCCATACGACCGTATTCATCACACGCCACGCACCCCTCTTCCTCCATCGTCCGATGGCGCCTCTTCTCTCCAGATCTCGGTCATTCACACCGCATCTCATTTCAGTCGTCTGATCTTGGTCAAGATCTCATCTAGGCCTCTCACCAGCGCCCTCATCTCATTGCGCTACGTAGCACACTCCACAACCATCCGATCACCTCCAGACACTTCAGATCCAAGCCGCCCATTCCCGGTCAATCAATGACCCTTGGATCATCAGCCAAGATCTCATCCATGCCCTTCGTCAACACCTTAACCTCAGAGCGCCACGTGGCCACATCTCCACCGCCCGTTGGCGCTCGACGCTCCACCCGCCACGTGTCACGCTCAGCACCTTCGATTGCATCACCATGATCTAATCTTGGCCCTTCTCCCATGCCTATCTTCTGGCCATTGGATCTTGAGATCCAACAGTCAAGAAGTCATCTTCTTACTCTTCAAGCACCTCGCCCGCGTCGCCCCACCTCACGATGCCTCCACCCACTTCCTATTTTTGGCTCCACTCTAGCCAGCCTCTCCATCCACTGACACCTCCACGACATAGCCCCGACCTCCACCATCCTTGCCAGAACCTACAACCACCATGATTCCCTTTCTCTTCGCTCCACACACACCATGAACCCCACACCTCCATTGCCAGGACATCCATCTCCTTCCTATAAATACCTCATCTCCGACCAACTTCCACCCCATCCGCCATAACGAGAGGTGTCCTAGAGCTCCGAGCTTCTCATTAGTGACAACAATTGAGTGTGTAAGCGAGCGACAACAGGTCCACCTCCGACGAGATCCACGACGTACCCCCGCCGTGCCGTAGCTCCTCCAGCGAGCTGCTTGAGCTCACGCCCGTTACTAACCTTCGAGCGACGACCGAAGCCGCTTCAGCATGCCTCCAACCCCAAGTAGGTTCATCCATTCTTCTCCGATCTTCTTTCTATTTTCATCTCGATCTTCTTACCTTTTTTTTGCCTTCTCTGATAGACTCCACTCTTCGCTGACCATCCACCGAGCTTCGCCTTGAAGCTCTGGTCTTTGCACATCCCTTCGTTCGCTCCGACGACCTATTGCACCTCCTCCGACCAAAGCTCTGCCTTCACGGTGTAGGAAGATCACCGACCACCATTCGCTCCACCACAAGCCTCACCGCACATCCCTTGCACTCCACGAACATGGGCACCATTTATTTTGGCATCATCTAACCCTGTAGGAGCCCCCTTCTTAATTTTTCGGAGTCTTCATCATAGCTGCTTAGAGCTCCATCGATTATGTCTTCCAGATTTCCTCTACGTCGTCCAAGTCCTCCGGACGCTCTGCCAAGTCTCCATGATCCTTCTGAGCCCTCCAGGAGTCTCCAGCGAGTTTCATTGAGCATGGGGAAGGGCGGTGGACCCAATACCATCTCGCTAGAGCCCTGCAAAGTCCGTTGTAGGAGGTGGCGGACGAGAGTAGATGACGAACAATTGCCGATGGATCACTTTGATCTAACGGCCCCGATCGAGCCATGTCGCCCACTCTCCGCCTCCGTTGGATCAGGAGGATCCAACGTCTAGACATTTGCCACCTAGCTCTTATCAGCAGCTCCAGCCTCAATTAGATCAATCTCGATCCAACGGCCAGCGTCTGTCCACGTAGCCATCTACTTCGAGCTCTAGATACCGTTGGATTCATTTTGATCCAATGGCCAGTAGCGTGCCACGTCTCCATTAACAGCAGTCATTGGATGTCTCCTGATCCGATGGTCCAGGACCGCCACGTACGCCCTCCGAGCCTCTTCCCCGACCCTAGGCTCGGAGCAACCAAAGCAGACTCGAAGCAAAGTCCGAGCCTCCTGAGCCTACTGAGCCTCCGTCCGAGCCTTCTACGCCTTCCAAGCCTATCTTATCATGTGTCCCCACATGAGGGCTAGGTAAATTTCACCGATGCCCTTACAACTTTCAGAAATTACAAATCAGTCCCTACCAAGCACGTCACGCGAGGAGCATGTGTTTCAGTGGGAATTTTGCATCCATACTCCCTGAAATATAGGTATTTGCACTTTATTCCCTATATGCACGTTTTGTTTTAAGCAATTTTAATTTTCTATTTTACAATTCGGTCCCTGTGTTTGGATGCATATTTAGGTGTCCATTTCTCATCTTATTTAACTTCTAAAATTTGCATGTTGTAGTTTAACTTGTCCTTTACCTTCTGTGACATGTGTCATATTTTTGTAAGCATCAAGGAGTTTAATATATTTATTCTTGTGGAATTTGGCATATTTTGCCCATTGTATGCATTAAATTAATTATTAAATTAGTTGTTTCTCGAAAAATCACATTAGACTTGGTCTAGGTTGCTCTACACTGTGCCAAAAAATCATAGCATTTGCACGCATCGTAATGCCTGAATAAATCAAATAGTATTTTGCCTAATTGAATTTTAATAGGTCCAATTTACATCAATTTTTAGGTTTATTAATTTTCCTGGATTCCTCTTACATAGACCTATCTAGGATAATTTTTATATCTAAAAATAATATGCCTTCGTATTTATTAAAATTGATTTTGCAGAAACTACCTTGCATTCAAATTTAAATCATATTAAAGAGTCTAAAAATTCCAAAAAAATGAAATAGCTTAGTCTCATCGCATATCATCTTCTGGCCATGTTTCATTAATTGTGGACTTCATTTGACTATCTTTTGTGATTTAACTTAAAATTTGGCTAGAAATTTCATTCTGTTTCCTTTAATTGCATAAAAAAAGACATAAATATTCTTCTGAAAAATCTGACCTCAAAATTAACTTAAAATTTACCTAAGGAGAAATTTACCACCCTGAGTTCGACCTTGGGCTTGCCCAAGTAAAATAAATTTGCCGCTTGGATTTAATTATACATTAAATTTGAGTGGTGTTTTTGACGAAGTCTCGATTACTCGACTACAACGAATGACAAACCTAATTCGGTTGATAATTCAGTGGAACTAAAGAGGGTAGTAGAGGGCAACGTCTTAGGCTCACTTGATTTAACATTGAATATCAAGATTGCTTATTTTCTATGCAACATATATACACTCTGGCAGGCATTTTATTTTTATACAGGCCTGTCCACTTTTTTTGGAGTTTCTTTTTCAAATATTATGTACAACAACATTTACATTAGGAGTTTTTCCTCGTGAGCCTGTAGACTATCCCTCTTTTGAAGCTTTATTGCAACCCACAGTCTCATATCTTCAAAATTCATCACCACTTAATGGGCTAGGGTGCACTTCCCTCCCTAGAGGAGGACAAATGTTTAAACTTGTGTGCATCTCATACCGGCAAATCCAATCCCCTCACCACTCCAACCAAGTTGAGCCATGTGAAAGTTGCAGGTGTCCAAGTAAGGTCATTATCCACAAGAGTCATGTATGTGCTCCAAAATACTCTACTTAGGCAGTCAAGAATCCATTAAACCAAGTCTCACAATCCTCAAAGAATTAACTAAACTAAACCTGAAGCACCACAATTCCAACTCGTATAAGATTTCTATTATTAGGTAGATTTTAAGGTCCACCCAAGCTCCAATCTTTGGATCATACATTGACTTGTTCAATTATCAAACTCAATCCGAAAAATGCTCATGCTATGCAAATGCTATGCATGATGCAGGAAAATATTTTTGTGATGCATTTTTCAAAGATTTTGAACTTTTTATGGATTTTTGAAAAGACAATGCATATGCATTTTTTATTTTTCAAAAAGGTTTTTCAAATGTTTTTGGTATTTCTAATTTTGCAAATGTTTCCGTGCGTTTTGAAAAACAAAAGCTTTTTGATAAAAACTAGGTACAAATATTTACACCAGGGATGCATCTTATATTTTCAAGAAGTAGATTTTTAAGGATTTACAAGGTGTAAGTGGTCAATTTTCTAGATATATCTAATAAAGCATTTTAAGATGATGTATATATTCCCCGCACTTATTTGAAAAAGTTTTCAAACAATTTTGAAAATTATAGTTCAAAATAATTTTTGCAAACCATTTTTACAAACAAGTACATACAATTGAAAATCATTTTACAAAGGTTTTTAAAACAATATATAAAGATTTCTCAAAATATTTTTACAACCTTTTCCAAACATTGGAAATTATTTTTCAAATATTCTATTTCAAACAAAGAAAATAAATTTGTAAACCAAAGTGTTTTTTCAAAGGTTGAAAATATGTAACAAAACATTTTCCAAATAGTTTTCAAAGAATTTTCAAAAATATTTTCAAACTATTTTTCAAACATTTTGTAAAAAACATTTTCACCTGACTTATTAGTTAGTAAATACAAAAAGAATTTGAGGAATAATAGACATCTCTTATTAAGAATTTTTAATCAATTGAAATAGTATAACAAGCCATATGTATTAAAATACGAAAGTACGAGTTATGGCTAAGGTATATATTTAGTATATACGACGCCCCTATACTTAGCTTGAGCTATGTCCTCATAGATCACAGAGAAAAAGAGAAGACATAACTCTTAATTAGAATAGGAAAATCAAAAGAAATAAATGAACGAAATAATGAACGAATGGGAAGTTGACCGCCCCCCCTATAAATGAGAAGTTGACCGCCCCCCATACTTAGAATCAAATAATCGTAAGTATAGCAAACTGTACACAAAGTAGCGAGGTCAGGGTGGGAATGAACAGATCGTGCTCTAACTGTCTCCCCCTATACTTAGGGTAATATATCCCTAAGTATAGACAATAAGAGGAGACAACGGAGAGGATCAAAGAATAGAAGAACTCATGGTGCACACCTCCTATACTTAGGGACAAAGTACGTCCTAAGTAAAGAAGACTGATAACATGGGGCGACACCTTTTCGATAGAAAATGAAAATAGAAAAGGAAAAGAAGAAAAGAAGAAAAGATATTAGAAGAAGGAAGAAGAGATCAGATAGAATGTAAGCACCACTCCCCCTATACTTAAGGTAAAAAAACCCGAAGTATAGGCAACAACAGGAGTAATGAAATTGAACGAAGAACACTCGGCTTATCCACCCCCTACACCTAGGACAAGGTACGCCCTAACCAAAGCACACACGAGAGTAGGGTAGATGAGCAAAATGGAAGATGGACATAGGTAAACGAGAACGGATATACAACAGAATGGAGTATAGAGAATCAAGAATATTGAAAGTGAACCTTCTTGCGGGACCGGTGAGGGATAGAGCTGATATGGTGCAGGTGGATATCGGGGTCCACAATGGACAAAAGTCGATCAAGGTCGACACGCTGTTGGTCCTCAATGGTCCTAGGGTGTGAAGGTACAGACAGGTTAGTGGAAGTAGTGTGGCTAGGTCCGACCTTGGGTGTCTCACTAATGTCAAAGTGAAATGGGACAAACTCATCATCATCAGAAGAAGTGTATTCAGAGTCATCCTACGAGGTCCCATCTAGGTCAAAACCAAAAGGAACGAACTCATCGGTGGAAGCAATCGAACAATGTGTGTCCTCAAAAGTCTCAACCGGATCATCTTTCTCATCAAAAGGATTGAATTCCTGAATAAAATCAACCAAATCAAATTCAGCCTTTGTCTCATCAATATCTAAGTGAATAGGAACGCAATCATCGGTGAAAGTAGTCAAGTCATGTCCTTCATATCTATTCTCTGAATCTGCCCTCCACTCTAGGGAATTGATCATGTAAATCCTATGGATGACATCAATACAATTCTAAGCACCAGAAGAAGGAACTCAGAGGTCCATGCTTTCCAAGTCTTCCTCCTTATAGAGGAATTCTCGGGTCTCAGTCGAATCCAACATACAACAAAAGTCTCTGGTTGTCTCATCAAGTTCATGGTCCACGGGTTAGCTAAGATAGGTGATGAAGCATCAGGTGCAGGTCCTCTGATAGATAGTGGGTGCAGTGATGATCACTTCACTTTCATAAATAAGACAGAAGGAATCTCTCCTGATCCATAGTCAATAACGACTTTCACAGAGGTGAGGAATGGTTGTCCAGTATGATTGGAGAGTGCTCCCCTGTGGAGGTCGTCATGAGTAATATGATAAAATCAACATTGTAGCTCATGCCCTGAGTCGGGATGACATCATTTTCAAGGATACCCTTTGGCCTCTTGATAGATCCATCAGAAAACTGTACTATCATCCTGGTCTTCAGTAGAGGCCCTAAGTTAAGAGATCGTACCAACAAAAAAGGTAATATGCTAATAGAAGCAATATCGTTCAGAAGAGTGTGATCATAAGTGATGTCAGAGATGGTGCAGCTAATGAATGGTGTAGGTGTGCTCTTTTTCCTATGAATGGGGCAATGTGTGATGGCGTGGGCAGTGGCTACGCTCAAGATATTATGCTCAGAGATTCTCCTCCACTTTCTCTTCCTATGATGAGAAGTAGATAATTGGGTCATGGCCTAGCGAAGTGGGGCATCAATGATCTCATGAATAGCGGCCACCACTTCAGGTTTAGTCAACATTTTTTGAATTTTTGGATATCCTCCATAAAAGGGAGGAGATCGGAATAATCGCATGCATGAGGAATGCCAAGAGCAGTCTGTACAACGACATCCTCAGGTACAAAGGTGGGACTGCATGTGAAAGAATGTGTTGGCCAGTGATCAGGCAAGTGGAACCTATCCTCATAGTCTGACTCAACCGAGTGGCTCCAGAACTCTTTTTGGATTTTTAATTTTCTCATTGTTTTGTATTTTTGGTGAGTGCAAGCTCTCATGATCGTCCTCAAGTAAATCCATCTCCTCAAAGAATGGAGCGGTGTTCTGGTTCTTATTCAAACTAGTAAGATCATCAATCCTAGAATTCATTTGCTTCATCATTTGGTTCAATGTCTCAATCATTGAAATCATGAAAGGTGACTGCAACAGATAAGTCTCGGTTGGATGTGAAGGTCGAGAGTATGAAGGCAGAGGACGGAGGGGATATGGATGAAAAACTGATGTCTAAATATGTGGCTGAGGCAGGTATGTACATAAAGTAGGTGGAAAGTCCTCCTGAAAAAAGTGAGGTGGACCGATTGGGGGGTACGAAGAATCCGCAAAGTCCGGATAGATATCGCTCCAGTCGACCATCTCAAAATCAAAAGGAAATGATCGGGAGAGCACGATGGTCAAATAAAGAGAAGTGAAGAAAAAGTCGCAAATGCGTAGAGGTCATCTAAAATGCACACAAATCAATCACAAATAAACTCATACAAAACAATCACACCCCTCAATTCACCTACTCAACTTGGTGAAGATTGCAAAAATGTTGTCTTTTTATCTTGTATGTTTTTAGAGTTTGGTGAGAAGTCCAAAATTGTACAAACTAGGAGGATGAATAGGATTTGGACACTAATCCTTAGTGTGTATGTAAGCAGTGTAAAATGAAGACAATGAGGGGATTACTTGCCTCGAGACAAGATTGTTCATTTAGTCAAATTTTTAGGGTCATTTTTTTCAGTAATATTAACAGCCCCAATTTTATTGTTATCACTTTTTTTGGATTTTTAATAAGAAATGTACAAGACTATCGGGGAATCAATTCCTTCAAGCACTTTGGTGATCAAAATCAGAGGAGAGTCGGAAAAGCAAAGAAAGCGGTAAATCGATGATGAATGCTAGAGAGTAAATGCTCAGCTTACCTCCAGCACTCTTCATGCAATGACGCTCAGCAGAATTGAAACCTATCTATATGCAATGCAGCCTATGAAATCAGCATCGCCATAGGATGAGAAACTTCTATTAGCGTGAAGAACAAGATGCTAAATATCTAGAAGTGAGATCCAAAAGTCCAATCTAGGAAGTGCATCGGTGTCCGCCACAACGGATCCGGCAAGCGTTGTATAGCACATCTCTCGGCACTCAATCTCATATCCAAATAAGAAGCAATTTGATTTTGACTAGATCCTATCGTAGACTATAGGCACAGGAAAGTATAATTAGGTGTTTGGACCTATTACTATCGACAAACAGCTCCTATAGCTAAGGCTCAATCACACAAAAGAAAGAAAACAAAACCAAGAAACAAAGTAAAAAGGCGATGAAAATAAGAAAACCGTGGTGAGCCCCCAAGTGAACAAACACTTGGAAATTGGGCCCGAGTGTCCAAAGTGCAGAGTACCTGTACTATTACAAATAGTAATGGTCTCTCTCTCACTTAAATTACACAAATAAATGCAATAATATATAATGCAAGTGGAGCTCTTATTTTAAAAAATCTCTAAGTATTCTTTGAGGCTAGGTCTGGAGTCAGAGCCTAGCTTCACGTGGGAGTAAAGCGCCTCCCTCGATCCGCGGTACCTCACATAAAGTCAACAAAGAGGGGTTAGACAACTCACAACGTATATCAAATAATAGAAAAGAATAAATGAAGCACAAAAAGTAGGCAAATATCATAATCAAGCAATGGAAACCAATCTATGCATTGTTGATCCCCGGCAACAGTGCCATTTGATAACACAGATCTTGCGAGGGTCTAAAGTAGTCCACATAAAACGGGACCACAGTGTCGCTAAAGTGACCGCTCACGAAATCCGAGTCAATCAACAATTAATCCATAAAGATGATCAAACAATGAAAAGAAAGTGTGGAGTTAAAAATTATTATAACTCTACACCAAAGATGTGTATATGTGTGAGTATGTGTAGAGTGTCTGTGTAGAGTGTCTAACACAAGGAACAAGCAGGATAGATTGGGCAAAGAATGCTCACAAAAGTGAATGTGATGTACTTGTCTATATAAGGGATCTTTTTGTGGGTTTTTTATTTTTGATTTTTTATATTTTATTATTTTAATTTTATAATTTTATATTTTTATTTTTAATTTTCTGATTTAGTATTTTCTTTTTATATTTTATGTTTTCTTTTTCTTTTAATATAAATATAAAGCTATATAGAAGATATATATGTAATATAGGTAAGAGAGAGATATTATATATAGGTAGCAATAAAAAAAATACAGGAAATAAATATTTTCTATTTTTATATAATTCTCTACTATTTTTATGAGTTTTTTTATATTTTTTGCTTATAGATGTTTATAGTAAAAAATACCCTGAAACATGAAATAATTATAAACCCGGACTTAAAATGGAGATTAAAAATATGAAACAAAGTTAGAAATTATTTCCAAATGAATTTTAAAATAAAAGTAATAAAGTAAAGAAAATTAAGAAATATAAAATAGAATTTTTGTATTTTTTTATGGATTTTATAAATTTTTATAAAGGAATTTAGAATTTTTCTATTTTTTGAATTTATAAATTAAGAAATTAGGCCTATTTTTAGAGATTTTTTTCGAAATTTATAGAGTATGAAATAAACAGAAGAAACAAATAGAAAATACACTTCTAGTAGGGGTATTTTTGTAAATATGAGAAAGTACAAGGACGTGAGTGCAATTTTCACAGGAAATATATAACTAACTATTTAAATCCCTGGACCAATTACAAAAATTGAATCCCGGGAGGGCTTCTCTACAAAACACCAGATCCACGTGCATGGATACAGGCGCCTCTAGCATTGGTTGAAATGTAATTTCCAAAAAATCTAGGGGCTAAATTGCAAAATGTCGAAAATTTTTTAACTTTATTAAATAGTTTCTGGACTAAACCTAAATACTCAAAAGCCAAAGGGCCCGGCCACAAAAATGTCGCCTCATGTGAAGCGTAACATGAGGTGACGTGGCTAACACTAAAATGTAATTATGCGAAGTTGTGGGGCCTTTTCATAAATATTACAAAAATATTAAGTCTGCAAATGAAAGATTGAGTTTTAAATAGTAGATAAAAAATTCATGGGGGCCTATACTGCAAAATACCCACGCATACGCCGATGGAACGGTGGGGCTCCTCCGACTTAAACACGTGTCGACCTCATGTCTCACGATGCCGCTTCGATCCCAAGGTCCAGGATTAGATCCTCTGGCTCGGATCTGACAGTTGATGGAAAAAGAATCGGACGACGGCTGAAGGATCTGGGCTTTGAAGCCAATCAAACGGCGACAGACCTCTCTGGTTGAATAGAGACGAACACCACCACTGGCGAGCTTCTATCGACATCAGCGTGCAACTCCGACCACCGTCCTCACTGTAAATGGTCAAAAACTCTTCTGGAGAGGCCCTCGAACGTTCGGTGACGTCAAAATGGAGAACGAATGCCGGTGGGCCGCCGCCAAGGTCGAGGAAGGTCACAACTCTAGGTACCTGCGCTTTGTCAAAAATCGACCCCAAACAAGGGTCTAAAGCCCTTCTCACCTGCAAGAATCTTTACTGCCAAAGAATAGAGGGTACGAGGGGCCTTATTGACGAGGTGGAGTGGATGGTGAGGTGCGGTCGAGGGCTTCCGACAATATGACCGAGAGCAAGCCCAGTAGGACAGATTCGTTGCTCAATCTGGGTGTTTGAAAGGGTGGAGCGTGGCAAGGAAGCGGAGAGGTAGGAGATGAGGTGGCTTGTTGTGGCGTAGAAATGATTGTTGCACAATGGAGGGTTCACCGGAGCGAAGCTCCGATGAACTACGAGGGTGGTTGATTAATCTAAAGCACACGATTAAAATGTTAAACGAAAGCAAAAAGCAATCCTAGCAATCTAATCACGCTAGAAAACATAGTAAATGGGTACCTCATAGGCCAAAATGCCAAGAAGAAGACCTCGATGGAGCTCGCTAGAGGTGGGGTGGAAACCGCCCTCAATCTCTCCTAACACCGCATCACTTGGCTGGAGTATAACATGTCACATTCTCTAGTCCAAGGCGCAAGATAGAGAGGAAATTCTTGGTCAAAATTGGGCACAAATTCAAAAGGGAAAAGGTGGAGGTTTTTTGTACAAAGTGGCTAAGCGGGCGAGAAGATCGAAGGATATGGAGCGAATCGCCGCTCCAATCCCCAAAATGATACTTGGGCGTGTAAGGTGTATGTTCGAGGATAAAAAGTGATGAAGGGAGCATGATGATTTGGTGAAAGGAGAGGACTCAAAAAATCCACGAAGGAGGGAGGAAACCAAGGTCTGACACGGGCTGGGCGTTGGGCAGAGAGTTGACCGCGGGTCAACCTCGAACGCCCCCTAGTCCACATGGACAAATCAGGAAAAACACCCTGAAAATTATTTAGAAAATTTTTTAAAAATAACAAACGATTTTATTGATTTTAAGTTGTAAAATGAAAAATATTTATTATTTTCTATATTATTTGATTATGGTTTTATTATTTTTTCGAGCTAATTAATTACAAGTTACCTTTTAAGGCTATATATAGGTATATTTGTCTATTTATTTTAATGTTTTATATTAATTTTGTATTTTTAATTTTATTAATTTAATTAATTATTTTATATATTTATAACTTAATTTTATAATCTTAAATATTTTTTTATTTATTTTTCTAATGCACTATATATAATTAAATAAATAAATGTGTTACGTATAAATATAGGTATTTACCTATGTGTTTTCTTTAAGTATTATATTTTAATGTTTTCTCTATGTTTTTATTCCAATCTTAATATGTACATATATTATATATAATATTTAGAAAATTATAAAAGAATAAAAATAATGAATATTAAATAAAATGAATATTTTAATCGGGTAAAGTATACAATAGGAGTCCAAAACAAACTTTCACACCATAACTCCAAAAAATTATGAAACCACCTTCATTATTCAATTATTAAAATTTATATAAAGTAAATGTTATTTTGATATATTTTGAGTTTTTATTTGAGAGATATGGGTCTGGGAAGTGGGGATTTTAGATTCTTATTCTGAACATAACTTTTTACTTGTACATTATTTTTGTATGAAATCAATTTTGTATTTTTCTATATTTAATTATCTACAACTTTCATGTTCAAAGTTTCTGTATTTGAAGTAAAAAATGTGGAACTAAAAATAGGTGCTCCAAATGAATTAAAGAAAAGGTAATTTTCATTGTATTTTGGCCCTTATCTCCCCCTACTTTATTCCTTGTCGACATAGTCATCGAGATGCACAGGTCTCAGAGTTTTGGGTCATAAAATATTTTCAATATTTTGTTCTTTTTGCTTTCTTTTCTTTATTCTATAATTTTGGCATTAAAAATAGTATTTTATGCAGTATTTACACACGAATGCACGAATGATGAAATGCATGAATTAAGGGTATTTACATGCATTTACTACGGTTTCTAAGGCCAAAATGATAGAATAAAGATGATGAAACAGAGATTCATCATGGCTTATTCACAAAAAATAAATGAAAAGAAGGGTGAAAACACATAAATCACGAGAAATAAAACAAACCAAAAAATAAACGAAAGAAAAGAAAAGAGAGAAAACCTGCCAAAACTGTCAAAACTCGGTGAGGTCCACCAAGTGTCCAATGTACCTGTTTTATTACAAGTTCATATAAATCTCTCTCTCTCTTACAGAAATAAAAATAAAATAGCTACTAATGTAAAGCTTGCTCCTAAGTAATATGCTCTGCTTCCTCTCCTGCTCTCTCCTACAGGTTAGAGATGAATGACATGCTTTGCTTCACGTGAGTGTAAAGGAGATCTGAAGATGACCTCCTTCTATCAGGGTCCCTCTCAGAAAAGGATGTAAGAGATAATGTCAAAAAAAATTATGAATCAAATATAAGCAAAATAAAATAGAAAGTTATGTAAATAGAAAAACAAGCAGACAAGAAAGAAGAACCTAAGTGCCTAAAGCTGCAAGTCTACCGATCGTTGCTCCTTTGTAAAAGTGCAAGCTGATAATTAAGATTGAATGAGGAATCCTAATGCTTGGTCTTGGAAGGCCTACGGTGCCCAATAGAGCCTATTGCAATATTCAGATTTCCATCGACCAAATCAATCAATGATACAAACCCACGGATGCGTATATGTAAAATAGATCGTGCATGTGTGAGGGATGAAATTTATTTAACTATACATTAAATATGTATGGGAAAGTAGTTAGAGTGTCGTCCATGGGAGGAAACATGGAAAGATCACAAAAATGAAACCCAACTCAAACAATCAAGCACAAAATTATCGATTTCGCAACCTACTAGTTTTTTTATGTATTTTCTGGGTTTTAAATTTTTTTAAGATTTTTAGTAAAATTTTATTTATACTTATTTTATGTATTTTGATCTTGTAAATATGTTAATTATTAATATATAATTAATAAACAATATATAATAAGATATATATGTGAGAGACATATAAAGAGATATAAAAAGAGAGACTTTAGTATTTTCAAATATAGAAAATAAAGTCAACCTACATAAAATAAAATATTTTTTTGATTTTTGATACTTTTATCTATTTATGATATTCTTAGGGTACTAAGTTTTTTATGGATTTTTAAAAACAAATACAAAAAAAAGTAATAGAAAATACAAGAACTTCAAATGGGCCTATAAAAACCTCTAAGATAAGAAAGGTCCCACAATTCTTTTCTTATGTAGTAGTTTAAATAAAGAAAATTTGATGCCTAAGAGAATATTTTTCTGATTTTTTATAATTTTATAAGTTTTTTTCATATTTTATATATCTCGCGATTTTTAATATCTCTGTTTTGTATTTTTATGGGTTTTAGATATGTGATTAAACACAGTCTAAAACACTTACCCTAGTTTTTTGTGTATTTGGGAGTTATATTTAAATTTTTATGTTATATAAGTCAAAACAGTAAAATATATCTAGTTTTGCAATTTATCTAATTAGTAAAATAATAATAAGGGTAAATTACAATTTGGGTCCCCATCTATGGGTCTGATCCCAGAATGGGTCTCGATCTTGAAATTGTAATGATTCGGGTCCCAGGGCCATTAATGTAAGGATTTTTTGGGTCTAATGACGAGTATGCCCTTGTTTAAAAGTTGGAACTCAACCTCCATTCTCTTCCCAACAAGGGCATATTCGTCATGAACTCCAAAATTTTCATTTCCTAAATGATCCTAGGACCCGAATCATTACAATTTAAAGATCGGGACCCATTCTGAGATCTGACCCATAGATATGGACCCAAATTGTAATTTACCCTAATAATAAATACATTACTAGAAATATGTGTGATAAAATATAATAGAATGTATTTAAAAAAAATCCTAGATTTTTTAGAGTTATGTAGCTAATTAATACAATTAAAAACACAAGAAACAAATTGATTACAAAGCGTATGGACTATTGTGCAAATAAAGAAATCTAAGGCATGCAATTTAAACAAAAAAGCAAAGTTCATGGGCCCATCCAAAAATTTCCAAATTAAACTAACAATATAAAAGCACCTGGTAGGGGACTTTTTGCAAATAATATAAAGTCCATGACTATCCGAGCAATTTTCTCAATAAAATATAATTTCCAATTAAATTAGCATGGACCAAATTGCAATTTCCTAAAGTATTATCAAAATTTCAGATAAATATTGCAAAATTCACGCAGAAACCATCACGCAGGACCACACGTGAGATGATGTGCTCTGGACTAAAGAGAAATAGATTAAATCCCCATGGTTCAAGATGTAAAATATCCAAAAGATTTTAAAATGTTATATATAAGACCAAAATATAAATAGCAAAATTAGGAGGTGAAATATCACAAAACACCCACTCCTTAAGCATTGGGGAACGACTAGGATCCGTTCACTTGAACACATGTCTTTATGTCAATGGTAGATAGACCTTCCCAGTATAAGGGGAGAGATTATATCATATTCCAGATCAAACGATGAAGATGTCCTCTCATCGGATGATTTCTATACAATCTAGAAGAATGTTCTTCATCTAACACTGAATGTGTCTCCTAGAAGAACATATGAAGAATAGTTGCTGGCGACTTTGGATTGAAGTTCCCGAGAAGCTCCAATTGTCTCCCCATTTGTTGATGGGATAGGAACCTTCTTGGGATGACCTCAGAGAGAATGACAGCCATAAGAAGGTCTGGGACCCAAGGAATGGGTCCTGGACGTCAAAGAAATATACGGGATCTGGAGCTCGTTCGTCTAAATTGTGGACCCCATAGATGGGGTCCTTTCGAGCATAAGCTTGCACGACCAACACAAGGGCATGGAACTTCCAGGCCTAAATAGTGAAGGTTATGGAAATAACCTTAAGCTCATCATGGACGCATGAATATTGCACCATATGTGATCCATAGCGAATAGTCGCACTAGTTTCACGGTGTAGCAGAATTTAAAAAAATTATAAATTTGAAACCACATGATCGGATAACACTACTCGGATCATTTCATCCAAACCGCAAAGGAGATGTAGGAATACCTCTTTGTAAAGTAAGAGACCTCATGTCTCGAGTCCGATCCAGCGAAGGAGATGCTTACCAACGCGTTGATGAAACATGTGCTCCTCGCAATCCAAGTTGTCAATCCAACTAATGAATCTCCTAATCTCGTCACATGCGATCTTACGTCATCTTCACAAGCGAGGTGCCCCAAAGGAGATGGAGATCCATGAGAAGTTCAAGCAACAACACAATGACGTGGCGACAACATCGACCCTCACTAGGGTCTAGAGTGGACAACCACTCTAAAGAGAGAGTGGGGGGGACATGTATGATGATGAGAAAGAGAGAGAAATGATATTCAAAGGTTGTAAAAAAGGAGATAAGGTTGCCTCTTCTTTTATAATAATTGGGAGTCCATGGATCTCAATCATGGACAACACAAATGCAATTGTTATCATCGATTTGTGTTTCTTTAAATGACTGTGATTTTGTTATAAAAACACAACAACAATTAATTTATATTAATTTTAAATATATTGAATAAATCATTAATATAAACTGCTTCTATCAAATCGATAAGCAAGGAAGAAATAGGAAGGATGCAAGAGCTCCTTCCTAATGAGGAGTGGACGAGCACACCTGAATTAGGACTCAAGTGTGACAGTCCACTGTTTAGCCCAAAAAGTCAAGCGGTCGTATTGACTCACAAGGCGAGTCAACAGTCGATGCGGTGACCGCTCGAAAATCCGGATTAAAACAACAATTAACCCACGACAAATATATCAAGCAATGAAAGTAAATGTGCGGAGTTAAAATTTATTATAACTCTAGAACAAGATGTGTATAGGTGCAAGTATTGTAGAGGTCGAACACAGGGAGCAGACAGGTAGAACGAGGCAAAAATTGCTCAAAATGTGTGAATGTGACAAGTGTCTACTATGCTAATTTTTTGTGGGTTTTTAATTTTTATATTTTTTATTTAATTTTTAATTTGCTATTTTTGTATTTTGATTTTTTTTAATTTTCTGATTTTATATTTTCTTTTTATATTTTATATTTTTTATATTCTTTTTCAATATTGGAAAATAAGGACAATGTAATAAAATGGAGAAAGAGCTATTTATAAAAATAGATAAAAATGTTCAAAAATAAGCAAATAAAGTCTTTTTGGTCTTTTTATACTTTTTTACTATTTTTGTGATTTTTGGGTAATTTTTAGAATGTTTTTGGTATTTTTAAATAGCAAAATAAAGCAAAAAAGTGAATAAAATGCAAGGCTGAAACTAAAATGGAGAAATAAATTAGCAAACTAACAAAAATTCTCCAAATTATTTTTCAATAATAGATAATAAAATAAGGAAAATTTATACACCAAGATTAAATTTTTAGGGTTTTTGTAGAATTTTTAATATTTTTCTAAAGGTTTTTAGAGTTTTGCAATTTTTAGGAGTCTGCTTTTGTAATTTTTAATGATTTTTGGTCTGAAATTAAAACACACTAAAAGGAACAAAATATATTTTTTTGGGATTTTTCTGGAGTGTTTTTATATTTTTTATGGATTTTATAAGCTAGACAGTGCTGAAAATAGATGTTTTTGATTTTTAATAAATATTAAAATGCAATAATTATGAAAAATAAAAATATGGCGTTAATCTATGACGCAACAGAGACTTAAACTGAATTTTGGGGATTTTTTTGAGGGTTTTATAGACACATGCAAAAAAATTAAAGATAACAAAAGGAAAAGGCACACGTGCAGGGGCTTTAATGAAATATTCAGAAAATCCAAGGGCCTCTTTGCAATATTTCCAGAAAATATAAATATGCAAATTAAACTTGCTGGACTAAAGCTAATAACAAAATGCCCGAAGGGCTTTCCCGCAAAAGCGCCCAGGTCACGCGCGATGGCACGCGCCTAGCGGGGATGTATATGCAAATTGCGAAATTCGCGTAAAAAGGATGCAAAATAACCAAAGTTTCTAAAGTGGGCATGGGTAGTTTTGATGCTACTTAAATATTACAAAAAGGTACGGGGGATAGTTCGCAAAATACCAGCTGCTCTGGATGGACGGCGGATTGGGGCTTTACTTAAGCCACGTGTCGCAACAGGGAAGGCTGATACCCCTTCGCTATCTAGGGCCGAGATTAGATTGGCTTGAGGATCTGACGGCTGGAGGGGGCACACGATCAACGGCAGATGGGGTCCTGGAAGAACAGGCTGAATCCGACGGCCTGAGGATAATCACGAAGAACCAGGAGGAGAGCCGGCGACGATGAAGTTCCCCGGCCCCTCTCCCTTGTCTCCGTCGACGTTGGAGGTCGCAAAAGGGGCCACGTGGCTCCTGGGAGTCTCCACGAATGGACGACGGGGTCAAAATGGCCCACGGAGGGTCGGCGGTCCGTCGTAGCGTGCTCGGACAGGTGGCTGCTCCCAGGAGCTTCGTCGGGCGTCAAAAATGATCCCAGGTGGGGATCCTTCGCTCCTGGAACCTGCAAGGAAGCACCACTATTCACAGTAAAAAGTTCCAGGCTCTCAAGTGGGTGGTTGTATGGTGTGGATGGCTGTGAACCGCAAGGGGCAAGTGGTCGCCGGAGCGGGGCTCCGGCGAACCCAAATGAGCAAGAGCGAAAAGAAACTATGCCCTAAAATCAAAGGAAATTATACGTGGCATATGCAGCAAGCGAAACTAATAAGAAAATAACACGAAAACACCTCAAGGTGGCCTAAAAGCCACGAGATAAACCTCGACGGCCTAGCAAGGTCGGAGGTGGTGGAAGCTCCACCTGAACCTCCGCCTGAGCTTCCTTCGCCGGCTGGAGGGAGGCTGTCACCCTCCCAGTCCTGAGCAAGACGCCTAGGGGCCCAAGTCTAGGGTTAAGGGAGTTCGAAATTCAAAAGAGTGAGAAGAGGGGGTTTTTGAAGAATGGCGACTGGGCTCTTTGAACGAGGTGTATCGGGAGAAGCAACGACCCAGAGGTCGAAAAAATGATCGGGCGAGTATGCCCTATGGTCGAGCTTCAAAAGTCGTGAAGACTTCGACATCAAAGGACGAAAGGTGCGGTCTCCAAAAATCCGCGAAAATCAAGAAAACTCATATTCTGACACAGTCCAGGCTGGGGTTAGAGAGTTGCCCGCGGGTCAGCTCTCCACCCCCCCCGGTTGGTCCACGTGGACCAACCAGGAAAAAGCCTGGAAAAACTTTTTGTAAAATCAATTTAAAATAGCAAACGATTTTATTGATTTTTAATTATAAAAAAAAATGTTTATTATTTTATGAATTAATTTATGGTGATTTTTAATTATTTTTATGAACTTTATTTTTACAAATTGCTTTTATACCCCTATATAGGTATAATATCTATATATTGTATTATTTTATTTTTATCGTATGTATTTAATTGTTATTATTTTTATTTAGTATTTTATAAAATTATAAAATACTTTTATATACATAAATATATTTTTATTTATTTTTCTGATTTATTTTGTATATTTAATAAAATACAAGAGTATGTTAGATAGGTATGTATATAAGTATTGTATATATGTATTGTGTATACATGTATTTTATTTTATGTTTTATTTAGGTTTTTATTCCAGATTTTAATGTACATAATTATTATAAGTAATATTTACAACATTATAAAAATATAAAAATATAAAATTAATGAATAAATAATAAATTGAATATTTTAATCAGTACAGCTATACAACGGGGGTCCAAAACTCAACTTTCAAACCGTAGCTCCGCCAAATGTGAAACCACCGCCAATAAATAGCTTATATTCTTCTATATAAAATTAAAGGTGAGTACGCTGCATTTGGAGTTTTTATTTGTGAGATACGGGTCTGGGAAGTTGAAATTCTGGATTCTTATTCAGACCATAACGTTTTATCTGTACATTATTTTTCTGTGAAATCAATTTTGTATTTTTCTTTATTTATTTATCTACAACTTTCATGTACAAAGTTTCTTTATTTGATGTATAAAAAGTGGAACCAAAAATAGGTCCCAAAATGAAAAAAGAATGAATTAATAATATAGGTATTTGATTGGTATTTTTGTCCCTTATCTCCCCCTACTTTATTCCTTGTCGACCTATTCATCAAGATGCCTAGGTATCGGGGTTTCGGGTCATAAAATATTTACAATATTTTATTCTTTTTCTTTTCTTTTCTTTATTCTATAATTTTGGCTTTAAAAACCGTATTTTATACAATATTTATACATATATACATAAATGCTAAAATGCATGAATAAAGCCTATTTACACGCATTTACTAGGGTTTTTAAGGCCAAAATGATAGAATAAATATGATGAAATGTAGATTCATCATCCCCCTATACTTGCCTTTGCTAGTCCCTAGCAAACACTTATGCAATAAGTGCAGAATAGAAAAATAAAGAAAAGAAAAAGAAGAAGGTGGACTAACTGTAATGATCAAACTTGTCTTCACAAAATCAAAGTTTGGAGCTTAAGTCAGACCTTTGGAATTTTAGAGTGGGCGAAACCTTATTGAGAACCGAATTTGAAATCCAACAGTCCCTGAGAATCCCGAAACTCTGTCCAAGTCTCCTCAATAGCCAGGTCAGAAATATCTCAACTCATACGCAAACCCTTACGACTATGAATCTGACTCGTACAATGTAAGTGATGGTGGCTCTCCCCAGCTAGAATGACAGAGACTGACTTCTCCAGTATGACAACCCAATGATTCCCCAATCCAATAACTCCATCCTCGAGGAGCGGGGTATTCCCTTCTAAGTTCAAGTGGCAACCAGCTCAAGAGGAGGGGGTGAAGAGAAGAATGGACGGTAGCCAGTGTAGCTACCTATCCGAGGATGCAAGACCAGTGTAGTCAAGTCATCCAGCTGTAGGCTCACATGATATGACTTTGGAACTCAAGCTTGCTTATTGACTTTACAACATATGTACATACTTTGCAGGCTTTTTATTTTTGTACATGCCTGAACTTTTTTTCTTTTCTTTTCTTTTTTTCCTTTTTTTTGAAATACTATTCACAGCAGCATTTACATAAGGAGTTTTTCCTCTTGAGCCAGTAGACTATCCCTCTTTTGAAGCTTTATCGCAACCCACAACCTCCTGTCTTTAGACTTCCTAATCACTAGATGGGTTGGGGTGCACTTCCCTCCCTAGAGGAGGACAAATGTTTCCACTTGTATGTGTCTCATATCGGCAAATCCAATCCCCTCACCACTCCAACTGAGTTGAGCCATGTGAAAGGTGCAGGTGTCCAAGTTAGGTCATTATCAACAAGAGTCGTGCGTGTGCTCCGAAATACTCTACTTAGGCAGTCAAGAATCCATTGAACCAAGTCCCGTGATCCTCAAAGAATTAAGTCAACTAGACCTGAAGTACCTCAAACCCAATTCCTATAAGGTTCCTGTGATTTGGTAGATTTTAAGGTCCAATCAAGCTCCAATCTCCGGTTTTTACTTAGACTTGTCCAACTATCAAACTCAATCCGAAAAATGCTCATGCTATGCAAATGCAGAATGCAGAAAATATTTTTTTGATGCTATTTTCAAAGATTTTGAACTTTTTATGGATTTTTGAACAGATGATGATGATGCATATGCATTTTTTTGTATTTTTCAAAAAGATTTTTCTAATGTCTTTGGATTTTAATTTCGCAAATGTTTTGGGCTTTTTGAAAAGAAAAAGATTTTGGCTGAAAACTAGGTTAAAATATGTACACGGGAGTGCTTCTTATATTTACAAGAAGTGGATTTTCAGGAATTTACAAGGGTAAGTGATCGATTTTATATATATATAGGTAATAGATTTTTGGTGTGATGTATGTATTCCTCAAACTTATTTGACGCAAGCTTTTCACACAATTTTTGAAAACTAAAGTCCAAAATAATTTTTACAAACATTTTTGCAAACATGTACACACATTTGAAAATCATTTTGCAAAGGCTTTCAAAACAGTATATATAGATTTTTCAAAATATTTTTGCAACCATTTTTCAAACCATTTGCAAATCATTTTTCAAAGATTTTATTTCACATAAAGAAAAGAAATTTTATAATCCAGACATTTTACACAGGTTGAAAACATGTAACAAAACATTTTCAAAATAGTTTTCAATAGATGTTCACAAAGATTTTCAAACTATTTTTCAAACATTTTGAAAAAAAAAACATTTTCACCTGATTTATTAATCAATAAATACGAAAAGAATTTGAGGAATAACCACATCTTTTTATTAAGGATTTTTAATGAATTTTAAAGAATTATTAGCCATATTTATTAAGAAAATACGAAAGTACGAGTTATGGCTAAAGTATATACGTAGTATATACGACCCCCCTATACTTAGCTTGAGCTATGTCCTCATAGATCAGAGAGAAAAGAAAAGACATAACTCGTACTGAGTATAGGAAAATCTAAAGAATAAAGGAATACAGAGATGAATGAACGAATGAGAAGTTGACCGTCCCCCCTATACTTAGGATCAAATAATCCTAAGTATAGCAGACTGTACACAAAGTAGGGAGGGTCAAGGGTGGGAATGAAAAGATCGTACTCGGGTTGTCTCCCCCTATACTTAGGGTAAGATATCCCTAAGTATAGACAAGAAGAGGAGACAATGGAGAGGATCAAAATGAATGACAGAACTCGGGATGCACACCCCCCTATACTTAGGACAAAGTACGTCCTAAGTATGGAAAAACTGTCTACAAGGGCGGCACCTTTTTGATACAAAAAGAAGATAGAAAATGAAAAGAAGAAAAGAAGAAAAGAAATCTGAAGATGGAAGGAGAGACCGTGAGGATGTACACACCACTCCCCCTATACTTAGGTTGAAAGAAGCCCTAAGTATAGGCAACGACAGGAGTGATGACACGGAACGATGAAAGAACACTCGGCTCGTCCACCCCCCTATACTTAGGACAAGGTACGTCCTAAGTAAGGCAAACACGAGAATGGGTGGACGAGCAAAACGGTAGAGAGAACAGAGGCACACAAAAGTGAATATACAATAGAGATGGATGTACACCTGATCAAGAAGGTTGAAAGCGAACCTTCTTGTAGGACCGTTGAGGAATGGATCTGGTGTGATGCAGGTCGACATCGGGGTCCACAGTGGACGGGAACCGATCAGGGTCGACAGAGTGTACGTCCTCAGGGGACCTAAGGTGTGAAGGCACAGACGGATTAGTGAAAGAAGTGTGACTAGGTCCAGCCTTGGGAGTCTCGCTAATATCAAAGTGGAATGGGACGATCTCATCATCATCGGAAGT
This sequence comes from Ottelia alismoides, assembly GCA_037367405.1. Lineage (NCBI taxonomy): Eukaryota > Viridiplantae > Streptophyta > Magnoliopsida > Alismatales > Hydrocharitaceae > Ottelia > Ottelia alismoides. The sequence goes on along the minus strand of JAZKJV010001925.1, from coordinate 298,438 downwards.
AGAGTACTCAGTGTCATCATGCGAGGTCTTGTCTAGGTCAAAATCAAAAGGCACGAACTCATCGGTGGAAGTAGTCGAACTCTGTTCGTCCTCTATAATCTCAACTGGATCATCTTTCTCAACAAAAGTACCGAATTTCTGAATAAAAGCAATCAAATCAAATTCGTCCTTTGGCTCATCAGTATCAATGTGGACAGGGGCGGACCCATCGGTGAAAGTAGTCAAAACATGTCCGTCCTGTATGGTCTCTACATCTGCCCTTCGCTCAACGGTATCAATCGTGTAAATCCCGCGGATGTCATCAACACATCGCCAAGTCCCAGAAGAAGGAACATCGAGGTCCATGCTTTCTGAGGTTTCCTCAACTGGGAGGAATTCTCGGGTCTCAGTGGAATCCAATAGACAGCAAAATTCTCTGATAGTATCATCAAGGTCATGGTCCTCGAGGTCAGCCAAGATAGGTGTGGGCACATCAGGTGCAGGTCTCTGGTCAGTAGTGGGTGTGGTGATCAATGCTTCGCTCTCGTCAGTAGGACGGAAGCGAATCTCTCCTGATCCATAGTCAATAACGACCCTCGCAGAGGCGAGGAATGGTCGTCCCAGGATGATTGGAGAGTGCTCCCCTGTGGAGGTCTCCATGGGCAAAACAAAAAAGTCAACAGTATAATCCATGCCCTGAATCGAAATGACGGTGTTTTCAAGGATACCCTTCGGCCTTTTGATAGATCTATCAGCAAATTGTACGATCATCCTGGTTTTCTTGAGAGGCCCTAGGTGAAGAGACTGTATCAACGAGAAGGGTATGATGCTAATCGAAGCACCGCCGTCTAGGAGAGTGTGATCACATGTGTGGTTAGAGATGATGCAGCTAATGAATGGTGTGGTAGTGTTCCTCTTCCGAGGAATGGGACGATGAGTGATGGCGTGGGCAGTGGCCATGGTCAAGATATGACGCTCAGATCTGCTCCTCCGCTTTCTCTTCTTGGGAAGAGGAGCAGATAAATTAGTCATGGCCTGCTGAAGTGGGGCACGAATAATCTCGTGTATGGTGGCCACCACTTCGGGTTCAGTCAACATTTTTTGGAATTTTTGGACCTCCTCTGTACAAGGGAGGAAGTCGGAATCAACATATACACGAGGCATGCCAAGAGCAGTCTGTACAGCGGCATCCTCGGGGTCAAAGGTGGGACCGGGTGTGAATGTATGTGTGGTCAAAGGATCTGGCAAGTGGTACCCCTCCTCACAGTCTGGCTCGATCATGTGTCTCCCGAACTCTTTTTGTATTTTTAAATTTCTCTCATTTTTTTGTATTTTGGGCCATTGCAAGCTCTCATGATAATCCTCAAATGATTCCATATCCTCAAAGACTGGAGCGACATTTTGGTTCTTATTTAACTAGTAAGGTCGGCAATCCTCGAATTCATATGCTCCATCATTTGATTCAAGGTCTCAAGTGTTGATATCATGAAAGGTGACTCCAAAATCTCAGGATCGGGTGTGTCGAATGTGGGTGGTGGGTGTGGGCAAAAATCACATTCCGGATCAAGATACTCAAGGAAGAGCGGGTTCTCGAAATGTGTAGGCGATGGTGGTGGAAATGACTTGTGAAGGTCAAAGTCCGGATCCTGAAATAGTGGGTTGGTCGGATATGTACAAAAATCAGGAGCAAAGTCCTCCTGGAAAAAATGAGGTGGACCGGCTGGAGCGGATGAGGGATCCGCAAAGTCCGGATAGAAAATGCTCCAGGGGTCCATCTCAAAAACAAAAGGAAAAGATCGGGAGAGCATGATGGTCAAGGCAAGGGAGTAGAAAAGAAGGCGCAAATGCGCAGGGATGATCTAGGACACACACAAAACAATCACAAGCAAAAATGAAAACAAGTCAAACCCTCAATTCACCTACTCAACTCGGTAGAGACCATAAAATGCGGTATTTTAATCTTGTCTGTTTTAGAGTTAGGTGAGAAGTCAAAAGAGTTGCAAACACACTTAGGGGCTGAAGATGGGATTTGGGCACTAGTCCTTAGGGTGTGCGCGAGCAATGTAAAACGAAGACAATGAGGGGATTACTCGCCCCAAAAGAATTTTTCTTGTTGATCGGTTTTAGGGTCAAGTAATATTAACAGTCCCAATTTTATTGATTGTCACTTTTTTTGATTTTTAATAAAAATGCACGAGCCTAACGAGGAGTCGATTCCTTTAAGATCCTAGGTTATCAAAATCAGAGGGAGAGGCGGAAAAGCAATGCAAGCGGCAATCGATCATGAATGCTAAAGAGAAATGCTCACCTTGCGTCCAACACTCTACATGCAAGGATGCTCAGCAGAATTGAAACCTATCTATATGCAAATGCAAAAGCCGATGAAATCGCCCTAAGTTTCAGAAATTGCTATTAGCGAGAAGCACCACAAGTCGACCACCAATCCTCAACCCTAGAGTCTGGTCTAGGCTCACCCCTCCTCTGCTCAACACACTTGAGTTTAGGAGAAAGCGCTTTGCGGGGAGAGCTCACGGCGCGACGGATTGAAGGTGATGATCAACTGCTTAAAATTTGACTAAGTCCAAACACGGCTATAGGTACATGCAAAGTATTAGGTGTTTGGCCTTAGTCTATCGCAAGCAATCCTAGAACTAGGGGCTCAATCACACAAAAGAAATAAAATCGGAAAACAAAACAAAAGAAAAAGAATGCGAAGAAAACAGTTAAAAGCTGCGGTGAGCCCCCAGGTGAACAGACACCTGGAAGTTAGGCTCAAGAGTCCAAGTCCGGGGGTACTTGTATTATTACAAATATAGTGGTCTCTCTCTCACAGAAATTACAAAAATATAAATGAAATAAAATAAAAGCTCAGAAGTTGTCTTCAAAATTCCCTCCAAGTCCACCTTGGTGCGAAGCCGAAGCCGCCTCACGTGGTTGCACGAGTGCTCCTAGAAAGGAGTGCCTCCCTCGATCCGCGCACCTCGCACAAAGTCAAACAAGAGGGTGGTTAGACAATTCAAATGATATATCGAAATAGAAGTGCAAAAATAAGAAAAAATAAAAACTGTGAAATAGACAATCAAATCACAATCACAAACAAGACCCGAACTACGCGTTGTTGCTCCCCGACAACGGCGCCATTTGTTTAGCCCAAAAAGTCAAGCGGTCGTATTGACTCACAAGGCGAGTCAACAGTCGATGCGGTGACCGCTCGAAAATCCGGATTAAAACAACAATTAACCCACGACAAATATATCAAGCAATGAAAGTAAATGTGCGGAGTTAAAATTTATTATAACTCTACAACAAGATGTGTATAGGTGAAAGTATTGTAGAGGTCGAACACAGGGAGCAGACAGGTAGAACGGGGCAAAAATTGCTCAAAATGTGTGAATGTGACAAGTGTCTACTATGCTAATTTTTTGTGGGTTTTTAATTTTTATATTTTTTATTAAATTTTTAATTTGCTATTTTTGTATTTTGATTTTTTTTTAATTTTCTGATTTTATATTTTGATTTTATATTTTATATTTTTTATATTCTTTTTCAATATTGGAAAATAAGGACAATGTAATAAAATGGAGAAAGAGCTATTTATAAAAATAGATAAAAATGTTCAAAAATAAGCAAATAAAGTCTTTTTGGTCTTTTTATACTTTTTTTACTGTTTTTGTGATTTTTGGGTAATTTTTAGAATGTTTTTGGTATTTTTAAATAGCAAAATAAAGCAAAACAGTGAATAAAATGCAAGGATGAAACTAAAATGGAGAAATAAAATAGCAAACTGTAACAAAAATTCTCCAAATTAATTTTCAATAATAGATAATAAAATAAGGAAAATTTATCCACCAAGATTAAATTTTTAGGGTTTTTGTAGAATTTTTTAATATTTTTCTAAAGGTTTTTAGAGTTTTGCAATTTTTAGGAGTTTGCTTTTGTAAATTTTAATGATTTTTGGTATGAAATTAATACACACTAAAAGGAACAAAATATATTTTTTTCGGATTTTTCTGGAGTGTTTTTATATTTTTTATGGATTTTATAAGCTAGACAGTGCTGAAAATAAATGTTTTTGATTTTTAATAAATATTAAAATGCAATAATTATGAAAAATAAAAATATGGCGTTAATCTATGATGCAACAGAGACTTAAACTGAATTTTGGGGATTTTTTTGGGGGTTTTATAGACACATGCAAAAAAAATAAAGATAGCAAAAGGAAAAGGCACACGTGCAGGGGCTTTAATGAAATATTCAGAAAATCCGAGGGCCTCTTTGCAATATTTCCAGAAAATATAAATATGCAAATTAAACTTGTTGGACTAAAGCTAATAAGAAAATGCCCGAAGGGCTTTCCCGCAAAAGCGCCCAGGTCACGCGCGATGGCACGCGCCTGTCGGGGATGTATATGCAAATTGCAGAACTTCGCAGAATAAGGATGCAAAACAACCAAAGTTTCTAAAGGGGGCACGGGTAGTTTAGATGCTACTTAAATATTACAAAAAGGTACGGGGGATAGTTCGCAAAATACCCAGCTGCTCTGGATGGACGGCGGATTGGGGCTTTACTTAAGCCACGTGTCGCAACAGGGAAGGCCGATACCCCTTCGCTATCTAGGGCCGAGATTAGATTCGCTTGAGGATCTGACGGCTGGAGGGGGCGCGCGATCAACGGCAAATGGGGGGCCTGGAAGAACAGGCCGAATCCGACGGCCCGAAGATAATCACAAAGAACCAGGAGGAGGGCCGGCGACAATGAAGTTCCCCGGCCCCACTCCCATGTCTCCGTCGTCGTTGGAGGTCGCAAAAGGGGCCGCGCGGCTCCTGGGAGTCTCCACGAATGGATGGCGGGGTCAAAATGTCCCACGGAGGGCCGGCGGTCCGTCATAACGTGCTCGGACAGGTGGCTGCTCCCAGGAGCTTCGTTGGGCGTCAAAAATGATCCCAGGTGGGGATCCTTCGCTCCTGGAACCTGCAAGGAAGCACCACTATTCACAGTAAAAAGTTCCAGGCGCTCAAGTGGGTGGTTGTATGGTGTGGATGGCTGTGAACCGCAAGGGGCAAGTGGTCGCCGGAGCGGGGCTCCGGCGAACCCAAATGAGCAAGAGCGAAAAGAAACTATGCACTAAAATCAAAGGAAATTACATGCGGCATATGCAGCAAGCGAAACTAATAAGAAAATAACACGAAAACACCTCAAGGTGGCCGGAAAGCCACGAGATAAACCTCGACGGCCTAGCAAGGTCGGAGGTGGTGGAAGTTCCACCTCAACCTTCGCCTGAGCTTCCTTCGCCGGCTGGAGGGAGGCTGTCACCCTCCCAGTCCTGAACAAGACGCCTAGGGGCCCAAGTCTAGGGTTAAGGGAGTTCGAAATTCAAAAGAGTGAGAAGAGGGGGTTTTGAAGAATGGCGACTGGGATCTTTGAACGAGGTGTATCGGGAGAAGCAACGACCCAGAGGTCGAAAAAATGATCGGGCGAGTATGCCCTATGGTCGAGCTTCAAAAGTCGTGAAGACTTCGACATCAAAGGATGAAAGGTGCGGTCTCCAAAAATCCGTGAAAATCAAGAAAACTCATATTCTGACACAGTCCAGGCTGGGGTCCGAGAGTTGACCGCGGGTCAACTCTCCAGCCCCCATGGTTGGTCCACGTGGACCAACCAGGAAAAAACCTGGAAAAACTTTTTGTAAAATCAATTTAAAATAGCAAACGATTTTATTTATTTTTAATTATAAAATAAAAAATGTTTATTAATTTATGAATTAATTTATGGTGATTTCTAATTATTTTTATGAACTTTATTTTTTCAAATTGCTTTCATACCCCTATATAGGTATAATATCTATATATTGTATTCTTTTATTTTTATCGAATGTATTTAATTGTTATTATTTTTATTTAGTATTTTATAAAATTATAAAATACTTTTTAAATACATAAATATATTTTTAGTTTATTTTTCTGATTTATTTTGTATATTTAATAAAATACAAGAGTATGTTATATAGGTATGTATATAAGTATTGTATCTATGTATTGTGTATACATGTATTTTATTTTATGTTTTATTTAGGTTTTTATTCCAGATTTTAATGTACATAATTATTATAAGTAATATTTACAACATTATAAAAATATAAAAATATAAAAATAATGAATAAATAATAAATTGAATATTTTAATCAGTACAACTATACAACGGGGGTCCAAAACTCAACTTTCAAACCGTAGCTCCGCCAAATGCGAAACCACTGCCAATAAATAGCTTATTTTCTTCTATATACAATTATAGTGAGTACGCTGCATTTGGAGTTTTTATTTGTGAGATACGGGTTTGGGAAGTTGAAATTCTGGATTCTTATTCAGACCATAACTTTTTATCTGTACATTATTTTTCTGTGAAATCAATTTTGTATTTTTCTTTATTGACTTATCTACAACTTTCACGTACAAAGTTTCTTTATTTGATGTATAAAAAGTGGAACCAAAAATAGGTCCCAAAATGAATAAAGAATGAATTAATAAAATAGGTATTTGATTGGTATTTTTGGCCCTTATCTCCCCCTACTTTATTCCTTGTCGACCTTTTCATCAAGATGCCTAGGTCTAGGGGTTTCGGGTCATAAAATATTTACAATATTTTATTCTTTTTCTTTTCTTTTCATTATTCTATAATTTTGGCTTTAAAAACCGTATTTTATACAATATTTATACATATATACATAAATGCTAAAATGCATGAATAAAGCCTATTTACATGCATTTACTAGGGTTTTTAAGGCCAAAATGATAGAATAAAGATGATGAAACGTAGATTCATCATCCACCCTCCTCATAAGGAAGGTGCTTTCCTCTTCCAATTATGTGAGATATAGTATCTCACATAACCCTTCAATATTTACAACAACTTTTATTGAAAATTATTTCAAAAAAAAATAATTCCAAATTAATTTTTAAAATATCAATCATGCCATTGGAAATTTGCGAATCACATTCACAAGTAAAATTAAAATGTAAATTACATTTCTAGTTAAATGTCCAATGTGAATCAAATTCACATCAACATTTAAATTGTAAATGTTATCTAGAAATAGTTCTCTCTAATATCTTATAAATAACACGTATAATATATACTATTGATAAGGATAGTAATATCAATGTTATTCATTTCCATAGTAATATAATCACATTTTATTATATTTAATCATCATTATCATACATATAATTAATATGAATTACATTCACATTATTTATGATAATTAAATCACATTTAATTATCCATTCCTTAATTCTTGGATACACATTCTTCAATGGAATTGTTATTGAACTCTTTTAATAATAGCACGCTCTCTGCAGATACTTAGAGATAAGGACATGGCATTGTATGTTCCACGTATAGTGACTTGGATATTGAGATCTCATCTCAAATCCAGATCTCCAAAAACTCTCACAGATTCTTGATTAAATCGTGGCCATAGATTTAATATTCTTGTTGCATCTGAATCACATTCATATCATTATCCAACATTTTGACTAAGATTTAATCACTTCTCTAATGAGAGGAATCACTAAAATCCTGGCTTGTTTCATCACTCCCTCAGAATGGAAGCGTCATGGTTATACAATCGTTTATGATCACATCTCCCTCAGGTTTCCCTAATGCCTGTACATCCTGCATACTGCAAGACTTACAATAATCCGAAAGATAAAGATAAACTTTTACATTGTGTTCATTCATTTAATCTCAGAAATGGGGTGAAATAAATCAATAACTTTTTATTGATATATCAATCATTACAATAAAATTTATTGTAGGAATGGTTCGCCTCAGGCTCACATCGCTAACAATCTCCCTCTAGCCCTCGGAACCATTAAGGTGCAATCCTGAAACCAATACTCATTACATATTGGTTGAAAACCTTCTATGTCAAAAGTTTTGAAAGTAGATCAACAACAATGTCGGCAGAGGCCGCCATGGTAATGACTATGTCACCACGCTTTTGTATCTCCCGAATGATGTGGTATTTCCTTTCCACGTGATTGTTATTATGATGCTACCTTGGTTCCTTCGCCTAAGCTATTGCTCCCATGTTATAGCAGAGTAGCAGTATGTGAGTATCAGTGGAAACTACGCTAATCTTGGTTTGAACTTGTGCAATCACGTTGCCTCCTTTGAAGCATCCAATGCCGCAATGTATTCAACTTCTATTGTTGAATCCGTCATAGTATACTGCTTCTAATTTTTCCAGCTCACATCACCACCATTCAACAAGAACACATACCCTTATATCGATTTTCAATCATCAATATCAGATTGGAAGTCAGAATCAGTGTATCCTAAGACTTGGAGATAACCATCCCCGTAGACCAAGATGTAATCTTGTGTCTCTCTAAGATACTTGAAGATATTCTTCACTGCATTTCTGTGTTGCTCTTCATAGCAGGATTGGTAATGTACTACCACTCCCACTGCATGGCAGATATCAATCCTTGTGCACATCATGTCATACATTGAGCTACCTACAATTGATGTGTATGGGCATCCATTCATGGCTTTCTTATCCTCAACACTTTGAGAGGCCATCCCTCTATACAAGTGGACACCATGTCTCAAGGGAAGAAGACTTTCTTGGAGTTATCCCTATGTAAACCATCCAAGACCATCTTAATGTACCCATGTTGTGACAATCCCAATACCCTCTTTTCTCTATTTCTGAACAGCTTCAAACCCAAGATATAAGAGGCTTCTCCAGGACCTTTCATTGCGAAGGTATGGGATAACCAAATCTTAACACTGGTCATCATCCCTATATCATTCCCAATGATAAGGATGTCATCTACGTAAAGTACGACGAACACGATGGAACTCCCACTGAGCTTCTTATACACATACAGTTCATCTGGATTCTGAACAAAATCACACCTCTTTATGATTTCCTCGAATCTAATGTTCCATCTATGAGAAGTTTGTTTAATCCCATAGATGGATTTCATTAGCTTGCATACATTATCTTCCTCGATTATGAAACCCAAGGGTTGCTCCATATAGATATCCTCCCTGAGGTATCCATTGAGGAAAGCCATCTTGACGTCCATCTGCCATAGGTCGTAGTCAAGATATGCAACTATAGCTAGAAGTGACCTGATGGACTTAAGTATAGCCACATGAGAGAATGTCTCATCGTAGTCGATTCCTTCTCTCGGTATGTAGCCCTTGGCTATGAGCCCTTCTTTGAATGTCTCTATTTTACCATCATGTCCTCTGTTTCTCTTGAAGATCCATTTACACCTAATGGGTTTTATTCCATAAGGTGGATCCTCTAAGGTCCATACATCATTTTTATGAATGGAGTCTATTTCAGATGTCATTGCTAGGATCCATCTATCAATGCCATGATCCACGAGGGCTTTATCAAATGAAGCGTATCATTGTCAATTTTGGTGCAACCACCCTCGAACTCCTTCGAAGAGGTATGGGTGTTACATATCCATTTACTTATTTAGTTTATGGTTTAGGAAACTCAATATCCTTAGGGTCATTAAATGAGTTCCTTTACTTCATTTTTTCTTAACTATTAAGGAAGTCATCCTTTAGAAATTTTTCTTCTCTAGAGACGAATACCTTCTAAGTCTCATGGTCATAAAGCTCGTATCCAATACCATCCTTAACTTAACGAATGAAGTAGAACTCACGAGTATTATATTCTAGCTTACTTGCATCCACGTTCTTCGCATGGACCAAGCAACCCCAAATCCTCAAGTGTATAACGTTGAGATTTATTCCATACCGAAGCTAATCAGGAGGTTTACGTATGGATTAGCTACGAATCTTATTCAAGATATATATTACAGTATCCACTACATATCCCTAGAAACCAAGTGGTAAATGTGCTCTACTAATTATTAAACAGACCAGATGCATGATGGTCCGGTTGCATATTTCAGCAATACCATGATGTTGGGGAGTTCCACTATGAGTGAGAATGGAGCAATTCCTCTCTCTCTTTAAGGTATTCCTAGATTCATCTGATAGGTACTCTCCAACTCGGTCAGATCGAATTGTTTAATCTTCTTATCGGTTTGATTCTCAAGCAAAGCCATGTACTCTTTGAAGTTTTGAAAGGTTTTAGATTTATGACGTAATAGGTAGATAAACTTGTATCACGAATGGTCATCAATAAATGTCAAATAATATCCATATCCATTGTGGGTCACGATACTGAATGGATGATAACACGAGTTAGGCGAGGGTCTAAATATCTCACACAAGGCGGAGACAAGAGTCGCTGCGACAACCGCTCACTAAACCCGTATTAATCAACAATTAACACACGACAATCAAATAAAGCAATGCAAGTGAATGTTGAGTTAAAATTTATTATAACTCTACATAAATGTGTATAGTGTGCAAGTGTGTAGAGGTCGAACACAGGGAGCAAGCAAGATAGATCAAGGCAAAGTGCGCAAAAATGAATGTGATCAAATGCCTACCAATATGCAAATTTTTGTGGGTTTTTAATTTTATATTTTTTTATTTTTTAATTTTATATTTATATTTCGTTTTTTAATTTATTAATTTTATATTTTCTTTTTATATTTTATATTTTTTTATATTTTCTTTTTTTAATACAATATATATAAAGTAAGAAAGAGGAAGATAAGGTATTTATAAAAATAACTACAAATAAGTAAAATTCTGGAAATAAAATGTTTTTGGGGTTTTTATATTTTTATAATGTTTTTGTGATTTTTCTAGATTTTTCTTAATTTTTTCGGTATTTTTAAAGTTAAAAATACTAGAAAACAATGAACTAAGCTACTGGGCGAAATTAAAATGAGGATGAAAAATACTAAACAAGGTCCAAAATTCCTCAAATTAATTTTAAATCAAAGATAATAGAATAGGGAAAATTTAGCAACCAAGATTATATTTTTAGGATTTTGGTAGAATTTTTAATATTTTTATAAATGTTTTTAGGGTTTTATAATATTTAGGAGTTTTCTTTTTGTATTTTTTAGTGATTTTTGGTCTAGAGTTAAAACAAACTAAAATAAACAAAATATATTTTTTTGGGAATTTTCTAAGATGTTTTTATAATTTTTAACAGTGCTGACAAAGCATATTTTTGAATTTTTATAAATATAAAAATGCAATAAAAATGCAAAACAAAATATTGCGTGAAAGAGAAAGTAAATAAGAGCTTAACCTAATTTTTTGGTGATTTTTAGCAATTTATTGATGCATGAAATAACTACAAACAATAAATTAAAACTACACAGCTGGCAGGGGCACATATGCAAATATCCAAACATCCAGGGTCCACAGTGCAATTTTTACACAAAATATATAACTAAAAAATCGATTTTCAGGACCAAATCCAAATAACTAAAGCTGCTAGGGCACAAGCGCAATTTTTCCAACCACACGCGTGACTGGCACGCGCGTGGAAAGGACCTAAATGCATTATACCAATCTTCCAAGGGCTTACATGCAAATTACCCAAAAATATTACACGTGATAGAATACTTCCTGGACTAAATCGAAATAACAAAAACCGCAAGGGGTCCAGTGCAAAATCACCACCCCCCACGTGCACAGATCACGTGAGGTGACGTGGACTGGACCTAAATGCAAATGAACAAAGTTCGGGGGCCGAGATGCAAATATTACAAAAATATTTAAACTAAAAATGAAATTTATGGACTAAATAATAAATACAAAATGAGTCTGGGTGGTGACGCAAAATACCCAAATCAGACGTGGATCGAACGGTTGAGGGCGCTCCACTTGCCACGCGTCACACCCTCGTGCGACAATGATGCTTCGCGATCCAACGCTCCGGATTAGATATCCTTGGCTTATCGAACGGTAGGGCTTCTGGGAGATCCAATGGCTCCTATGCAATCTTGAGGGCGGATGAAATCTAATGGCGGAGAGGCGTGGACGAAGAACATGAAGCAACACCGGTGAGGCGAGCTTCCCCGCCCTCGATTAGCGGCTTCCAGCATTCCTTGGGCTTCAAAAGTGGTCTGCAACCTCCTGTAGTCCTCCTCTAGCTCCTGGGGGCTTCAAAACTCCTCAGTGACGGCCGAGACGCTCTCTAGAAGGTGGCGGAGCTATGGGCTCCGAGGATCTCCGGCGAGCGAGCAAAACTAGCCCCATGTGATCTTCAAAGAGCGTGGACCTGTAAAAAGACGTGAGAGGGTCCAGGGCAAAGTGCATGGACCCGTGGTAGCAAACGCGAAGCGGAGAAGGGTGGCGAACGGTGGTGGCCGGAGGAGCGCTCCGGCGAGGGGTACGCGAGGGTGATTCAATGGATGAAACGAGAAATTTCTTGGGAGGTTTTTACTCCTAATGTGATGGCGAAAAAAATACAACGAAAATAAATGAAGGAAGATGGCTGCCTCGATGGTCGGAACCAGAGGGAGGTGTACCTCGATGCTGGTGAAAGGCGAAGGTGGTGGAGCCGCCTCGGGCGTCGCTCGACCAGCCTAAAGCTCTGGAGAGGAAGCTGTCACCTTCCTCGAGCTCGCGGGCGTGAGAGAGGGAGCTAGGCCTATGGAAGAGGGGTTCAAAGAGGGCTCAAAAGTCGGAGGGTCAATATGTATGGTTTGACAATGTGGCTCTGACGCTCCAAAGATTGACAGAAATGGCATGAATCGCAGCTCCTCGGACCTAGGAAAGCCTAGGACGTGATTCACAGATGCATGGGGCGAAACAATGGAGAAGGATGTTTCATGAAATGATGAAAGGGCAAGCCTTGAAAAATCCTTGAAATCGAGGTCAGACGAGGCTCTGACAGGCACACAAGGGAGAGGAACAGCCAGTTGACCAAGGTCAACTTGGACTGTCACCTGGTTGGTTCACGTGGACCAACCAGGAAAAATCCCTAATAAATGTTTTGTAAATTCAGTTAAAAATAGAAAATGAATTTATTATTTTTAGGTTATAAAATAAAAAATTTATAATTTTATGAGGTATTTTGTTATGATTTTTAATTATTTTTATGAGGTGTAAAAATAAGAGTTACCTTTTATAGCCTTTATAGGTACATATATCTATATATTTTATTATTTTTATTTTTATTTTGTGTATTTAATTTTATTTTTGTTTATTATTTTATAAATTTATAGAATACTTTTATACATTTAAATGTATTTTTATTTTATTTTTCTGAAGTGTTTTATATATTTAACTAAATAGAAGTAGTATTTATATAGGTATATGTAGAGGTATTATACCTATGTGTAGTATACAAACATTTTATTTTTATTTTTTCTTTAGGTTTTTATTCTGAATTTAATTTACAGATAAATAATACATAATATTTACAAAATTATAAAAAATAAAATTATAAAAATAAAGAGTAAATAATAAAATGAATATTTTAAATTGTACAAGTGTACAATAGGGGTCCAAAACTCAACTTTCAAACCGTAGCTCCGCCTAACGCGAAACCACCGCCATTAGATAGCTTATTTTAAATTATATACTATTAAAGGTGAGTTTGACGCATTTCGAGTTTTTATTAGGGAGATACAGGTCTGGGATTTGGGATTCTAGATTTTTATTCAGATCATAACTTTTTATATGTACATTATTTTTTAGTGAAATCAATTTTGTATTTTTATTTATTTAATTATCTGCAACTTTCATGTACAAAGTTTCTTTTTAGAGGTATAAAAAGTGGAACCAAAAATAGGTCTCGAAATAAATAAAGAATCAATAAAATGATTAGGTATTTTTATTGTATTCGACCCTTATCTCCCCCTACTTTATTCCTTATCGACCTATTCATCGAGATGCCTAGGTCTCGGGGTTTCGGGTCATAAAATATTTACAAAATTTTATTCTTTTCTTTTCTTTTATTTATTTTATAATTTTGGCTCTAAATACAGTATTTTATACACTTTTTACATGCCCATGCATGAATGGTAAGATGCTGGAATTAAGGGTATTTACACGCATTTGCTAGGGTTTCTGAGGCCAAAATGATAGAATAAAGATGATGAAATATGGATTCATCAATGGACCACATACATCCATTGGTATTAGGTCAAGAATACCTTCGCATCTTGTAAGCTTGTTACGGAAAGGCATCCTAGTCATTTTACCTCGAATACAATGTTCGCAGGTAGGAGAAGATTAGACATGTAGAAAATATGTGGGTCCATCGTTTATCAATATATTGATCCTATCAATAGATAAATGACCAAGCCTTTGATGCCAAATCGTATTAGAATTTTTTCCCTCCTCCCTGGATTTTTAGGGTTTTAATAGTGGCAGTAGAATTCATGACATTTTCATCAATGCATAATTCATAGAGTCTACCTGAAGTTATAATTCTATCCGCAATATATTTATCATAATGACTTATGACAAGTTTATAATAGAATATAAATGAATATCAATTTCTAACTAACTTAGAAGTATATATTTAGTTCCTTCTAACATCTGGACCATAGAGATTCTCAAAGTACTACAACTCTTCCAGTAGATAATGATAGTGGGCAGGTCCTGACGGTGACTAATGCAATGGTTGCATCAGATCACATGTAGAATACTATCTCCCCTTCATCAAGACTCATAGTTTTCGGAAAAAGATGCAATAAATTTCATACAAGAATAGAAGCACCAAAATCGATTATCCAACTACCTTATCGTTCATTGAGAAAACTTGTTTCAATGATGAAAGTAAAATTCATGCAGGTTGGGACTTTACTTTTATCTGTATATTTAATGTACTATGGGCAATTACACTTCCAATGCCCTAGATTGTTACAATGATGAAATACATCGATCTTCTTTGATGTTAACAGTGCATAAGCATTAGAAGATGAGCCAACACCTTGACACTTCTTCTTTCTCTTTCGGGCGGGGCCCTTCCGAGATCCTTGCTTCCGATCATGCTTCCCATTGACCTATGCAACCGTTCCACTACTAGTGGGATTTTCTTTCTTCATTACGTCTTCTGCAGACATAAATAAAGCCATCAAGTTAGTGTTAGACAAGTTTAACTTGTTCAATTGTAATGATACCACAAAGTTATTGAAAGATTTGAGTAGAGACAACAGAATAAAGTCAGACTGCATATCTGCATTCATCTCATCAATGAGAGTTTCTAGTTCAGTTAGGTTCTCAAACATTTTGAATACTTGTTCTCAAACTAAAGCCCCCTCCTGCATTTTACAGCGAATAAGATCTTTCATAACATTAAAACACCGAGTGCGGTTGACAACATCGAACATCTCCTAGAGATTCAGCATTATATCCCGGCAGTTATCTATCTTCACATGTTGCTTCCGAAGCACATTGGAAAGAGATCCCATATTATAACACATGTACAGTAAATTATCTGCATCATATATTTCATAGTACTTGATTTCTTCCTGTATCTTAGGGTTTACGTGGTTGTCCATGGACAACATAAGATATACAGCCCGCAGAAAGGAGAAGATCCATATTATGAATGCTATCTAAGTAATTTGGTCCAGTTAATTGGTTTACATCCATGAGCCTACTGAGTTGGTTTGTGGACTTCATTATTTGAAATTAAGATTGTAATATATTCTAACATATAAATAATTATATATTCAATATTGAGTTCTTTGTTTAAGGGTTTTTAATCAAATTAGTCTTTCCTTTTCAACTATGAAAGTTCATTCCCTGATTCTCTTTCAAAGAGATATACTTACCGCTATATGTCTAGAAAGAACCGGGATCTCGTTTTCTACCTTTCTTACATTCCACTAATGTGAGAAACTGTAACTATGGTAAAAAGATGGGGGAGCACATTCTGACATGCAAGTCCAACTTGCATTCTCAATTCGGTCTTTAAAAACCGAGCCCATCATCCCTAAGGCGATGTTAACATGTCGTTAATTGAACCAACCATCAACATGAATAGAACTATATATGCGCAATCCAATATCACCCCAGTAATGTGAGGAACCGATATTGGTGTCACTACGTATATGACCTTACTCTTTCGAGAAGCAAAGAGCCTGATCCATGTGTGCTTGTATGCAGAAGCTGTCATTTTGGACAGGCGTCTCCTATATATAATCCATGGCGATAGAACCATTTGCCTTGACGGGAGACCATCGATGTCACTTATGTGATACTCCATATCATGTTAATATTTTAATTAATTATTATGAATCGTATTCACATAATTAATTCTTCCATGGGACATACTAGTCTTTTCATAATAGAGTGTTTTAATTAATATAAATAATTTAATCATATTAAATCAATTATAAATTTAATTTAATCAACCAACAAACAATCTTTGTTGTTACTTGAAGGATGGTATAATCTCAAAAAATGTATTATTTAAATTTTATAATTATAAAATTACATCATGGGCATTTCAAGCATTATCCTATCTTCATCTATTGTCATGGCCAATATGCACATGATGTAGGACAGACCGTTTACAGAGCAACCTGCTACCCGAACAATCCACGGCTAGACATCATATATGCCTCTGGTTAGGATAATGTGTTTCGATCATTTTATATTTTAGATGATATTCAACATTACAACCGCAGTTATACCTTATAATATTTATCAAATACAATTTGATTAATATTATAAGGATATATTCTAAATAAATCCCCAATACTATTCAAGTAACCATGTTTTACATGTAGAGTTCTCCTACAACTATTGTAGGATATACCAGGGTTTTCATGAAACATATATTCAATGGACTATGATGATTAATCAATTTTTTTCATAATTATTAAGCATCATAATTAATAAAGGTAAATTCATAGTTTCCATGATTTCCATCGAATTATAATTACATTAAGCAAAGAGATTTGATGATCTCTTCCGACCCATCTCCACTAAATATGGAATATCTAGGGCAAATGGAGTCGGAATCCCACGAAATAAATTCAAGCAGTTTGTTGGATTGATTATCTGCTTAATACAATTATTTATTTCATATCATTATGGGAAAAAACAAGCGAAATTAGGCTACTATTTTTCATGGAGGGAACTCTTCAAATCATTTTCACGAACTTTTGGTACCAAAATTAGGATACTATTTTTGGAATATTCAGACATTCTAAATACATTTTAATAACAAAAAAACATATACAAAAAGAGCATGAATAGTAGGTTTTTATCTTATTGAAAAACTTATTCGAATCTTGCAAAAAATGAAAAAACAAAGATTCTTGTGCATCTCAAACATGAACCTTGATCGCCTAGGGTTTCATATCATATCCAAGACCTCAAACAATGCTCTAATTCCACTTAAAAGTTATGGAGAGAACCTTAAGTGTATAAAGTAAGCATCAAGATAGCATCATATGTGATTGGGAGTGACTAGTCCCACTAGTAGCTTGGTGCAGCAGAATTTAAAAAATTTAAACGATGAAACCACATGAACTGAGAACACTTCTCAGATCATTTCATCCAAACCACAAAGGAGATGTAGGAATACCTCTTGAAGTGTGGTTGTGATCGTGTGTCTAAAGTAAGAGACCACCTGTCTCAAGTATGTTCCAACAGAGGAGATGCTAGAGTGCACGTTGTTGAAACATGTGCTCCTCGCAATCCAAGTTGACAATCCAAGCAGTGAATCTCCTGATCTCATCATATGAGATCATATATCTTCTTCACGAGCGAGGTGCACTGAAGGAGACAGATATCGTTGAGTGGTTGAAGCGGTGATACAACGACATGGCGATGATGGCGATCCTCTCTAGGGTTTAGATTGGAGGGAGACTCTAAGGAGAGATAGAGAAGACGTGTATGATGATGAGAAAGAGAGAAAGAGATGAAATTCAATTTTAAAAAAAAAAATCTATGGTTGCCTCTTCTATTATACTGTTTTTGCAGTCCATGGATCCCAATCCATGGACAACAAAAATCTAATGATTAACATTGATTCGTGTTTCTTTCAATTGCCATGATTTTATTGTAAAAACACAACAATAGTTAAATTAATTAAATTAAAATTATATTGACTAAATCATCAATAAAAATTAATTCAATTGAATCAATAAGAAAGGAATGGAGATGAAGTAGTATAAGCTCCTTCCTAATGAGGAGTGGACAACCACACTTAAATTAGGACTCAAGGGTGGTAATCTACACTCCTCATAAGGAGTGTGCTTTCCTCTTCCAATTACATGAGATATGGTATCTCACATAATACATCAATATTTGCATCAACTTTCGGTGTAAATTTTTTCACAAAGTAATTCGAAATTAATTTTAGAATTATCAATCAAGCCATTGAAAATTTCTGAATCACATTCACAACCCAAAATAAAATGTTGATTACATTTTCAATTAAATATCCAATGTGAATCCAATTCACATAAATAATTAAATTATGAATATTATTTACAAATAGATCTCTCTAATATCTTATAGATCGCAATTATAATATATATGATTAATATGGATAGTACTATACACAATATTCATATTCATAATAATTAAATCATATTTAATTATATTGGATCATTATTCTCACGCATCTAAATAATATGACTTGCAGTCACGTTACTATGATAATTAAAGCACATTTAACTATCCATTTCTCAATGCTTTGATACACATTTCTCAATGGAATTATTATTGAACTCTTTCAAGAATAATGTGCTTTCTCCATGGATACTTGGAGATAATGACAAGCCCATTGTACATTCCATGTATCATTACTTGGATATTGATATCTCATCTAAAATCCAGATCTCAAGGAACTCTCATAGATTCTTGATTAAATCAAGGTCCTATATCTAAGCATCTCATTGCATCTGAATCACATTCAGGTCAGTGTCCATCATTTGGACTAAGACCGGAACACTTTTTAGATTAGAGGAGACAATAAAATCCGGACTTGTTTCATCACTCCCTTGGAATGTAAGCATCATGGTTTTACAATTGTTTATGATGGCATCACCCTTAGGTGTTCCTAGTACCTGCACATCGTACATACTATTAGATTTAGAATAAACCGAAGATAAAAATCAATCTTTACATTGTCATCATCAAGGTTTTATCACTAAGTTCCACATTCGGTCTTTGGGAGTTAGTATTGATCACATGCCATCAAAAAACATATATCATACCAACAAATTCTTGTCATGCATCCAAAGAAAGACGACCATGCATGGAATTCGATTTAACCCCATACCTCATGAGTGAGATCATGTCTTTCGATTCACAAGTAAACCCGTATGATTCCTTTGAGAGATAGAATTACTCATATGCCTTAGTATGCACACAATCTGACTGGTGTATAGACTTTAATTTGGGCATCAACCAATCGGTCTGC
The DNA here is from genome assembly GCA_037367405.1 of Ottelia alismoides. Taxonomy (NCBI): domain Eukaryota; kingdom Viridiplantae; phylum Streptophyta; class Magnoliopsida; order Alismatales; family Hydrocharitaceae; genus Ottelia; species Ottelia alismoides. The sequence continues at coordinate 279,156 of JAZKJV010001925.1, read as the reverse complement.
CAAATGTACAAACTTAGACATATAGCAACACATATGTTTTCGGTCAGAGGATGCATGGCTATATCATTATAGTATATGAGATAGCACTTGGTTATCTCGATCTTCTTATGTCAACTCATTGACCATTAATGTAACACCTCCAAATCTCTATTCCTGACTAGAGGACCTACATCAGGAGGTCGGTCAGAAGTCAGCCTATAGAGAAAGGATTGCCATCTTCTTCTCAGGGTGGAGATAATTGCTTAATAATCATTTGAAGGTTCTTGATGAGTCCTCAATCTAACTCTTTAGTTATTCATCCAAGCACCCACCTTGATTATTCAACAATTGAATTAAGAGTTGTATGATCATTAATATGGCCATGGTACTGATGAATCTCGAATTCATCACTCTAAGTCTCATTAATTAAGCTCAGATCCCTCAAAATCAACAGCATATCTGCATCTATTCTGCATAATTAGCATTCATGCATGATTTCATATGAATTGCATTTTAGCATTAATTTCTTCACAAAATAAGCAGCCAAAAACCTCAGCCAAACTGACCAGTAAATAGCCCAATTTTCTGGATTTTTAACTCCTTCATGCTAACTCCGAATAACACAAAACCACCTCCATTGTGTACATATCACTAACAAGAATAAATGAAAAATACAAAAAAATCACTAACCCTGTTAAGTGGACTAAAAACCCAAACCCTAGTTTCAGGATTTTCAGACTAAAAGACACATATCTTCCCCATCCAGTGTCCGATTTGATCTACTCACTTTTGAACTAATGCACATTCAATTACCTTCAAAACAAGACCAAGTTCAACTGAATCGGAGCTCGTATGTGAAAGTTGGGTTTTGGGCCTCTTTTGTACATTGCGTATTTTAGCAGTTTTTGACCTGGTATTTTATGGACATACTTTCTTAATCAATAAAAATCCAAAAAAAATAGATTAAGGTGTCTTTATTTATCTTTTATTTTTCTATATTTTTCCGTATTTTTTATCTGGTTTAAAAATTACCAAAAAATTAGAAAACCCAAAAATCTAGGTATTCTATGTACATGGGATACCCCAAAAATTCACTATGTGCATTTAATCGATTTTGGTTTTGATGTATTCATGAAAGTTGTACATCTTGTCGAGACGAGCATTTTTCATGAAGGAACTTCTTCGATCTGAGTTCGTTTACTATTTCTTTTTGATTTTACAAAACAATTCATTTTTTATTTTTCTGGAGCTGACACGTGGCGGCCTCTGTGGTCAACACGTGTCAGCGTTTTTTGGGCTTTTTATTTTCGTTTTTATAAATAATAATAATAATAATAATAAATAAAAAAAATAAAGCCTCCGCACGTGCGTCGCACGTGCCCCCAGGCACGTGCTCCGCACGTGCCGCGCCATCTCTCTCCACCTGCCACCACGTGGTGCATTTACAATCATTCGATCTCTCTCTGATCGAACGGTTCCTGCGCATCATCTTCCACTCACGCCCCTCCTTCGATTTCGCTGCCGTCGCACTCCTCGTCAACCGCCTCCTCCGCTTCTCTCGCATCATCGTTGACCTCCCAACAACCTCTGCGAGTCTCGGCAACCATCTCCCTCTCGCTCCTACTTAAAGGCCTCGCTGCACCCGAGGCCCATCATCTGTCGATTGCACATCGAAGAAAGAAAGCTCCGGGGTGACAGCCTGGAAGCCCACTCCTCGCGGTGAGATCCGAGGCTGGTGCCTCGCTACAATACGCCGCATCCTCGCGTCTGCATCTGCTCCGGCCAACCGTCGAGCCAGCCTCCATCATCACCTACAATGCCATTATCATCAACTATGTCTTCGACTCCGCCGCCCGTCTCCACCGACTTCAATGCCCACCGCTTCATCAAGCTTCACCTATCTTTGTCTCCGACTTCGCCTTCGACCACCAAATGCCGCTTCATCGACGTCCCACGGCCGTTTGTCGGCCATCGTCTTCTCCTCCCTCCGCCTCCAACCACCGCGAGCACACCACCTGGAGCGGCCCTTCTCTGACGACATCACCGGTCTCTGCTATCACTACGCCGCCCCTCTGCCTCGCAACCTCCCTTCGCCATCTTCACCGCCAACCAGAGGCTCTGACGGACCGCCCCCCCCCCCTTCCGCCTGACCCCTCGTCGACGCTGCACGGACCGGGGCCATCCCCGAGACCCCCCACACATGTGCGAGGCACATGCATTCTGTAGGAGTACGTCAGCACCAACGCCACCAGAGGTCACGTGCAGAGCACGTGACCCTCTGTGTTATTTGCAAAATCGTCTCGGAGATCCCCTTTATTACGCAACAACCCCCGCCTCCAGAGAACACGTGCCACGCACGTGCCCCTCTAGAAATTTTGCAGACAACACCCCATAGATTCGGTATTTACATTTCAGTCCTTGCTCTACACTTTTATTTTTACATATTGCATAAATATCCCTGTATTCCCCCATTATTTTGAACCTCTTTTATGCTTCATTTTATTTCTCTATAAAAAGAGATCCATGTTCCGCATGCAATTCTCTACATCTTGACATATCATGGATATTTTTGTGATTGCTGGTTAATTATTAGTTAATTATTATGTTTAAAATTGCATAGTTTACTCAGTTTATGATCTTAAATTTGGCATTGATTAACCATTGCTCTAAAAATTCTCGAAAAATCACATATTCTAGAGTTAGTTTGTGCTTGACATTGCGCCCAAAAAAGAATTGCATTTGTAGTTTGCCCTGTAAAAATTATTTTGCATATTTCAGTGTTTAATTTTTAATAGGTATTAGATCTCATATTTTAGAGGTTTAGGATTTTTCTGAGATTGATCACATAGTGATAGATCATAGATAATTTTGATCCTTGAAAATAAGTAGGTTTAGTATTTATTATAATTAAAAATTGAAATTCATTTTGTTTGCATTTAAAAATTCATAAAAAAATCATATTGCATCCAAAAATTCCAAAAAAACTAAAGTGCACTCATTTCATCATAATTTACGTTGTGGCCAAGTTTCGTATTTTTCAGACATCATTTGAACATATTTTACATTTTAGTCCTTAAAATATGCTAAAATTGCATCTTGCATCCCTTATTTTCATTAAAATTCCAAAAAAAGACCGCCTCGAAAACCGTGCACGAATCTTGATAGACATGAATCTAGGTTGTTCCTTTGCCTCCTTGTGTTCGACCTTAGGACTTGCCCAAGTAAAATAAAAATATAATAACTCAATTGAAATTGAATAATATTTGTGGCTATTTCTTTACCGATTGCGATCGCCGCCTACAATGAATGACAAACCAAAATTTTGGCACAAACAAATAAAAACAACTTCTTAAAGCAGCGATTCAAGGACTCGTCAGGTACGTAACCCTAATTATATTAAGAAACCTTATAGTGAATTCATTCATTTAATCTCAGATAGAGAGTAAAAGAAATCAATAACTTTTATTGATATATCAAACATTACAATAACATTTATTGTATGAATGGTTAACCTAGAGCTCACATGGCTAACAAAAACAAGCAAGGGAGTGCAATAGAGGAGCTAGTAGAGGATCTCCGGTGAAGGTGGTGAAGGGAGACTTGTCGGATCCAAACTGTAAAAGATTGGGGTGTCTAATGAGATTTGAGAGGTGAAGATGTGGAGGGAAAGCTAATGGAGGCAGAAAGGAAGGCGTAGCAGGGTTGGTTGATCATGGATAAGGGTCAGAGCTTGCAACTCTGACGAGGTTTTTTTTAGGGATTTTTTGATCAATTTAAAGTAGAATCAACGTAATTGAAATTAAAACAATGCTATTGTTAAGATAAGGAACGAAAAGCAAGCAAAAAAAGCATCTCACTAGAGAGAAGAGCAAGGAGAAGAGCTTCATCGAGAGAACTATAGCGAAGGGTGGATACAAAACCTCCTCCTTTGTCCTCGACTAAGAGCGGATGCTCTTCTTTCCAGTCAGCAAGGCGAGGCTTCCAAATGGATCAAAGGGTTGTGAGAGACAATGGACAATCAATTGACAAAGGTAGAGCTTAGAGGTATATTAATAGGAGGCTGGAAAAAAAGGGGGAAATAAATTAGTGTTTCGGCAAGATTGGCTGACAAAGATCTCATAAAGATTATCCACAAAAAATGTGTGATTCGATCTTTAACTTTCAAAAAGGAATAATGTCCAAAGAAGTAAAGAAGTTCACGTGAAAAATCGATGAAAACGGTTGCCCGACCAAGTCTGACACACTCATGTGGGGGAAGGGGTGTTGACCTGGGGTCAACACTCCAAGGTCGGTGATTGGGCCACGTCTGTGCCATGCATACGCTAAAGAACAAAACTTGAATTAAAAAAAGAGAAAATTCAAATAATATAGATAAGTATTTTTATTAAATAAACTTTAAACCTGAAATATGATACATATTTAATAATCTATTTTTTCCATATTTACTCTATTTTATTTTTAGTTTGTGCTTTATATTTTATTATTTTATGTACACAATTTTTATATTAACATTATATTCCATCACTTATATACATATTTTTCTTAAGTTATTTATATGCTTAAATATATATACATATGTTATTGGTACTTCATATGTCAATTTACTGATGTGCTTAAGTACATTATTTATTTTGATAAGATTTTAATGATTTTATTATATTTTTTGTATGTACATGTATTTTAAATACATTTACAAATTTATAAAAATGTAAGAAGATGAGAAATATGAAGGAAAAATATATGAAATATTATGTATAAGTAAATTGCACAATGAGGGCCCAAAAGTCGACTTTTGCATCTTAACTCCAAATTAAATTAACCATCTTCATAAAATAGATAATTTAATTTTATGAACAATAAAGGTGGTTTGTTGAATTTTGAGTTTGCACGGAGAAGATACGTGTTCGAGAAGTTTTCTTTGCGGTTTTTTATTCTGTGTTACAGGGCACGCTGTGCATTATTTTGAATGAAGTATTGTATTTTTCTTTTTTTTTTTATGTACGATGTTCATGTTCAATGTATATCGATTTGAGGTATAAAAATACAAAAATAAAAGAAATCCCAAAATGTATATATTTACAAAAATAATTAGGGTTTTAATTCTAATTTTTGTGTTGTTTTTCTTTCCTATCTCTTCCTACTTTATTCATTTCAACTAAGTCACTACTTGACTTAGTTTCGAGGGTCAGGGTCAGTTAGTATCTATGATACATCCTTTATTTTTCTTTTATTTTATTTATTCATTCATTTTAAGATATAAAAATGTGTATTTCTAAACAACATATAAATGAATATACATGTGTTAATTTCAGGTGTGTTATTGTTATTCACGTGCATTTATCTAGGGATTAAAGCCTAAAATGAATGAATAAATGTGCATAAATGGCAATTCATCAGGTTCCATGATCCTATATCCAGTTCAATTCATAGTCTGGACAAAAACATCCTTTCAATTGCATAATCTCGAAACCTTGAAATGACTGGTACCATGTGTGTGGATTGGGATAACTCTTACCAGACAAATCAATGAACTATCAAGTGGTCTCTTCCTATGGAAACTCATACTTGTGGAGGTGGATATTTCCTTCTAAGGTCATATGCATGCTAGTTCATAATCGAAAAGGGGAGAAGCTAGAAGATTGGGAAAAGAAGTGGAAGTGGACCGGTGTAGTCATATTTCCTTTTGAAGCTCAACTAATGTAACCTTGTCCACTAAGAAGCATGTTTGTTCTGGAAGCTCAAAATTTTTGATTTTTTTGTATAGGCTTCTTTTTTAATATTTTATTGTTTTGGCATTGCCCTAAATTCTTGTTTTGCCCCATTAGATATAGAATTTTTTGTTCTGCCCATATTTTGGGGTCTTGGAAAAAGTTATGCTACTAGAGCATTCCTTATTTGAAGCTTTACTTCAATCTAGTCTCTAGGCGTTAGATGTCCATACTACTAGAGAAAGTGGATTGAAGTACCGATTTCTACAGTCCCCAAAAATGGTTCCTGATACACCCTAAAAGAAACAATGTATTATCGTCCTGACTAAGACTCCGAGATCATTAAACAATCTATATGGGTTGAGTTAAATGTTAAGTGTGAGGTTTTTAGTAAAGCCATTGTCTAAAGAGTCGAATGGATGACATGAAGGGTTCTAGTCAGACACATTGAATCGACTCATGAACATAATATGATGGAATCTAATGAATTAAGTCAATGTGACCTGAAGCGTATCAATTCCAGTCCTTAATGGGTTCCTCTCATTAAATGGATTTAAGATCTATACCAAGCTCCAATCTTGAGAATTTATTTAGACTTGTTCAATTGTTGTGATCATTCCAAAATTGTAGATGTTATACAATGCAAGAATACAACATTTTCTTATGAAACACTTTTCTCATTTGATCTTCTTATGAATTTTTGAAAAATTCTTGCAAATTTTTATGTAGTTGTTGAAAATTTTCTAGGGATTTTTTAATAAGGATTATTAAAAGAAATATGTACAGATATTTACACGGTAGTGTATGCGTACTTACAAGAGTTGTATTGTGTAGAATCTACACTAGAAATATATACAGAGGTTAGTGGTTATTATTTATAAGGGATATTAATGAATCCATATTTCATCATTGTTATTCATTTATTATTGATTAAAATCCCTTATAAAACACCTATAAATATCAATAAATCTCTCCTTTTACTAATCCTCATACTTGTATAAATATTGTATATCTATCTATATTTTAACCTAAAATAAAGAAAGATTAAAGGAAAAATAAATAAAACTAAAGACTATATATATAATAGTTATAGTCTAAGTCCGACCCTGAGATTAGGGTAAGACTTGACCTAATCGACCAAGAATAAAGTTGGGGGAGATGATGGCTAAGTACCAGAATAACTCATACTTGTGTATGTTCATTACTTGTACTCTATTGTATATACTGCATATTCTATAGATTATTTTATGTATCACCAAACTCACTATGAATAAAAATATTTTCTACTTGGAACTTGTACATAAAATAAGTTGTAAATATTAAAATTAATTGCAAGAGGAATCAATGTACAATTTGTAACAAACTACACTTCGAAAAAAGCTGCAAAGCTCAATTAATGACATCAATATCTTCTCCATAAAACTTTAAAATGAAGCAAACTCACTTTTATTATACTCGGAATTAAATACTCTTTGAAATGGATGTGGTTTCATAAAATCGGAGTTAAGATGTGAAATGTGGCTTTTTGGGGTACCATTGTATAATATGCCTATGTGTATTGTTTATTTATATATGTAATCCTAGTATTTTATATATATTGTATTTTTAAGCATCTGTGTATATGTATTTGACTCATATAAAATAATAAAAAAGTCATAAAATAAAAAAATAAGATCATGTATATATTGTACATATATCATTATGTATATTGTAAATATCTATATTTATTTGACATAATAAATCAATTCTGAAAATAAAATTAAAAATACGATTTAAATACTTGTAAAATTTTGTAAAATAATAACTTATTAATTATATGCGTATTTATAAAAAAATATATTAAAAATCATGGTGTTGTAAATATATGTTTATATAACTACAAATAAGATGTTTCATTTATTTTATCTTTGTAAATAACTTATTTAATTAATTAAAATTTACCATAAATAAGATAATTTATTTACTAACATTTTTTATTCTCAAACCTTTTTTATTTTAATTCTTTTTCGATTTTATATTGATTTATTCCTCAATTTGCTTGTTATTTTGTCATGTAGTGGTTGTGCCTTGTCAACTCCCCAATCAACGATTATCCCCATTTATTCCACTTACTGACCGTACTTCTTTATCGTTTTCCATCCAACCCAACCACTAACTACGCATGATTTTTTCTCCAACCACTTAGATCTAACTCCCCTCTCCATAGCCAGATAATCACTTCCCCTCTTCCTGCCATGGACTGCATATTTTTCAAAATTCAAAACGTGTTGGACCTTCTGCCTATTTATAGTCGCAGATCATCCCCCATCACGGTTGATCCGCTTTCCTTGGTACACGAACGTTGAGGTTGTGATAGGGCATTGACTTTGTCATCTGGGAGTGCAAGGTGCTCATTGGAGATCATCATCCGATCACGTGCCCAATCCTGCTTCTTCACCTCATGTAGTGAATTGAAGAGATAACTCCACCTTCTCTACCGTAGATCATATAGGTAGAAATTCTTTTATTTTTTTTCTTTCAATGATGAATTTATTTTATGTAATCAGGCAAATCAGATCTACCTTCATCTGAGATTTGATATGCAAGATCAAAGTTCTTTGATTATCCTAACATCAATGTGACCCAACCATCACCTTTGTTGAACCATTCTTCACCTTCTTATGCTATGTGACCCTCCATATAACCCGTGGTCTCGACCATCGACTCAATTCCGATCACCATTTTCCGAAGTCGACTATTCACCCCATTTCTGCTTCATTTTCACCATATAAAGCAGGCTAGAGATCTGCCTCAAGGCATGTCTTTTTGCAAGTCACCGGAGATCATTTGGGGGCAAGAAGTAGGACCATGAGGTACACCTTGAGCTACAGGCTTCTTCACATCTTGATCGTGTTCTAGCCACCATTAAACATTGTGGATATATCGATCGAGATAGGAGCTCAGCAGGAATGAGCCGCATCTTTAGGACATCGATTTGATTCGAGATCACCTGAGTTCTAGGCGATCGAAGCTCGAGTCACCTTCAATTCTTCCATGTTCCTCCATAGACATTCATTGTCGTTTGATAAGGAACATAAGTGTTAGATTACATCAGAGCCATAGAAAAAGCCCCAATTGCCAACCGTGGATTGCCATCCCCCGATTAGATCCTAGTCTTCCACACACTTTTATACTCAGTCGTTTTGTCAGAGGTACAAAAAAACCTCCAATGTCAATTCAGCCACGAGGACTAGTAAAAAAATTACACTCCAGCCCTACCTGTTATTTTTTTTGCAAAAAAGTCACTCTAGTGACATGTGTCAGACTCTGGTTTACTGAACATTTGCACATTTAACTATGCTCTTTAGTTTATTTGCTTTTAAGTCCTATTTGAATTGATATGCATGAATTCATGTGACTTTGTGGACATTTTGCAATAAAAGTTATGCTTTCTTTGTTATTGCTTGATCTTCAAAAGTAAAATAGTCACGTAAAGGTCCAATCCTATGCTTCTCACGTGCACTAGCATGCACCATTATTGTAAATATTGTACTTTTATCCCCGGAATATCTTGTTTTGTTATTCATTTGGTCGTGTAAATAATTTTCTTTTAAAGTCCCTAAACTAAAGGCTTTTATTTTGCTTGCTAATTTAGCATAATAAATAGGAAACCACCATTAAAAAATACATACATATTCATATTAATTCCTGGTGATCAATTTAATCTCCATTAAATTTTTCTTCACATTTTATTTATTCATAAAAAAATCAAAAAGTATAAAAATAGTTTTTATTTGCAATAGAAAACCAATAAAAAATATAGAAACTTTTTGGAAAATTCAAAAAAAATCTTATTTGTTTATTTTATCTTGTTTTAGTTTTAGGATAAATTTCATTTGCTAATTCCCTATAAAAAGAGAAAATACAAAACACAGAAGAAATTATAAAATAATATTAAATCATTGAAAATATTAAATATTTTTTAAAAATTCTTTATGGAAAGCTTAAAATTTCATTTTATGTTTGTGCTTATTTCCTTGATTTTAACTTTATTTATAGGTTTTAAAAACCCAAAAACATATGTATTGTTTATGTTTATCATTTTCATGTTTTTAATTTATTTGAAAATCCAAAATAATCCAAAATTCTTAAAAAACAAAAAATATTAGAAAAACATCAAAAATATAAAAAGATTTTTACTTACTTTTTGTATATTTTTTATAATTTAAAAAACAAAAATCTTGCTTTCCTCACATTTTCTTTTATTATTTTATTTGTTTTTTGTTTTCTTTTGTTTTCAAAAATATGGAAAGATTACATAATTTAAAAATAATTAAAAATTACATAATCAAAAAACCACAAAATATAAAAATTTAAAAATAAAAAAAAAATAAAAGATAAAAACTCACAAAAATCAAGAGTAGTGTGAATATAACTCCTTATTTTATTTCATCGATTTTTCATTGATTTAAAAGACCTTGGGATTTTTTGTAGCCTCCTTGGGTTTGATCGTGTACATCATATATGTAAATAAAATAGAAAAGTCTTTTGCTCACATTTCTATTTTTTTGGCTTGAATGGTCATCAATATTTTTTGTTGAGGGATTTTTAGAGTTGCAATGACACTTGATTAATTCTCTTAAATTAAACCCTAAGATTATCACTTATAGTATAAGTCATAATATTCTGGGTACCAGTAGCTTCCATAGTACTAGTCTCAGGAACAACCTGTTGCTGAGCATCAAGAGGCATCTTCAACGAATCCCACACTAGATCAGCTTGCACTCCTGACGATTTAATGATTTGACTTAGAGGCTTGATGTCCTGATCGCCACGAAGACAATGATACCAGCCCATGTTGAAGCCAATCCTGACAACTTCAGACACAAGGAGTAGATATCTCATGACCCACCCAACCTCGAGATAGGTATGGCCCTTTATTGTACTTGTTTATATGAATCCATTCATCTATGGAGCGGTAGGAGCTTGCAGCCGCACACACAATAGTTAGGATTGGGAGATCGAGCCACTTAGAGAGCTACATGACTACATCATCTTGTTCACTACTTGAGCAACAATCATGTGTTGTAGATCCAGAGCATGGAGGATTACCATCACCTTCTACTTCTTCTCCATCATCACCACATGCATCATTAATCATAAAATCTAAAAAGATAATAAAATAAGATTCATTGTTGAGTTAGCCGTAAAGGAGAACACACTCATCACTAGTCTTTTTCAGCACCAACAGACCAAGCGGTCCATCCGATTTTCCTTTTTCTTCTTCTACTCCTAAATTGTATAACATTGTACAAACTGATTCTGGTTGTCCACATATACATTATGACTCTGATTTGGATATGAGAAATGAGCAGTTGGATATTTTTTATTATGTTCTAGTCCCTTCAGCTTTGAATAAAATAAGAAAAATTCATAAATTAAAAACATCATAATCTGATCCTAAAGTGGTAGAGATACTTCAGAACATCTTTTTAGAAATGCCACTCTTTAAGGCCATGTAATACATGCCCCAGTCAAAAAGGTAACGAAAGAAGCATGCACTCAAAAGTGTCAACCAAGGCAAAACAAACGAAAGAAAGCAGAAAATCAAATCTAGACCACGACCACATTTCATACCATCAATAACCTCCCACCAAAAAAAAGGTAAGGGAGCATCGTACATCAGTTGCCATATATTTGATAAAGAGTTTAATCGTACTCTACTCGATAGCGGATTCTCCATTAATCTCATGCCATCCTCACTACTCAATGAGTTTGGGTTGGGACCTCTTAAATCCACCAGGGTTATCCTACATTTTACTGATAGATCGATCAAGAGACCAAGAGGTATTCTTGAGGATGTTATTGAAACAGTGCAAGGAATGAGATTCCCAGTTGATTCTATTGTTATGGATATGGATACCTCTGCACCATTACTCCATAGCCCGATCATACTTAGTCGACCATTCCTTCGAACTGTCGAGGTAGTAGTTGAATATGGTATTGGAGAGATAACCTTTCACTCCCTTAGTGATAAGGTCAAGATAGAGACGATATCTGATCTGAAGCCATCACTGCAACCTGCAAAATTAAACGAGAGAGAGAAAGTTACATAAAATTACGAGGACTGTGATTTAGTTGTTGAGTTTAGAGATAGATCTTTTAACAGATTTCATGTACACCCTGGAGTTCCTTTCCCATAAGGAACCTCTGGAAAGCATAGTCGACATTAGTAGCTCCATTGTTTATTATTTTGAGTTGACAACATATTGATATTTTGAGTTGTTTCTCGAGGATTAGTCTGTGTTACTTTCGGGGTACATTTTGATATATCTGAGATACTTTCTTTTGAGATTATTGATTACACACATTCTATTGAGATATCTGAGATTTTTATTGATGTCTTCTCTGAGACTTTTGAGAATCCTGATGAGCCATTCTCTTCTGAGCAAAGATTATTAATGTTCGATCTTTTTGAAACATTACTTGTTGAGCCTATAATAGCCACGGTGGACAGCTTATATAGTGTAGATCATCTACCTTCTACCAGTGCAGTTGCAGAGGTTGTTGTAGAGTCGATTCAGACCCACATGAGCTCCAAATTTTACCTTCAACAATGAAGTATGCCTTCCTTGCGGGTGTGCCCCAAATGTTTCTAGTCATTATCAGTTCACAGTTGACATATGATAAAAAAATCTCGCTTTCTAGTGGTTCTCAAGAGAAACGGTAAGGCCATAGGCTAGAATATTTCAGAGCTCCATGGGATTAGTCCATCTTTGTGCTCGCATCATATCTACTTAGAGGGTAACAACAAAGCAACCTATGAGTGTAAGTGTCATTTTAATCCAAATCTCCAGGATGTTATGATGAAAGAGATTAGGAAATCGTGTTATGTTGGCTTTACTTATCCCATTTCGGATTCCAAGTTGGCCATCCTGTTGCATGTGGTCCAGAAGAAATTCGAGATTACTTTCATAACGAATGATAATGGTGAGGAGATTCCAACTCGCGGTCCCACTTCATGGTGTGTCAGGGAAGATTATCGGCGCCTGAACTCAGGTACCGAGAAAGATCACTTTCCACTACACTTTAGTGATAAATTAGTGAGAGGTTGGTAGGGAAGGAGCTCTTTTGTTTCTTGTATGGGTACTCAAGGTATAACCAGGTTGTAATCGATAATGAGGATCAGGCAAAAACTACTTTTACTAGTCCACTGGTGCCTAAGCCTTTGGATAGATGCCATATGGATTGTGTAACTGAAGGAGATGATAAGATACTTAAGCGCATCACGGAAGCGTGCGGATCACATCGTATGCGATCATGAGTGACTAGTCACACTAGTTGCTCGAGGCAGCGAGATTTTAAAAATTTTCATGCGATGGAACCGCATTATCCAAGAACACTTCTCGGATCGTTTCATCTAAACCAAACACAAGTATTAGGGTTATCTATTGAAGCGTGGTTGCAATAGAGTCTCTAAACAAAGAGACCTCCTATCTCAAGTCTCATCTGACAGAGGAGATGCTTGAGAGCATTTTGATGAAACAAGTTCTCCTCGCAATCCATGTTGATGATCCAGGTTAAGAATATCCTGATCTTGTCTGACAAGATCTGACATATTCTTCACGTGCGAGCGCACTGAAGGAGACGGAGATCCATGAGCAGTCGAAGCGGTGACACAACGTTGTGGCGACGACGACGATTCTCTCTAAGTCATCATGTGGACGACCACTTGTTGAGAGAGAGTGAGGATGTGTAGAGAATGCAGGAGAGAGAGAGATGTTGTTCACAACTTGTTTAACTTTAAATAGCAAGGGGAGCCCTTCTATTTATAATATCTTGGGAGTCCATGGATCACAATCCATGGATTACACAAAATCAATGGAAAAGATTGATTTGTGTCTCTTTCGATGGCCAAGATTTTGTTGTAAAAAACCAACAACAATTAATTTAATTTAGATTAAATATATATTGATAAATCAGTATAATTTAATCCTTAAATAAAATCAATCAATCTTGGAGATTATGGAATGAAGATTGACTCTTTCCATAATATGGGAGTTGGTGGCAATCTCATGTAATCTCATGAGATTACATTATTCCATGGAAATCTCCAAGATTTACAACAACACTTGATGTAAATTATTCTACAAAATTAATTCATAATTATTTTGTGAATACTGCAATCTTACCATTGGAAAATTGTGGATCACATTCACAACCGAAAATAAAATGTAAATTACGTTTTCAGTTAATTGTCCAATGTGAATCCAATTCACATCAGCATTTAATTAACAGATGTAAGTTACAAATAACTCTCTCTTATATATTATAAATCACATTTATAATATATATGATTATTACGGATAGTACTATCCACATTATTCAATATCCATGATAATTAAATCACATTTAATCATCTGGGATCTCTATTCTCATGTGCCCAAATAATATGAATCACATTCACATTATTTACATCTTTGATAATCAAATCTCATTTAATTATCTTCGATAACTCTCTATATAATATGAATCAAATTAATATTATTTATGATAACTAAATCACATTTAATTATCCATTTTCTCAGTGCTCAGATACATATATCAACAATGAAATTATCCATGAACTCTTTCATGGATAATCCGCTTTCTCCGTGGATACTTGGAGATAATGACAGGGCGATTGTATTGCTCCACGTATAGTGACTTGGATATTGAGATCACATCTCAAATACATATCTTGTGGACCTCCCATTGATGCTTGATTAAATCAAGACCAAAAATCTAATCTTCACATAGCATGTGAATCACATTCAGATCAATGTCCAACATTTGGACCAAGATCAGATTACTTCTCTACTGAGATGAGTCACTAATCCAGACCTGTTTCATTACTCTCTATGAATGGAAGCATCATGGTTATACTATCATTTATGATCACATCACCCTCAGACATTCCTAATACATGTACATCCTGCAAACTGGAAGACCCAGAATAAACAGAAGTATAAGATCAATTTTACACAGTATACATCAAGGTTTTATCATTAGGTTTCTTATTCGACTTGAGAGTTGGTATCGATCATATACTTTCCAAAAGCATATATCATACCCTGTTGTTGATCATATACATTCCAAAAGTATATATCAGACCTACAAATCCATTCAAGATTTCAAAGCAAGAAGACCGTGCACAGAATTTGATTCTTCCCAATATCTAATGAGTGAGATCATATCTTCCGGTTCAGCAACTGAACCCGCATGATCCCTTTGAGAGATCGTATTACTCATATGCCCTTGCATGCACACTAGTGTGCCGGTGTATAGACCTTGGTTAGGTCATCAACCTATTGGTCTACCAAATGTACATACGTAAATATATAGTAACACATTTATCTCCGGTCAGAGGATGCGTCCCTATATTGCGACAGCATACAACATAGGACTTTGGTTATCTTGATCTCATTAAGTCAACTCTTTGACCTAACTTATCTAACACCTTCGAATCTCTATTCCTATGCAGTGGATCTGCATCAAGAGGTCGGTTAGATATCAGCCTTATGAGAAAGGATTGCCATCTCCTACGCAGGTTGGAGATCATCTCTTAATAATCATTTGATGGTGCTTTGATGAGCCCTCAATCTAACTCTTTATATATTCATCCAAGCACCAGCCTCTATGATTCAATAATTGATTCTACAGTTGTATGATCATTAAGATGGCCATGGTATGAAGCCCTAATGGTACTAAGTGACCTATTAAGCAAATTATTTATTCTTTATTTCAGATCAGGGAATGATATTTGCAATAACATTTGTTGCATATTGGCTCGCTGTGGGCTCGCATGTCAAACAATCTCCCACTAGCCCTAAGAGCCATTAATGGGCTAATCATTGCCAAGTTCTTTTATGGTACTTGCATATCTCCTAGTAACAGTCTCACATCGAATGCGAATGTTGCATCTTATGTAAGCAATATTCAATTTCGTCAGTAGTAGTGTCCTTGACACTAAACCTCAATTATTATTATGACCAGTATGTAATTTCCATTATCCTTATCAGTAAACCCTTATTCCTTGAGATATCTATCTCTTAAGGTATACACAGTTAAGATCTTTTTGATCACTATCTATAAAGACTTATGATTTTGAAGATAAGACTTTCAGATCACTATCTCAAAAATCTTGTCATCTTTAAAGATATTGTTATTACTACAACCATGTGTTTTATCTTCATAGTAGGACTAGTAACATTTTAATACTCCCACTGTCTAGCAGACATCTGGCTTTTGTATACATTTATCATGCACTTGGATGCATGTAACTAATGCACAAGGGCAAGTAGTTCTAGCAATCACTTCCACAACTCCTTGAGGAGTTATCCCTTTAGATAGGCCAGTACCATATCTTAAGGGAAAGAAGCGTTTCTTGGAATGTTCCAAAAAATGAAACATGTCCAAGGTTACTACTAATCTGACAGTCCCAATACCCTCTTTTCTCTGCTTCTGAACAACTTCAGAACTGAGATCCAATAGGCATCCACAAGATCATATCTCAAGGTATGGAATAGCCAGTCAACAAAACACTTATTATCATCCTTATATCATTCCAAATGATTAGGATATCATCTACATTTAGCACGATGAACACAATGGCACTCCCACTAAGCTTCACACGGTTCATCAAGATTCTATCTGAAATCATAACATTTATAATTCCATCAATTCCAATGTTCCAACTACAAGAAGCTTATTTGAGTCCACAGAATGATTTCTTCTGCTTGCACACCTTGCTTTCCTCAACCATGAAGCCTTGGGCTACTTCTTGTGAATATTCTTAGAGAATTATTCATAGTGGAATGCAATATTGAATTTTAACTTGAAGATGACAAAAGTCAAATTGTGTAGCTACAATTAGCAATATTCTGAAGGGTTTAAACATGGTCACTAGAAAGCAAGTCTCATCGAAAGCGATGCCTTCTTTCTGGTGTGTATCTTGAGGATACAAGCCGTGTTTTGAAGTTCTCTACCTTCTCATCAGGTTCCTTCTTTCTCTTGATGATCCACTTACACCTTAATGGGTCTTGCCCATATAGGTGGATCCTCGAGTATCCATATATAACATTTGTATATGAAGTATACTTTAGACTTTATTGCGAGCATCCATCTTTCCATGTTATGATCTTGAGAAGTTTCATCATATCAAGTAAGATCATTGTCAGATTTCTTTGACACATGGAATACATCCTCAAACTCGTTTGAAGAGGTATTAGTGTTTCATCTTTAATTGTCCTTTTAGTTTCCTCATTATCTTCTCAAGATTCAATGAGTTCCTTTACTTCATTTTTATCTAGATTCTCAAAAGTCTCAATCTCTAAGCATCATATCCTTAAAGATGAGACCTTTTTAAGAATCTCAAGGTCATAAAGTAGGTATCCAATACCATCCTTTATTTTCCTAATGATGTAGCACCTTTGGTGCTAGATGATGAATCTCAGATTCATCACTCTAAAAGTCATTAATTAAGTTCTAATTCCTAAAAATCATTGGCATTTCTTCATTTATATTGCATAATTAACATTCATGCATGTTTTGATAAGAATCACATTTTATCACTTATCATTGCACAAAATAAGAAGCCAAAAATTCCAGCCAAAATGACATGTAAATTAGCCTAACTTTCCCGATTTTTAACAAATTCATGCTATCTCCAAATGTCCTGTAACCACCTCAATTTGTAAATCAAAATCTTTATCAGGTTTAAAATGACAAAAAATTTAGTGTAAATTACAATTTGCGTCCCCGTCTATGGGTCCGATCCCAAAATGGGTCCCAGTCTTTAAATTGTAAAGATTCGGGTACCAGGACCATTTAGTAAATGAGAAATTTTGGGGTTCATGACGAATATGCCCTTGTTGGGAAGGGAATGAGGGTTGGATTCCAACTTTTAAACAAGGGCATACTCGTCATTAGCCTCGAAAATTTCCTTACATTAATGGTCCTGGGACCCGAATCGTTACAATTTAAAGATCGGGACCCATTCTGGGATCGGACCCATAGATGGGGACCAAAATTGTAATTTACCCAAAAACTTATAAAACTCAAAAATCAAGGTATTCTATGTACATGGGATACACAAATAATATCAAGTTGTGCAATGATCGATTTTGGTTTTGATCTCTGCATGAAAGTTGTAGCTCTCATCGTCACGAGCAACTTTTGAGAAGAAAATTTTTCGATCCGAGGTCATTTAGTATTTTTTATGTACTTATTATTTTATTTATTTTTTCAAATTTTCTGGGTCTGACACGTGGCCGCTCTTGGAGCCACCACGTGTCACCCATTTTTGGATTTTATTTTCATTTATTTTAAAAAAAATTAAAAAATAATTTAAAAATTAAAAAAGAGCAATGTGGCATCTCTGGGACCGTCTGATCTCGCCCGATCGGACGTCACAGAGATCTCCCCTTCCTCTTCTCTCCTTCCCATAAGCCTCCACATGGCCGCACTAGGGTCGTTGGATCTCGGCCGATCGGACGACACCTGTGCTTCCCCTTCCTCCATCATCTCCCCCACCATTCCCAATCGGGCAACGACATCCCCAAATCTCACTGCTGTCGCGTTCTCCTCCTCCGCAGATCTTGCTTCGATCCACGTCGCGTATCTCACCCCGATCCCCCCAATATCCACGATTCGAATCAGCCATCGCCGCCTCTCGTCTGCTATTTAACTTTATCGACCCCCATGTCAACAATCATCCGCCGACTACATAGTGACAGAGGATCTACGGGGTAACAGGCTGTAGATCCTTCTTCCACTACGAGATCCGACCTCCTTGGTCATTGTCGCGCCTCCGTGCGTGCTCTCGCTCCGGTCAGTCGTCGAGCCAACTACTTCCTACACCACCGCTGATACCCCCATCCACATTTTTCTCAGCCTCCACCACAAGTCCATCATTCCTCCCTTCATCAACGGCCAAAATCCAACATCGCAACCTCCTGGAGCTCCTCTCAACACTACTCTACTTCTCCACCATTCTTCACTGACATCTCCTGGAGCAAGGAGCTCCCTCGACCACACTCCACTGCCCTGATGACCCACAACCATGTGTCGGATACGGGAGCTTCGCCGCTGCACCAACTACGCCACAGTTGCTCACAGGCCTCCGCTCCGTCTTCCAGCAAGTGAACACTTCGCCACCTTTATCCCTCCAACGAGCTCGACAAGCTGAAGAATCAGAGACACCACCAGGAGCATAGCCAACCAGCTTCTCCGATCATCGGCCTGCACCTCACCGCTCCGCCGGGTTTGAGTCCCCAAGCGGTCACATGTTTCTTACATGTCGCTTGGGAATAATTGCTATGAAGCCCTTCAAGTTCCGCTAACTTAACAAAAGCAACCCCAACACGAAGGCAAGCGCCTGTTTGTGAAATTTGTAGAAGCCCATCCCCTCCCCGGAGCTCTCCCTATTCGCAGATTCATCCTGCCACAAGAGGTCACGTTCTACGCACATGACCCTCTTGTAATTTTGCAATAAAACATCCGGTAACTAGGTAATCTTAGTTTAGTCCTCCTAGAATTTTTTTAATTATTGTAATATTGCAGTGATACCCTTGTGTTCCTCTATTATTTCAAATCTCTTCATTGCATCATTTTATTTATTAAAAATATGCACTATGTTGTTCAATTAATTCTCTACATTATGGCATATGATTGATATTTTTATGGTCTGTGGTTAATTATTAATTAATTATTTCATTGAAAATTAAGTATTTTGCTCATTCTATGATTGAAAAATTCATGAGTAATTAAGCATAGCTCTAAAAATTGCCGAAAAATCAAAGATTGTAGAATTAGTTGTATTTCACATCGTGTCCAAGTGGAATTGCATTTGCATAATTTGCCTTGTAAAAATCATTTTGCCTTTTTCAATCTTTATTTTTTAATGGGTATTGAATCTCACATTTTTAAGGTTTAGGATTTTTCTTAGATTGATTACCTAGTGATAGATCTTGGATAATTTTATACCTTGAAAATAAATAGTTTGAATATTTATAATAATTAAATAATTAAATTCGCATCGTTTGCATTTATAATTTCATAAAATATTTATCTTGCATCCAAAAATTCCAAAAAAATACAGTGTATTCACTTCACCATAACTATCATCTTAGCCAAGTTTAATATTTTTCGGACATAGTGTGATTGGTCTTTACATTTTAGTCCCTATAATTGGCTACATTTGCATACTGCATCCCTAAATTGCATTAAAAACAACAAGAAAAGACCATCTCAAAAATCATGCAGGAACTTTTATAGATAAATTCCTAGTTTGTTCCTTTGCCTCCTTGAGTTCGTCATTGGGACTTGCTCATGTAAAATAAACATTATACCGCTTCAAATAAAATTGATTAATTTCTTGTGGTTAATTTCTTAGCCGATTCTGATTGCCCTATAATGATAAATTCAACATTAATTTAAAAGATCTATAATTTCACATAATTAACGTAGGGCAATTTTGGATTCGTCACTAGATTTCATGGAACCTTATTAAGGATATATATTGTAGTATCTATTACATATATACCTCGGAAGCTAAGAGGTAATTATGCTAAGATTCATCGTTGATCAAATCATGACACACATGATCCAATTGTATCTCCCAACAACTCTATTAAGTTTAGGTGTAGAGTGTGATAGGAATGATATTCATTTCTCCATAAGGTATTCTTTGAATTAATCTAATAGGTACTTGCTACCTAGGTTAGATCAAATTCATTTCATCTTCCTTCAAACTTTGAATCTAAACCAAAATTGTGAAATCTTTGAATATTTCAAAGGTTTCTAAGGTAAAGAGAGGAAATCTCATACCACAAATAATCATAGAATGATATCACATATTATCAATGATTATTATGATACAGATGATCAACATACATCAATATATATGAGATCTTGAAAACCTTGGCATCATACACCAATCCCAAAGAAAGGTCTACTAGACACTTTTACTTTGAATACAATATTCACAAGTATGTAAGTTTATAACCTTTAGACAATCTAAATTTCAATATCTTACTAATCTATTGATCTCATCAACAGACTTATGTCCAAGACATGATGCCAGATCATTGTCAAATGATCTTCATCCCTTATTGATCTTTAAAGGTTTAAGTTTCAGTATTAGAAATGTTAATGAACTAATCATTAAGTTTCTAATTTAGTAGAATACACTAGATGTTTGATTACTAACTGAAATATGTCCATCATAACTCTTTATGATAGGTCTATTCCAAAATTCTTGTTTATTCCCAACATTTAGAAATAAACAATGAGTGTATTCTAATATCCATGTCACAGGGACATTCTCTAAGACTAAGGGCTCTCCCATTGAAAATATGAAGTCTATCTATCCAATAGAGCTTGTTGCAACAATTGCATCAATATCCATGTGGATGACTATTAAACCTTAAGATCAAAATTTCTAGTCTTCTAAAACATATGCAACCTATTGCAAGTGTTATTAGAAAAATGAGATACAATTATTAGACTTCGATCTTATAAACTAAGAAAGTCAACTTCAATGGTTAAATGTAGATATAGATTATCCCGATGCACTATCTGCGTCCTTCTCTATGTATCCTAGATAGACTATCAATACATCAGCTTATTGCAGTATTGGCATTCATCCTATCTTTGGATGTCATAAGGAAGACACTTAAAAACAGTCAACTTTTTGACTTTCCTTCTTACTTGGGTCCCACCCATGCTTCCATTGCGCTCCTTTCATCTATAAACAACCATTTCTTAATACAAAGGATCTCTTATGTTGAATTCAAAAGATTTCAATATAAGAGTACTTTAACATTTATACATGCTTCATTCAATTCATACAATATGAATATTCTGAAGCTTCATGAATGACTTGAGTATATGCAGTAGAATGATGAGACTCATCATATCTACATCCATCTCTACTCTTGAAGACTTAAGTTCAAGTAGATACTCAAACATTTTGAACACATCATCTCTTATAGAGCCACCATTCTGCATGATGCAGTAAACCATGTCTTTCATGATTAAATGTCGAGAGCACATATGTATGCTAGAAATCTTCTTAGATTTTATAAGGATTATTTGACAATTACGATGATCATTGACATGTCACTTCCAAAGTAAATTCGATGAGTGATCAAGACTATAGAGACATACAAACCCTACGGTTGAAGTCCTATTGTCTATAATAATTGTCATTCCTTGTTATTATGAGGAAAACTTGCACATTGCAGCCACATAAATTATGAGTCCAACTACAAGTACAATATCTTGATCACGGATCCAATTTGTGATATTTTACTGGTTATTATTGAGTATTGTATTGAGTGGGTTTAATGAAGGATTATCCGAAATAATAAAATTGCATATATATATATACACATAAATTTTTACTTTGATTTAGGAATTTTTATATCAAAGTTGTCTTGCCTTGTCGACACTGAAAGTTCATTCCCTTAATCAATTTCAATGTACGAGATGTACTTACCATTATATCTCAAGTAATATCTAGGATCTCCTTCCTTATCTTTGTCACATCCCAATAATATGAGAAACTGTAACTCAGATAAAAAGAAGGGGAACACTTTCTGCCTTGCAAGTCCAACTAGCATTCCTAATTCGGTCTTTAACACACGGGCGTACCACACCTAAGGTGATGTTGACCCGTCATTAATTTAACAAACTGTTAACATGAATACAACTTGCTATGCACAATCTAATATCGCCCCAATAATATGAGGATCTGATATTGGGGTCGCTACACATAAGTCCTTCTCTTTTGAGAAGAAAAGAGCTCGATCTAAATGGCTTGTATGCAGGAGTTGTCACATCGGACAGACATCTCCAACAAACAATCTCTGGCGACAGGACCCTTTGCCTTGACGGGAGACCATGGATGCCACTTATGTGATTCTTCATATCTTGTTCGAATTCTAATTAATCATTATGAATCATATTCATTACGGTTAATTCTTCCAAGGGAAATACAACTCTATTCATAATAGAGTGATTTTTATTAATTTTAATTGGATTCCAATCAATATAATCATATTAAACCAATGATCCAATTAATATCCAACAAATATTCTTTATTGTTAGTTAAAATATGATATTATCTGAAATACGTATTATTTTGAATTTTAATTATTAGAAAAATACATCATGATCGCTCAAGCATTATCCCTTCTCTACCAGATGTCATGGCCAGTACTGACAGGAGTGGGACAGACCGCACACTGTGCAACCTGCTACCCCAATGCTCCCTGACTAGACACCATATCTGACTTGATTCAAGATAATGCCAATTGACCATTATGTACATGAGTTGATAGTCAATTTTTCAACGAAGTTATAACATATAGTAATAATCAAAACCATTTTGATTATAAGGAAATTTTCTAAACAAATTCTCAATCCTATTCAAGTAAGTTTGTTTGTTGGAAAGTAGATCATGTATCCAATTTGTGATCTAGATCAAATCTAATCAATTATCGATTAAGGTGAAGTCAAATAAGGAAATAATTATCAGTCAAATATTTCAAAAATATTTATCCACAATTACTACAAACAAATTAAAACATTTAGTTTCACTAATTGATTAAATGACAATCACAAGGTTCTTTACTATGAAAGTAATTTCCAGCAGTGACCCTCACTTACTAAAATTAGCACATCTTAATCAATTTAAATCCAAATAATACAAATAAGTATCCATAATTTGCTAATTTGATTTACAACAGAATCCAAGTGAATTGAATGCATTTCTAGGCAATTATAAACCGTAATTAACTCCTTAATTATGTCAAGAAACTCAATCCCCGAAATAGTGGATACATGTTCACTAAAATGATCATAACTTGAGCAAACGGATTCCAAGTCATGCAAACTCAAATCCCAAGTTATCCTTATTCAATGGAAAACATAATACAAGTGATAATTTCGTGTTTAAATGTTTTAAACAGGACCGAGAAAATTCACAAAAAAAGGGCTGCGTGAATGAAATGCAATAAAATTTGGAAACCCTAATGAACCCAAGTCAACTTAGGTTTATAGATCATATCCGAAACCTTCGACCTATGTCTTGGATACCACTTGAAGGATATGGTAAGAACCTTAACTGCGTCATGGATGCGTGAGGATCATATCGTATGCGATCGTGAGCAGCTAGTCACACTAGTTGCTAGAGGTAGTGGAATTTAAACAATTTTCATGTGATGAAACCACATGATCAAAGAACATTTCTTGGATCATTTCATCTAAACCACAAATAAGTATTAGGGTTACCTCTAGAAGCGTGGTTGCAATCGAGTCTCTAAATGAAGAGACCTCTTGTCTCATGTTCTATCCGATGGAGGAGACGCCTGCGGGCATGTTGATGAAACACCCGCTCCTCGCAATCTATGTTGATGATCCAAGAGGCGAATCTCCTCATCTCGTCTCATGAGATCTAACATCTTCATCACAAGAGAGCGCACCGAAGGATACAAATATCCACGAGTGGTCGAAGCCGCAACACAACGATGCGGTGATGACGACGATTCTCTCTAGGTCATCATGTGGACGGCCACATGTTGAGAGAGAGAGAGACGATGTGTACATAATGAGAGAGAGAGATGTTGTTCACAACTTGTGTAACTTTGAAGAGAAAGGGGTGCCCTTCTATTTATAATATTTTGGGAGTCCATGTATCACAATCCGTGGACTAAACAAAATCAATGGATGACATTGATTTGTGTTTTTTCAATGGCCCATATTTTGCTCTAAAAAACCAACAACAATTAAATTAAGATTGATTTGTGTTTTTTCAATGGGCTAGATTTTGTTGTAAGAAACCAACAATAATTAATTTAATTTAGATTAAATATATATTGATAAATCAATATAATTTAATCCTTAAATTAAATCAATCAAGCTTTGAGATTATGGAATGAAGATTGCCTCTTTCCATAATATGGGAGTTGGTGGAAATCTCATGTAATCTAATGAGGTTACATTATTCCATGGAAATCTCCAAAATTTAAAATAACATTTGTTGTAAATTATTTTACAAAAATAATTCATAATTATTTTTTTTGTGAATATTGCAATCTTATTATTGGAAAATTGTTAATCACATTCATAACCCAGAATAAAATATAAATTACATTTTCAATTAGTTGTCCAATGTGAATCCAATTCACATCAACATTTAATTAACAAATATAAGTTAAAAATAGCTCTCTCTTATATATTATAAATCACATGTATATTATATATAATTAATATGGATGGTGCGATCCACATTATTCAATATCCATGATAATTAAATCATATTTAATCATCTTGGATCTCTATTCTCATTTACCCAAATAAGATGAATCACATTCACATTATTTACATCTTTGATAATAAAATCTCATTTAATTATCCTTGATAACTATCCACGTAATATGAATCATATTCATATTAGTCATGGTAATTAAATCACATTTAATTATCCATTTCTCAATGCTCATATACATATATCAACAATGAAATTATCCATGAACTCTTTCATGTATAACACGCTTTCTCTGTGGATACTTGAAGATAACGACATGGTGATTGTATTGTTCCACGTATAGTGACATGGATATTGAGATCACATCTCAAATCCAGATCTTGCGGACCTCCCATGGATGCTTGATTAAATCAAGACCGCAAATCTAATCTTCTCATTGCATCTGATTCACATTCAGATCAATGTCCAACATTTGGACTAATATCAGATTACTTCTCTACTGAGAGGAGTCACTAAAATCCAGACACATTTCATTACTCCCTAGGATTGGAAGCGTCATGGTTATATAATCGTTTGTGATCACATCACCCTTAGGCATTCCTAATACCTCTACATCCTGCATACTGGAAGACAAAGAATAAACCAGAAGTATAAGATCAATTTTACAACATCTTCTTCAGGGTTTTCTCATTAAGTTTCTCATTCGACTATTGGGAGTTGGTATCGATCATATACTTTCCAAAAGCATATATCATACCCAGGTGTTGATCATATACATTCCAAAAGCATATATCAAACCTACAAATTTAGTCAAGCTTTCAAAGCAAGGAGACTGTGGACGGAATTTGATTCTTCCCAATATCTCATGAGTGAGTACTTGTCTTCCGGTTTAGTAATTGAACTTGTATGATCCCTTTAAGAGGTCGTATTACTCATATGCCCTTGCATGCACACCTGTGCATTGGTCTATAGACCCTTGTTAGGTCATCAACCTAATGGTCTAGCAAATGTACATACTCAAACATATAGTAATACATCAATCTTCGGTTAGAGGATGCGTGCCTATATTGTGATTGTACACAACATAGGACTTTGGTTATCTCGATCTCATTAAGTTAACTCTTTGACCTAACTTGTCTAACACCTTCGAACCTCTATTCCTATGCAGAGGACATGCATCAAGAGGTCGGTTAGATATCAGCCTTATGAGAACGGATTGCCATCTCCTACTAAGGCTGGAGATCATCTCTTGATAATCATTTGACGGTGCTTTGTGGATTCCTCAATCAAACTCTTTAGATATTCATTCAAGCATCAGCTTCTATGATTTAATAATTGAATCCACAATTGTATGATCATTAAGATGGCCATGGTACATAACCCTAATTGTACTAAGGGTCGTATTATGCAAATTATTTATTCTTCATGTCAGATTAGGGAATGATATTTGCAATAACATTTATTTCATAATGGCCCGTCGTGGGCTCGCATGTCCAACTGTAACACCCCCGTAAATTCCAGAGGTGTATGTTGGCCATTTTAGCCGACATGGTAAGTAGTTTTCTAGAGGTCATGGATGATTTCCTTGTATAAAGGGATAGTTTCGACTTATGTCTTAATCATTTAGATCGAGTGCTTCAACATTGTTGCGAGGTGTACTTAGTGCTCTCAGGGTAGAAGAGTCACTTTATGGTGACTAATGGCATTGTATTGGGCCATGTCATCACCAAACATGGTATGGAGGTTGACCCGTCCAAGATTGATGTGATCTCCAAGTTAGAGCCACCACTTAATTTGAAGCAATTGAGTTCGTTCTTTGGTCATGTTGGATTTTATAGCGATTCATTAAGGACTTCAACAAGATCGCCAAGTCTAGAACTGAGTATATGTGCAAGAAGAGTAAGTTTATAGTTGATGAGAATGTCCTACTTGCATTTCAGCAGATGAAAGACATGGTTATTATTGCTCTTATCCTCCAGCCACTTGATTGGTCTCTCCCCTTTGAGATCATGACGGACGCGTCAGACTATGTAGTGGGAGCAATTTTAGGGCAGAGAAGGGATGGGATACCCTTTGCCATACACTAGACTAGAAAGACTCTTGATTAAGCACAGTGTAAGTATACAATTACAGAGAAGGAGATGTTAGCAATGGTGCTTGCTTTACAGAAGTTTCGTTCTTACCTATTTGGTTCACATATCATTGTATACAGAGATCACACTGCCATATGATACTTTCAGGAAAAGAAGGATGCCAAACCACTCCTTATCAGACAGATCCTTCTTTTCTAGTAGTTTGATTTGGATATTTGAGACAAACATGTAGTGAAGAATGTTGTGGTAGATCACCATTCTCGGATCACAAATGCATAATCCTTTTAGTAATTAAAACTTCCAATTTCAGAGACCTTTCCAGACGAGGCTATTTTGTTTGTTGACTCACTTCCATGATAGGATGATGTTGTGAACTATCTTGTCTCTAAGAATGTTCCACAAGATTGGCTGAAGCATAAGGTAGACAGATTCCTATCAAAGATTCATTTTCACTAGTCGGAAGATATGTAATTGTTTCATGAGGGTGTGGATTGTAACCGGAGAAGGTGCATTCCTCAGGAGGAATACACAGTGGTAATTGAGTATTGTTGCAAACTAGAGTCTAGTGGGCATCATTAATGGAAGCCCATGACAACAAAGTTTTTACAAAGCAGCCTAAGGTGGGAAACCCTTTTTATGGGTGCTACATATTTCATTCGAGGTTGTACTGATTATCAGAAAATGGGAGGAACCATCAGTTCTAAAGATACCATGCCCCTAACATATATACGGATTTCAGATGTTTTTGATGTGTGGGGCATAGAATTCATGATCCCAATTGTTGTCAATCAGGGATTTCAGTACATTCTGCTTGTAGTGGACTATGTTAGTCGTTTGGTGGAGGCTATCCCTACCTGATCCACTAATAGTCGTACAGTTTGTTCCTTTCTGATGAATACTCATTCATCACTCTTTATTCTTATATTTTAGCTACAAAAACCTTTGCAAATGCATGTAGATAGGTGTAAATACAAATAATTACCAAAAGAATGCATTGTGTAAAAACCTATAATTAGCATGTTTTTGTGCAAAAATAAAAGAATAAAGATTAAAAAGAAAAAGAGGGAAATATTTAGAATAAATATTGAGCAACCTAACCCAAGGGAGGGCTCAGCATGGGCCCGACCGCATAAAAGCCAAAGTAGAGGGAGATAGGGGCTCATGTGTGTAAATATTTATGTAAATAATAAAAAATATTTTCCTCACCAAAAATATGCTTGTAAAAACTTGTATATATTTATAAGTATAAAAACAAAAGAAAAAGATAAAAATCAAAAAGAACAAAAACACCCCTTTCATCATGTATATGAACCACTCTTCTACATTTAGTTAACCTTGTAAATAAATAAAATTAATTCCCAAAATTTTTGTAAATATTTTAAAAATACAATCAAAACAAAAATCAAAATAGCAAAAATTAAAAACACAAAAATAGATTATACATATACCATGTATATAAGTGTATATATGTATTTATTTTACCTATGTATATAAATAATAAAAATAAAATAAAAATATCTTTTTATTCCTTATTTTATAATGAAAATAAATAAAATATAAAATAGGAATAAAATTGCATAAAAATAATAATTAAAGATCAAAAATTAAAAACCCTAATAGTGTACATATACCTATATAGTACATATAATGTAAGTACCTTATTTTTATTTCTAAAAATTAATTAAAAATCACAAAAAAATAGAAAAAAATAAAATAAAAATATTTCATGTTTTGAGTTTTTGCTAAATCGGCCTATAGCTACCCTTAATTTTAACTTCAAAATCCAGCCACGTGGCCTGTTTCTATTGGGTCCTGGGGATGTTGATCGCCCGGTCAACTACCCCCCCCAGGACCACTCCACTCGGGTCCTTAGCGGGTCCCCAACTTCTCGGATTTTTCCCCGCTAAACCCGAGTGCCTACCACCCAAACCCCGGGTCCGAATCCTTAATGACACATCCGACATCCTCGCCGGAGCCGCATCCTCGAGATCCGCGCGCTTCCAAGCTTGCCTGGACCTCTCTTAGCCGGACCCCTAGCCATATATAGCCGTTGCTCCGCCACCTCATTTCTCCATCTTTGGCCATTCGAATCCTTCACCTGTGAGCTCCAGAGAGTGCGCGAGAGTGACAGCTCACGTCCGAGCCTGTCGAAGCGAGGGGAGGAAGAGAGTCCATCGATCCGGCGAGCTACGCCACCGCTGCTCCGCCACCAGCGTGAGCACCGAGCCTCGGAGGGAGACGCTCCTCGAGGCAACGACCAGGAGCTTCCCCAGCTCCTCCCCAGTCTCTTCATCCATCCAGGTAACCTCGTAGGTCTTTATTTTTCGCTGATTTTCATTTACCCCCAAATCGCGCCGCCGCCGTCCATCTTTGATTCCGACCACTCCATCACCCCTTTCGATCATCGGAGTCGACCATCGCATCCGCCTCTCTCCGACGCACCTTCTTCACCCCTCCACTCAACCCAGCTCGCACATGAGCTGGGAGTCGAGCTCCTCCGTCTACCCCCTTCGCCGGAGCTCGCCATTTCGACCCACAGTTCACCGTCGCTCCGCCTAACCGGGTAGAGGCAATTTGCCCTCAACCCGCGAGTCTCTTGGTGGTCTTTGAAGGTGCTACCAAGCCCATCTGAGGGCTTTGGTCATTCAGGTCAGGAGGCTCAGCTCCGCCGACCTCGCCCCAGCTCCTCGGAGCTCGGCTAGATCATCGGAGCCTACCGGCAGACGCGGGAGCACCCCACGTTTCTTCTCCGACATTCAGAGTGCTCCCAGGAGGGTCCTAGCGCACGCACGAGGCCGACGAGTCTCTCCGGTGACCTGTTCATCCAGCATCCTCCGTCGCCGTTCGATCGCCCCTCACGCTTCAATCGTCATCTGGGCCGTCCATCTCCGGAGCAACCATCATCGTTCGATCTGAGGAGGCGAGATCTGGAGCGCCCATCGTTCGCCACCATCAGATCCTCCACGTGGCGCGCATCCAGCAGTTCACCTAAATAAATGGTAATTTACCCTTAGGCCCTGTCTTTTCTTTTATTTCGTTTTAATCTTGTAATTATTGAGTTTAGTTGTTTAGTTTTAGGGTTATTTGCATAGAGGACCCCGTACTTTATTTTCCTTGCATTTATGCCCCTATGCATTGTGTGACACGTGCTTCGTCACGTGTTTCTCTGGTTTATTTGCAACTCATGCCCCTATAGCTCTGGTTGTTATCAATGGAATGAATGTTTTAGCTTATTTGCATTTATACCCCTGTGCGTGATTTATTTCAACATGTGCGTGATATTTTGGGTATTTTGCGAATAGGCCCCTAAACTTTTGTTACCTGTTACCAATAAGTCCTCGGGACTTATTTTCATTACATATAGGTCCCTGAGTGCCCCAGGCACGTGCGTGGCGCGTGTTTTGCTGGGTAAATTGCACCAGACCCCCCCAGGCTCTTGGGTATTTGCACTTTGGTCCCTTTGCACAATGCCCCTTCTTTATTTTTGAATAAAATAGCAAATTACCTCCAAATCCAATGAAAATTGGACACATGGCTCCTGCCATGGTGTAAAATTTTTGTGGATTTTTGAGGACATTTTTGTTTTCATTTGATATTTTTAAAAAATCAAAAACCTTTAATTTTGCTATTGTCTAACTTTAAAAATCACAAATAAATATTAAATAGTGTCCAAAAATTACAAAAAAATTCTCTACTGTCTATTTTGTTGTGTATGATTTTCTAGCTAATTGTGGCTATTTTTCATTACTGAAAACCACTAAAAATCGAAAAACACTTAAAAACTTATAAAAATTCTACTAATTAAACCAAAAATCCAAAAATAATAAAATTGGTACCTAAATTTTCCTTGTTTAATTCTCTTCACAGGAAAATTACCTCCCACTCATTTGGGGGCTTTAGATATTTTATCTAGGCCTTTTGAGCTCGGCTGGACAGTACCTTTGATTTCAGCCACTGTTTGATTTTTAGAAAATTAAATAAACGTCAGAAAATTCTAAAAAATTCACCAAAAACACTAAAAATTATAAAACACACAAAAACATTTTTTTTGGAATTTTTGATTAAATTTTAGTGCATTTAATAATTTGTTGGAGTGTGTGCTTGTTTACTTTTCTTATTTTCTTAATACATTAAAAAATCCAAAAAAATATAAAATAAATTAAAAACCACTAAAAATATTTTCTTCTTTTATTTTATTCCTTTTTACTACTTCGTAGGCCGAGAGGCCAACCTGTGCTCCTTGAGTTCGACCCTGGTCGCTATACCAGGTTAATCCAATAGCAGGACCGCTATTTTGTGTTGTATCTGTTTTATCTCTATTAGTGGTTCATTTTTTTCTTGATCGTCCGCGCTTGATCGCTTGGGTCACAACGACCTATTTAGTACCTTATACCCGAGTGCTCAGACAATAGATATCAGAATGGCGCCGTTGCCGGGGAGCACGGCTTAGTAGTTTTTGTTTTGGCTTTATTTTTGTTTTCGCGGCTTTTCGCGGCTCTTTTAGAGCTCGCGGCTTTTTCGCGACTTTTGTTTCCATTTTATTTTTATTTTATTTTGTTTTATTTTATTTTCTTTTTCTTTTATTTTTTATTTTTTTTTATTTTTTTTATTTTGAGTGTTTATTTTATTTTGTATTTTTTTGCATATATACCCTCATTTTCAGTTTCATTTATTTTCTTTATTATTATTTGATTATTTTGGTCTGACCACTTATCTCTGTCTCTTGCGAGGGCCCGAGGACCGCGGAGGCAACTTTCGAGGAGCCGGTGCAACCAAGGAACTTGGAGGCGGCATCCTTCTCTACGAAGCCGCAGGAGAGAGCGAGAGAGAGAGAGAGTTGAGTGGGTGAGGTTAGATTAGGTTTTAATTTTATTATTATTATTGTAATAATATAGGAACTCTCAGACTGGACACACTTGTGGACTCTTGAACACTTAGCGGGTCTGTTTCGCCGAGCACCGGTGTGCTCGGGGGACCCTTAGATTTTTCGCGGCTTTTTACGCAGTTTTATTTTCTTTTCATTTTTTTCTGCCTTTTCCGGTGTTTACGCGGTTTTCATCGAGCCCCTAGCTTTAGGAATTTCTCTTGCTTGTGCAGTAATTAGTAGGGTCCCCACACTTAACTATTTACATGTTCCTATAGTGCACTAATTGGACTCACTAATAATCAATTAATAAAAATAATCGACTCATCTCCTTCGTAGCCTACGTGCCGCAGCTCACCCTGTAAAGCGCTTTCTCCTACCCCCGATTTGTCGGGCAGAGGAGGGGTGGGCCAAGACCGGACCCTTTGGCTTGGAGGTCGGTGACCGATTAGACGGTTCTGCGAGTAGAAATTGCTCATCTAGGACTCGGTTTTTCCCGCTGCATCATTTAGGGTAGTTTATTTCCTGTCTTTAAATTCTGCACGGATCACTTGCATGTAGAGTGCTGGAGGCAAGGTACGTGTTTCTGACTCAGCATGCATCATTGATTTCATCGCGCATCGGCTTTTTTGACTTCTCTTCCTGTTTTGGATTAAATAACCAGGAGAACCGAAAATTCGTTAGGCGTTTGTTTTCTATTTGAAAAATATTAAAAAGAAATATCATAAAATTTGGACTGGATAAAACTATTGATCCTAAAAGACACTCACCCTAAAAAAATGTCTTGGGGAGAGCAACCCCCTCATTGTATGGTTTGATTGTGCGAGAGAGTGACCCGCACCCTAGGTAGAGCCCTCTGGTGTTATTCCCGACTGATTACCGACTTTTCCATGCGGGCCAGTCGGTTGGGGTAGCATCGGGTATCCTAACAGGTCACGTAAGCGCTCTGATATCTTGTGTGTTCACCTAATAAAATTGACAAGATAACTTGACCGAACTTCCACTGTCTTCAGCTCGCGTTGCGTTGGTGAACCGGGGGTTTGCATTGTGATCATAGTTTCTCCAGATCTCATCCGCACTACTCGCCAGATCAAGGTGATGGGTAGACGCTCTCTTAGGCAGCCTCTGGCTGCACCGCTTTCGGGCACGTCTACCCGATCTTCTAGGTTGGCCCGCGAGAGCCGAGACCAGCTCTCCGAGCCCGAGTACGACTCTGCCCTGTTCCCCCTCGACCCCCTTTCTTTCGGACCTGAGCGACATGAGCCCGAGGAGAGATTAGCAGATTTGACAGCACCTGAGTTGGGCTCATTTGATTTTGCAGACGTCATGGTCGTCAGTTCTGAGGATCGTTCCCGTCAGCCTGAGCATTTCGTACTGGATCAGGGAGCGATCAACTCCACCCTGATCGCCTCGTTAGAGACCGTTCAGCAGCAGCTGAGGGATCAGGGAGCATTCATGATCGACATGAGGAGAGAGATGGAGCAGATGAGAGCAGAGCAAGAGCAGAGGAGAGAGGGACCAAGGATCCCAGATGATGCGGATGCAGCAGCCGCAGCAGCAGCAGCCGCCGCAGCCGCGACCGGAGGACCACCGAGACCGATGCGGGAGTTACACAACCCCGGATCGACGCTGACGCACCACTGGGTAGTACTTCCAGCGATCGTGGGGGACTTCAAGTTCCCCTCGAACACTTTGCAGCTACTCCCCCGCTTCCACGGACTCGCGACAGAGGAGCCCCATCTCCACCTCCAGGAGTTCTTGATGATATGCAGCACTGTACACGACCGTCAGGTGGACCAGGACACGATCAGGAGGATTGCCTTCCCCTTCTCCTTAGCTGACAGAGCAGCTATTGGAAATGCGAGCCCACGGCGAGCCATTATGCAATAAATGTTGTTGCAATTCACTCCTTGATCTGAAATGAAGAATACATAATTTGCATAATAGGTCCCTTAGTACAATTAGGGTTATGTACCATGGCCATCTTAATAATCATACAGCTGTTGATTCAATTATTGAATCATAGAGGCTGGTGCTTAGATGAATATCTAATGAGTTAGATTGAGGACTCATCAAGCATCGTCAAATGATTATTAAGAGATGATCTCCAGCCTGAGTAGGAGATGGCAATCCTATCTCATTTAGGTTGATATCTGACCGACCTCTTGATGCAGGTCCTCTGCATAGGAATAGAGATTCGGAGGTGTCGGATAAGTTAGGTCAAAGAGTTGACTTAACGAGATAGAGATAACCAAAGTCCTATATCATATGCTGTCATGATATAGGCACACATCCTCTGACCGGAGACAGATGTGTTACTATATGTCTGAGTATGTACATTTTGTAGACCAATAGGTTGATGGTCTAATCAAGGTCTATACACCAGTGCGCTGGTGTGCATATAAGGGCATATGAGTAATACTATCTCTCAAAGGGATCATACAGGTTCACTACTGAATCGGAAGACATGAGCTCACTCATGAGATATTGGGAAGGATCAAATTCCGTGCGCACGGTCGTCTCGCTTTGGAAGCTTGACTGAATTTGTTGGTTTGATATATACTTTTGGAAAGTATATGATCAAGACCTAGGTATGATATATGCTTTTGGAAAGTATATGATCAATACCGACTCCCAATGATCGAATGAGAAACTTACTGATAAAACCCTGAAGTAGACAGTGTAAAGTTGATCTAATACTTCTGGTTTAATCTGAGTCTTCCAGTATGCAGGATGTACAGGTATTAGGAATACCCGGGGGTGATGTGATCATAAACAGTTGTATAACCATGACGCTTCCATTCCTAGGGAGTGATGAACGGGTCTGGATTTTAGTGACTCCTCTCAGTAGAGAAGTAATCTGATCTTAGTCCAAATGTTGGACATTAATCTGAATGTGATTCAGATTCAATGAGAAGATTAGATTTGCGGTCTTGATTTAATCAAGCATCTATGGGAGGCCCGAGATCTGGATTTGAGATGTGATCTCAATATCCATGTCACTATACGTGGAACAATACAATCGCCCTGTCCTTATCTCCAAGTATTCGCGGAGAAGGCGCATTGTCCTTGAAAGAGTTCATGGATAATTCCATTGTTGATATATGTATCCGAGCATTGAGAAAATGGATAATTAAATGTGATTTAATTATCATGAATAATATGAATTTGATTCATCTTATAAGGAGAGTTATCTTAGATAATTAAATGTGATTTGATTATCAAAGATGTGAATAATGTGAATGTGATTCATATTATTTGAACACATGAGATAAAGAGATCCGAGATGATTAAATATGATTTAATTACCAAGGATATGAATAATGTGGATAGTAATATCCAATTATTCATAATATATTATAAATGTGATTTATAATGTAATAGAGAGAGTTATATATAATTTATATTGGTAGATTAATTATTAATGTGTATTGGATACACATTGTTTAATTAATTGAAAATGTAAATTACATTTTGTTTTGGGTTGTGAATGTGATTCACAATATTCCAATGTCAAGATTGCAATATTCCAAAAATTAATTGAGAATTATTTTTTGGTGAATAATTGTTGGAAAATAAGTTGAGAGAAAAACAAGGAGATATGCAATCCCATGGGAATCCATGGGATTGCCCTCCCCATATGGGAAGAGGGGGGTGGCACCAATTCCTTTATGGAATTGGTGGCCGTCCACTCCTCCCAATAGGGAAGGAGGCTCTCATTTGTTTTTCACTCCTTATTTAGTTGATTTAATTTGGTATTAATATATATTTGATTTATCAAATATATTTAATCAAAATTAAATCACAAGTTGTTGGCTTTTACCAACAACAATCTTGACCATTGGATTGTCATAAATCAATCTCAACCATTGATTTTATATGACACATGGATTGAGATCCATGGATCCCAAAACCCTATAAATAGAGAGGCATACCCATGCTCTCTCTTTACACATAATGCTTGAGAAGCATCTCTCTCTCCCTCTCTCTTTCTCTTTAGAGGTCAGCCCTCTCTCTCCCTCTCATGGCCGTCCACCATGGATGCCATGGAGAGGTTCTCCATCGCCGCGGCATCGTCGTTATGCTGCCCGTTCTTCTGCTCGTGGATCTCCGTCTCCTTCGGTGCGCCTCGCTCGTGAAGAAGATGTTGGATCTCGTGTGTCGAGATCAGGAGATCCGCCCCTTGGATCATCAACTTGGATTGCGAGAAGCACGCAGTTCATCCCCGCGCTCGCAAGCGTCTCCTCCGTCGGATCGGACTTGAGACAGGAGGTCTCTTCGTTTAGAGACTTGATCGCAACCACGCTTCAAGAGGTAATCCTAATTGCTTGTTTGTGGTATAGACGAAACGATGCGAGAAGTGTTCTTGGATCATGTGGTTTCGTCGTAAGAAAATTTTTTTAAATTCCGCTACATCGAGCAACTAGTGCGACTAGTCGCTCTTCGTCGTATTCGATACGACGCTCACGCTTCCGTGATGTGCTTGAGGATCTAACCATATCCTTCAAGTGGTATCAAAGCCAGGTTGATGGTTTCGAATAGTGATTCGCTAACCGAGGACGACTTGGGTTCGATAAGGTCGCGAAAGTTTTCATCGCATTTGATTTCGCAGATCTGTTTAGTAAATAAATTCGGCACTGTTTAAATTATTTAAACACTAATTTTATACTTGTATTATGTTCCCCATTAAATAAGGAAACCATAGGATCTGAGTTTGCATAAATCGGATTTCGTATGCTCGAGATATGGTCATTTTAATGAACATGTATGCACTGTTGCGGGAACTGTGAATTTAAACGTGATTAAAATGTTAATTACTGTTCAGACTTGCCTCGAAATGCGTGAAACATCACTTAGGTTCTGTCCTAAATCAAATTAGCAAACTTTAGAAATTGACTTTGCTTAATTTGGATTTAATATGATTGAGATATGCCAATTTTAGTAAGTAGGGGTCACTGCTGAAATTGCTTTCCTAATCTAGAACCAAGTGATTGTCAATTAGTGAAATTAACTGTTAATTTCGTGAAATAATCTTGAAAAATATTTGTGAAATATTGAAACATGATTATTTGCCTAATTGACTTGGCCCCAACCAATTAGTTGATTAGATTTGATCTAAACTATAATTGGAATTACAATCATCAAACTTCTTGCTTGAATAGGACTTGGGAATTTGCCTAGCAAATTTCCTTAAAATCAAAATTGTTTTGATTACTATATGGTATAATTTCGGTTGAAGAACCGATGATCATCTCAAGTACAAAATAATCAATTTGGCATTATCCTTTCCCGAGGTGGATATGGTGTCTAGTCGGGGATCGCTGGGTCAGCGGGTTGCAACGTATGTGGTCCGCCCCACTCCCGTCGATACTGGCCATGACAGCGGGTAGGGCCGGGATAATGTCCGAGGGTTTATGATGTATTTTTCTAATTATTAAAATACGAATTAATACGTACTTTGAGAATAATATCATATATATATTCAAGCATAAAATTAAGTTTGATTGATTGAATTGGATTGATAATTAATTTAATATGATTAAGTTAATTATGTCCAATTAAGAATACTCTAATATGATTAGAGTTAATAATTCCCTTGGAAGAATTACTTATATGAATGTGATTCATAGTAATTAATTAAATTTGAATAAGAGGTGGAGGATCACATAAGTGACATCCATGGTCTCCCGTCAAGGCGAAGGGTTTCCGTCGCCAGGGATTGTATATAGGAGACGCCTGTACGTAGTGACAGCTCCTATATACAAGCGCATCTGGATCGGACTCTTTGATTCTCAAAAGAGTAAGGCCGTATGCGTAGTGACCCCAATATCGGATCCTCATATTATTAGGGCGATATTGGATTGCGCATAGCGAGTTCTATTCCTGTTGACGGTTGGTTCAATTAACGACGGGTCAACATCACCTTAGGGGTGGTGGGCCCGGGTGTTAAAGACCGAATTGGGAAATGCAAGTTGGACTTGCAAGGCGGAATGTGTTCCCGCTTCTCTTTATTGGAGTTGCAGTTTCTCATATTATTGGGATGTAACAAAGAGAAAGAGGAGATCCCAGATCTTGTTGAGATATAATGGTAAGTATATCTCTTACATTGAAAGTTATTAAGGGAATGAACTTTCATTGTTGACATGGCAAGACAACTTTGATATAAAAACTCCTAAATCAAAGTATAATATGTGTATATATATAAATATATACCCTTATGCAAATTACTTATTTCAGATAATCCTTCATTAATCCCACTCAATGTTATACTCAATAATAACCAGTAGAATATCATGGATTGGACCCTTGATCCAGATATTGTACTTGCGATTGGACACATAATGTATGTGGTTGCAATGTGCAAGTTTCCTCATAATAATGAGAAGTGATAATTAAATAAGACAATAGGACTAAAACCCTAGGGTTTGTATGTCTCTATAAGTCTTGATCTTATCGAATGTACTTTTGAAGTGACATGTCGATGATGATCGTAATTATCAAATTAATCCTTATAAAACCAATAAAGATATTCTGGCATACATATGTGCTCTTGACATTCAATCATGAAGGACATGGTTCTCTACATCATGTAGAATGGTAGCTCTATTAGAGATAATGTATTCAAATTGTTTGAATACCTACCTGAACCGATGCATCAAAGAGTTTAGATGGATGTAGATGATGAGTGTCATCATTCTACTGTCTATACTCTAGTCATTCATGAAGCTTCATAATATTCATATTATATGAACTTAAATGAAGCTTGTATAAATGTTGAAATACTCTTATATTGAAATTTTTGATTTTAACATAAGAGATCCTTGGTCTTGAGCAAAGGTTGTTTTTAGACAAAGAGAGCGCAGTGGAAGCATGGGTTGGACCCAAGTAAGAGGTATAGTCAAAGAGTTGACTGTACTTCTGTGACTTCCATATGACATCCAAAGAGTTGGATGAATGCCAATGCTGCAATAAGTTGATGTGTTGATAGTATGACTATCAAGTCTGTCTAGAATCCTCAGAAAAGGACTCGAATGGAGCATCAGTATAATCTACATATAATCATTGAAATTGACTTACTTATTTGATAAGGTAAAGTCTAATAATTGTATCTCAAATTTCTAATGACACTTGCAATTGGTTGCATATGTATTAGAAATTTGATCTTAAGGTTTATTGGTCATCCATGTTGAAAGTGATGCAAGTGTTGCAACAATTTCCATGAGATCAATAGACTTCATATTTTCAGTGGGAGCCCTTAGTCTTAGAGAATGTCTCTATGACCTAGATATTGGAATACACTCATTGTTTATTTCTAATTGTTGGATATAAACATAAATTCTGTAATAAATCTATCATAAAGAGTTATGATGGAGATATTTCAGATAGTAATCTAAAATCTAGTGGACTCTATTAAATTAGAATATTAATGAATGGTTCATTAAGTTTTTAATACTGAGAATTAAAAAGATCAATATGAGGATAAAGATCATTTGATAATGATCTGACATCAAGTTTTGGACATATGTCTGTTGATGAGATCAATGGACTAGTAAGACATGAAACTTTAGATTGTCTAAAGCATCAAATCTCACATACTTGTGAATATTGTATTCAAAGTAAAAATGTCCAATACATCCTTCCTTGGGAAAAGGTGTAAGGTTTCAAGGTATTAAGGATCGCATACATATTGATGTATGCAGATCATCTATATCATAATAGACATTATGGATATGTGATATCAGTTAATGATTATGTATGATATGATATTTCTTCTCTTCACCTAAGAAACCTTTGAAATGTTCAAAGATTTCGCAATTTTGGTTTAGAACCAAAGTTTGAAGGAAGATGAAATGAATTTGATCTAACCAAGGTAGCCTGTACCTATTAGATGAATTCAAGGAATACCTTATGGAGATGTGAATATCATTCCTATCTCAATCCTCCGTATGAACGTTAACTCAATAGAATTGTAGGGAGATACAATTGATCATGTGTGACATGATTTGATCAATGATTAATCATAGCATAATTATCTCTTAGTTTCCAGGTATATATATGTGGTAGAGACTACATTATATATCCTTAATAAGGTTCCATGTGATTAAGCTGGAATCTGGCACTAGAGAGTGCTACTTCATTAGGAAAATAAAGGATAGTATTGGATACCTACTTTATGACCTTGAGATTCTTAAAAGATCTAATCTTTGAGAATATGATTCTTATAGGATGACTCTCTTAAGAATCAAGATGAAAATGAAGTAAAGGAACTCATTTAATCTTGAAAAGATAATGAAGCTCCTGAAATCGGAAACTAAAAGAGATAATTAAAGATGAAACATTATTACCTCTTCAAATAAGTTTAAAGATGAATTCCATATGTCAGTTAAATCTGAAAATGATCGGACTTCATGTGATGAAGCTCCTGAGGATCATGACATGGAAAGATGGATGTTTGCAATAAAAGTCTAATGTAGACTTCATATACAAGTGTTTGTATATGGACCCTCGAGGATCCACCTATATGGGTCAGACCCATTAAGATGTAAATGGATCTTCAAGAGAAAGAGGGAACCTGATGATAAGGTAGAGACCTTCAAAGCACGGTTCGTAGTCATGAGCTACTCACCGAAGAGAAGACATCGCTCGCGATGAGACTTGCTCTCCAGTGACCTTGCTTTAACCCATCAGAATATTGCTAACTGTAGCTACACAACTTGACTATGACTTCTTCATGATGTGAGTCAAGATTGCTTTCCTCTATGAATACCTCTCTAAGGATATTCATATGAAGTAGCCTCAGGGCTTCATGGTTGAGGAAAGCAAGGTGTGTAAGATAAAGAACTCCATCTTTGGACTCAAATAAGCTTCTTGTATTTGGAACATAAGATTTGATGAAATTGTAAATGTTATGATTTCAGATAGAATCTTAATGAACCATGTAAAGCTTAGTGGGAGTACCATTGTGTTCATCGTGCTAAATGTTGATATTATTCTAATCATTTAAAATGATATAAGAATAAATAATAAGTGTTTTTAAAATTTGGTTGTTCCATACTTTATTATCTCAAAGATACCTCTTAGATCTTAGTTCTGAAGTCGTTCAGAAGCAAAGAGAAGAGGGTATTGGGACCGTCACATTAGTAATACACCTTGGACTTATTCCAATTTTGGAAAATTCCAAGAAAGGCTTCCTTCCCTTAAGATGTGGTAGTGACCTGTCTAAAGGGATAGCACCTCAAAGAGTTGAGGAAGTGAATGCTAGAACTGCTTGCACTTGTGCATCAGTTATGAGAAGCTCGGTATATGCTAGATGTGTACAAGAGACAGATGTCTGCCATGCAGTGGGAGTAGTAAACTGTTACTAATCCTACTATGGAGATAAAACACTTGATTGTAGTAATAATAATATCTTCAAAGATGATAAAACTTAGAGATAGTGATCTCAAAGTCTTATCTTCAAAAGTTTAAGATCTTGTAGATAATGATCTATAAGGGTCTTGAATGAAGAAACCTTAGGAGATAGAGATCTCCAGGAATGAAGGTATTCTAAAAGGATTATGGGAATACTGGTTATGATAATTAATAAGATGTAGTGTCAAGGACACTATAACCGACAATATTGAGTATCAGTTGCATGAGATGCAACATTCGCATTGGATGCGAGCACTGTTACTAGGAGATATGCAAGTGCCGTAAAAGGACTTGGCGTAGTCTCTTGGGTACGGAGTGACTGATCAGCTTACCTAGCTATTTTCTAAAAGCCTATGATTGTCACATGAGTGTGGGTTTAAATGATTAGCCCATTAATGGCTCTTCGGGCTAGTGGGAGATTGTTGGAAATGCGAGCCCACGGCGAGCCATTATGCAATAAATGTTGTTGCAATTCACTCCTTGATCTGATATGAAGAATACATAATTTGCATAATAGGTCCCTTAGTACAATTAGGGTTATGTACCATGGCCATCTTAATAATCATACAGCTGTTGATTCAATTATTGAATCATAGAGGCTGGTGCTTAGATGAATATCTAATGAGTTAGATTGAGGACTCATCAAGCTTCGTCAAATGATTATTAAGAGATGATCTCAGCTTGAGTAGGAGATGGCAATCCTATCTCATTTAGGTTGATATCTGACCGGCCTCTTGATGCAGGTCCTCTGCATAGGAATAGAGATTCGGAGGTGTCAGATAAGTTAGGTCAAAGAGTTGACTTAACGAGATCGAGATAACCAAAGTCCTATATCATATGCTGTCATGATATAGGCACACATCCTCTGACCGGAGACAGATGTGTTACTATATGTCTGAGTATGTACATTTTGCTGACCAATAGGTTGATGGCCTAATCAAGGTCTATACACCGGCGCGCTGGTGTGCATATAAGGGCATATGAGTAATACGATCTCTCAAAGGGATCTTACAGGTTCACTACTGAATCGGAAGACATGAGCTCACTCATCAGATATTGGGAAGAATCAAATTCCGTGCGCACGGTCGTCTCGCTTTGGAAGCTTGACTGAATTTGTTGGTTTGATATATACTTTTGGAAAGTATATGATCAAGACCTAGGTATGATATATGCTTTTGGAAAGTATATGATCAATACCGACTCCCAATGATCGAATGAGAAACTTACTGATAAAACCCTGAAGTAGACAGTGTAAAGTTGATCTAATACTTCTGGTTTAATCTGAGTCTTCCAGTATGCAGGATGTACAGGTATTAGGAATACCTGGGGGTGATGTGATCATAAACGGTTGTATAACCATGACGCTTCCATTCCTAGGGAGTGATGAAACGGGTCTGGATTTTAGTGACTCCTCTCAGTAGAGAAGTAATCTGATCTTAGTCCAAATGTTGGACATTAATCTGAATGTGATTCAGATTCAATGAGAAGATTAGATTTGCGGTCTTGATTTAATCAAGCATCTATGGGAGGCCCGAGATCTGGATTTGAGATGTGATCTCAATATCCATGTCACTATACGTGGAACAATACAATCGCCCTGTCCTTATCTCCAAGTATTCGCGGAGAAGGCGCATTGTCCTTGAAAGAGTTCATGGATAATTCTATTGTTGATATATGTATCCGAGCATTGAGAAAATGGATAATTAAATGTGATTTAATTATCATGAATAATATGAATTTGATTCATATTATAAGAAGAGTTATCTTAGATAATTAAATGTGATTTGATTATCAAAGATGTGAATAATGTGAATGTGATTCATATTATTTGAACACATGAGATAAAGAGATCCGAGATGATTAAATATGATTTAATTACCAAGGATATGAATAATGTGGATAGTAATATCCAATTATTCATAATATATTATAAATGTGATTTATAATGTATTAGAGAGAGTTAAATATAATTTATATTGGTAGATTAATTATTAATGTGTATTGGATACACATTGTTTAATTAATTGAAAATGTAAATTACATTTTGTTTTGGGTTGTGAATGTGATTCACAATATTCCAATGTCAAGATTGCAATATTCCCAAAATTAATTGAGAATTATTTTTTGGTGAATAATTGTTGGAAAATAAGTTGAGAGAAAAACAAGGAGATATGCAATCCCATGGGAATCCATGGGATTGCCCTCCCCATATGGGAAGAGGGGG
Organism: Ottelia alismoides; assembly: GCA_037367405.1. Classification (NCBI taxonomy): domain Eukaryota; kingdom Viridiplantae; phylum Streptophyta; class Magnoliopsida; order Alismatales; family Hydrocharitaceae; genus Ottelia; species Ottelia alismoides. Next base: position 235,586 of record JAZKJV010001925.1, on the reverse strand, counting down.
GCGACACCAATTCCTTTATGGAATTGGTGGCCGTCCACTCCTCCCAATAGGGAAGGAGGCTCTCATTTGTTTTTTCACTCCTTATTTAGTTGATTTAATTTGGTATTAATATATATTTGATTTATCAAATATATTTAATCAAAATTAAATCACAAGTTGTTGGCTTTTACCAACAACAATCTTGACCATTGGATTGTCATAAATCAATCTCAACCATTGATTTTATATGACACATGGATTGAGATCCATGGATCCCAAAACCCTATAAATAGAGAGGCATACCCATACTCTCTCTTTACACATAATGCTTGAGAAGCATCTCTCTCTCCCTCTCTCTTTCTCTTTAGAGGTCAGCCCTCTCTCTCCCTCTCATGGCCGTCCACCATGGATGCCATGGACAGGTTCTCCATCGCCGCGGCATCGTCGTTATGCTGCCCGTTCTTCTGCTCGTGGATCTCCGTCTCCTTCGGTGCGCCTCGCTTGTGAAGAAGATGTTGGATCTCGTGTGTCGAGATCAGGAGATCCGCCCCTTGGATCATCAACATGGATTGCGAGAAGCACGCGGTTCATCCCCGCGCTCGCAAGCGTCTCCTCCGTCGGATCGGACTTGAGACAGGAGGTCTCTTCGTTTAGAGACTTGATCGCAACCACGCTTCAAGAGGTAATCCTAATTGCTTGTTTGTGGTATAGATGAAACGATCCGAGAAGTGTTCTTGGATCATGTGGTTTTGTCGTAAGAAAATTTTTTTAAATTCCGCTGCATCGAGCAACTAGTGCGACTAGTCGCTCTTCGTCGTATTCGATACGACGCTTACGCTTCCGTGATGCGCTTGAGGATCTAACCATATCCTTCAGCAACCACCTGGCTGAAGCATTTGGGAAAGTTTGTCTACACCTGGGAGCAGCTCCGCACCGAGTACTTGAACAAGTACTATCCACTCGGGCGGACGAATGCAGTGAGGGCCCTAATCAGCAACTTCTCCATGCTCCCCAACGAGCAATTCCACGAGGCATGGGAGAGGTTCCATGAGCTCACAGACCGATGCCCGCACCACGACATCTCGAAGCCGAAACTTGTTCAGAGCTTCTTCAGCGGGTTGATATCAGAGCTCCAGAGCCTAGTGAATGCTTCTTGCGGCGGGTCCTACTTCGCCAAGGACCACGACCAGGTCTGGGCCATCTACGAGGAGATGGCTGAGAATTACATGGTGATGTCCCAGACCCGGTTGTACACTCAGGGGAGACCCCAGCAGCAGCCAGGACCCATGCAGTACCAGAGGATTGCACGGGTCGACGCCGGTCCATCCAGTTCATCTGCAGTTGCAGCAGCACAGGCAGAGTCATCCGCTGCGGATATGGGCATCATCAGCGAGAAGTTGGACCGGATGGAGCTGATCGAGAAGAAGAAGTGCCAGAGCATCACGTAGATGGAGCAGATGGCACAGACTCTGAGCGACATGAAGACCCAGCTCATGTGTCTCCAGGAGGCACAGACGGCTTCACAGCCCCGTCTTCAGTCGCGAGGCGACACCGGCGGCAGCAGCAGCTCGTCCCAGCGCTCCAGCTCCTTTCAGCATCCTAGATAGGTTCACCTTGTACAGGCGGAGCCGTACCAGCAGCAGTAGCCCTCTTACCAGTCCCCACCATCTCCAGACATGCAGATGGTGGTATACCAGCCGGATCAGCCTCTGGCAGTACTCTCGCCAGCCCCCTACAATGCAGAGCCGTTGATGGATGTCAACGGGATTTGGTATGACCGCCCCCAGCCTGGGATCCGACGAGATCATCCTGGATTCGGTGGGGGAGTGGAGGTACCCAGCCCCAGCAGCAGTCATCAGGTCAGGGAGGGTAGTATGGCCAGCAGAGAGATCACCAGCCACAGCAGAAGCCCCCAGCCTATCAGTCACACCAGCAGTCGTCCTTCGTTCCTCGTCCCTATCAGCAGCAAGGACAGTCTTGGAGACGTGAGCAGCAGGCTCACCCACCACACCAGCAGCAGCATCCTTCCTCCTACCCCTCTTACCAGCAGCACCAGTTCCAGCCGCCTCAGTACCAGAGAGGCTACCCGTCGGGCTCCCATGAGAGCCCCGCCTTGGATGACATAGCCTGCCTCCTCACGGACCAGCAGGCTACCTTCAGACGGGAGATGGACGAGTTCCGCCAGGAGATGCGGGACCTTGTGAGAGGGAAGGCCGCCATCCCTGCACAGATAGAGCCGAACCCCAATAGCCTCAAGAGGAAGTCTGAGCAAGTAGTTCACACTGAGCATGCCACTCCTAGTGATCCATTTGATGATATGTCTTCAGATCTGTTTGATGCTGATTTTGTTACACTTAGGAGAGGTAGAGCACTAGCAGGCGGCGCCTCATCTGAGCGACGACTCGAGGATCCACCCAGGGCGCCAAATGAGGAGGAGGAGGAGAGCGGTACTGAGGCCGCACACGATGATGACGGTGGTACTGATGCCACCAAGGATGCTGATTCCACCGGCGGTACTGAGGCCGCCGCTTCACCCGTTCGAGGAGGTGGTGCTGATGCCACCAGAGTAGCCAAGCCAGCCCGCGGTACTGAGGCCGTGAGATGTCCAGTAGTAGAGCCAGCCCGTGGTGGTACTGAGGCCACCGGTGTTTGTATAGAGAGATCAGATGTTTTTCCTCATTCTCATGTATCTCAGAACACTGTTGTGAATAAAGGAAAAGGTTTAGTTTCTTCTGGTCCCACTGTGGTGCTTGATGTATGTGCGGATCCGGCCGTCGAGCCGTCTAGGCCTTTTCCAAGTCCTTCATCTGCGAAGCACCCTGTGATCCCCTTCCCTAGAGCCCTTCAGATGGGGAAGGGGAAGAAAAAAGCAAAAGACCTAAAAAAGAAAGAGTAGGAGGAATTCAGCCAGAGCATGATCGACAGATTTCACATCCAGCTGACCCTCCAGGAGGCTTTGCAGCACATCCCCCTTCTTCAGCGAACTTTGAGAGACAGGACCACAGTCAGGAGGAGGATGAGGAACCACACTTCAGAGATTCATGTGCTGACGAAAGCCACGTGCTTCACGATCCAGAACCGTCTGCCGGCCAAGAAGCCAGATTCAGGGGCCCCGTATGTCAGATGTCAGATTAGTGAGCAGAGGTTCGACCGTACTCTATTGGATAGCGGATCGTCGATCAACCTTCTTCCGGCAGCCCTTCTCGACCGCTTCGAGTTGGGCACTCTTAGACAGAGCAGGACAGTCCTTCAGTTTGCTGATCGATCTGTGAAGAGGCCGAAGGGGTTGTTGCGAGACGTTATCGTCACGATTCAGGGCCTGAAATTCCCCGTGGACTTCGTAGTGTTGGACATGGAGATCCCTGATTCAGTGGCCGATACCCCCATCATCCTAGGTCGTCCGTTCTTGGCCACAGCCAAGGCGGTGACTTATCATGATAGCGGGAAGGTATACTTTCGCGTCGAGGGCGAGAGTATACAAATAGAGACGGTCGAGGACTACAGAGCCAGAGAGAGAGCACGCTCAGAGGCCAGCACAGATTCAGAGCAGCTGACAAACACCGAGCCAGACATCCACCAGGACTGTGATTTTGTGATCACAGACGACGAGGCAGCATGGGCAGACCCTTCAGCACATGCCATCCTCTCATTTCCAGACACCACTGATGCAGAGATGACAGCAGAGGAGAGCTTGGAGAGCACAACCCTGGTCCAGGATACCACAGAGGCAGCAGAGCCGGTTCTTGACCGCGACACGGATTTCAGTGATGGTGGTGCTGAGGCCACCTTTTGTTTTGGTGGTACTGATGCCACCTTGTTTGATATAGATCCCTCGGATTCAGAGTCTGATTGGGCAGATTGCGATGATCAGATGCCAGACCTAAGTCCACATGAGCCTACAGATAAGGAGGAGGTAGATGCAGAGCAGATCAGTGACAGCACAGTTGAGCATCCTTCTCCAGATCCAGTTTGCGAGAGTTCGCTTTCTTTCTCCCAGGCAGATTTGGCAGACTTAGCAGCATTGACACATTTCCTTCCGCTGCCAGATTTGCCAGCGCACAGCTGTCTAGAGCTGAAGCCGCTCCCTACTTCGCTAAAGTATCGGTTCCTTGCGGGCGAACCTGAGATGTACCCAGTCATCATCTCCGCCAATCTGACTGGAGAGCAAGAATCCCGTTTGATGGGGGTTCTTGAAAAGAACCACAAGGAAATCGGATGGAGCGTAGTAGATCTCCATGGGATTAGTCCATCAGTGTGCTCCCACCATATTTATCTCGAGGAGGGGGTGAAGCCATCACGTGAGTTCCAGCGGCGACTGAACCCCAACCTGAGAGAGGTCGTGATGAAGGATATATCAAAATGGTGGAGTGCAGAATTTATTTATCCCATTTCCGACTCCAAGTGGGTTAGCCCCTTGCATGTGGTGCCCAAGAAGACGGGCATCACGACTGTGATCAGTGAGTCGGGAGAGGAGATTGCTACACGAGTACCTACCTCTTGGAGGGTCTGTGTTGACTACAGGAGACTCAACCAGGCCACCAATAAGGATCATTTCCCCCTGCCTTTTATTGACCAGATCATTGAGAGACTGGCAGGGAAGAGCCACTATTGCTTCCTGGATGGGTACTCGGGCTACAACCAGGTGGCCATCGCTCCTGAGGATCAGGAGAAGACCACCTTTACCTGTCCCTTTGGTACATATGCCTTCGATGCATGCCATTTGGGCTATGCAACACCCCTGTGACTTTTCAGAGGTGCATGCTGTCGATCTTTAGGACATGGTAGGGGAGTGTTTGGAGGTCTTCGTGGACGATTTCTCGGTCTACGGCGACAGATTCAACTCCTGTCTTGACTGCCTAGACCGAGTACTCCAGCGATGTATTGAGTACCATTTGGTTCTATCTTGGGAGAAGAGTCACTTCATGGTGACTCAAGGGACGGTGCTTGGCCACATCATCTCCAACAGGAGCATGGAGGTGGATCCGGCCAAGGTTGATGTCATTAGAAAACTCGCACCGCCGTCCAATTTGAGGCAGCTACCGTCATTCCTGGGGCACGTTGGATTTTATATTCAGGATTTCAGCAGGATTGCCCGGCCGTTGACTGGCCTCTTAACGAAAGACACCGAGTTCCTTATCGATGACAAGTGTCTTTCGTCCTTTGCGACTCTCCAGCAGTGTGTTATTGAGGCTCCTATCCTCCAGCCGCCTGATTGGTCTCTCCCATTTGAGATCATGACGGACGCCTCCGATTTTGCCGTAGGGGCAGTGCTGGGACAGAGGAGGGATGGAGTTCCATTTGCCATTCACTACGCTAGCCGCACATTGGATTCCGCCCAGCGGAATTACACGGTCATAGAGAAGGAGATGCTAGCCGTAGTGTTCGCCCTAGATAAGTTTCGATCGTATATCATTGGATCTAGAGTGACTTTGTACACAGATCACACCGCCATCAGGTACCTCAGGGCAAAGAAGGATGCCAAGGCCAGACTTACTAGATGGATCCTTCTACTCCAGGAGTTCGACATTGAGATCAAGGATAAGCCTGGAGTCAAGAATGTGGTGGCGGATCATCTCTCCCGTTTAGAGCAGCCTGAGGATTCTGAGCAGATTGATCCCATTCGAGATACCTTCACAGGTATGCCGATATTGTGAACTTTCTCGTTGCTGGGAAAGTCCCACATTATTGGCCCAGGCAGAGGCTTGAGACCTTCCTTGCGAAGGCCAAGTCCTACCATTGGGAGGATCCCATCCTTTACCACGAAGGAGGGGATAGCGTCTGGCGTCGATGTATTCCTCAGGAGGAACACCATAGAGTCCTCACTTACTGCCACAAGCTTGAGGCAGGAGGACATCATTCTGGGAGGAGAACGACACAGAAAGTGCTCCAATCCGGCTTGTGGTGGCCTACCCTCTTCAAGGACTCAGATGAGTTCCTGAAGAGGTATACTGACTGTCAGAGGATGGGCACTTGTCGACAGCGTGATATGATGTCGATGCAGCCCATTCACTTCTGTGAGGTTTTTGACGCATGGGGCATCGATTTCATGGGTCCATTCCCTAAAAGTCAGGGATTTGAGTACATTCTGTTGGTCGTGGATTATGTTAGTCGTTGGGTTGAGGCTATCCCCACCCGAGCCGCTGATGCGAGGACAGTTTGCAGATTTTTGAGGAAGCACATCATCACGCGGTTCGGGGTTCCATGAGTTCTGATTTCTGATGGGGGATCTCATTTCATCAACGACCAGGTGAAGGCCCTTACTAGCAAGTTCGGTATAGACCATCGTGTTGCTACACCTTACCATACACAGACGAATGGTCTAGCCGAGGTGTCGAATAGGGAGATCAAGACTATATTGCAGAAAGTCGTCCGCCCAGACCGAAGGGATTGGTCAAAGCTTTTGGACTCGGTCTTGTGGGCATATAGGATGTCTTTCAAGACACCAATGGGCACATCTCCCTTTCACCTCGTATATGGCAAGCCGTGCCATTTACCTGTTGAGCTGAGGCACAAGTCACTTTGGGCTGTCACAGATATTCTTATGGATCCAGATGGTATGGGAGACCGGAGGAGGGCAGAGTTAGCCGCCCTGGAGGAGCTTAGAGATACAGCTTTCTCAAACAGCCTACATTATAAGGAGAAAGTGAAGGAGTGGCATGATTCTCATATGAGCCACAAGCATTTTGAGATTGGACAGAGAGTATGGATGTTTGATGCGAGGCTACGTCTATTTCCAGGGAAGCTACAGAGCAAATGGAAGGGACCCTACTTGGTCAGAAAGGTACACGACAACGATAGCATGGATATATCTGAGTTGTCTTCTGAGAGTACCTTTCAAGTGAACGTCCAGCGGCTCAAACCATTTCTAGATCATGAGTCGCGGGTCGCTGATCTTGCCCCTATTCATTTTTCGTGAGATGTGGTCTTTGACTCACATCTAATGCATCTCACGCCTAAGTTTCACTGATCCTTCGCCTTGTATAGATCCAGATGTCCATATCACTACATTCTTTAGTCCCACATCCCTTTCTTCATCTTGTGATTATGCTATACTTAGGGTGCACCTTACCCTAAGTATAGGGGGGATGTGAGACCTTTTGAGTATTTCTTTTGTTTCCGCCTACCCCTGTTTTGCTGCCTATACTTAGGGATATTTCACCCTAAGTATAGGGGGGGTAGACCCTGTACATTCTCCACTCGGTTTTCCCTTAGTGTACAGCCTGCTATACTTAGGATTATTTAATCCTAAGTATAGGGGGAAGACCTGAGACCCTCTTGACTTTTTCATTCATTCTTCTTTGTATATAGCCCTTCTTTTCACGTCCCTATACCTAGCACGAGTTATGTCTTCTTCATCGCTCTTGACTCTGAGGACATCGTTCGAGCTAAGTATAGGGGGGTGTGTATATATTTCATATATACTTTAGCCACAACTCGTACTTTGTGTGAGTGTGTTAATAAATAAAATGGCTAAAAATCACAAAAATTAAAAAAAAAATTTCATGTACATAAACATTCTTTTATTTGCACATAAATAGCTAGTGTACAAATTATTTTTGTAAAAATGATTTCAAAAATCTTTTGTGTAAAGCTTGTGTAAATATTTTTGTATCAAAATTATGTATATAGTACAAAATTTTTCCAAAATGTTTTGAAAATCAAAAGTTTGCAAAAATCTTGTGTAATTGTGTGTAAATATCTTTTGCAAAACTTGCACTTCATGCATCATCCATTCATGATTTCAAAACAATTTTCAAAAATTTTGCATGTTTGTAAAATTTGTGTAAATAAGCATCTTTTATACATATGTATATAGTTTTTCGGGATGATAGTTGACATTTAAACTAGCCTGGAATCAAATTGAGAAATGGAGCTTGATTAAGATCTTAACCTGCCTAACTTCTAAGAGGAACCTTATAGGGCTTAGGTTTAAGGCTTTTCAGGTCCATGGTGACTTAATTCTTTGAGTCCACTAGGCTATGATCACATGTCATCTCAATGAGCCTAAGTAGAGCACTTAACAACAACACATGACTCATATAGATTATGGCTTTACTTGGACATCAGCACTATGCACCAAGCTCTCCACGGATGAGGTGGTGAGGAGGCAGTCTTGAAGGATATTGAGAATCCTCAAGCGCATCATGGAAGTGTGACGATCGCATCGAATATGATCGGGGCGACTAGTCGTACTAGTCGCAAGGTGCAGCGGAATTTAAAAATTTTAAATCTAATGATGAAACCACATGATCACGAGAACACTTCTCGGATCGTTTCATCAAACCACAAAGTATAAGGAATACCTTTGAAGCGTGGTTGTGATTGCGAGATCCCAAACAAGAGATCCTCCTGTCTCAAGTCCGATCCACGAAGAACGCACTTGCGGGCACGATGATGAGTCGCGTCCCTCCCGCAATCCTCGATGAAGATCCAAGCAATAGATCCCCTGATTTCGTCAAGCGAAATCCGTCGTCTTCCTCTACAGCAAGTAGCCACGAAGAAGAAGGAGATCCTCGAGTCGTCGAAGGCGAAGGCGAGAATTTCTCTCCTTTCTCAACAATGGTGGTCGGGCACCCTATGGAGAGAGAGAGAGCACGAGAATGAGAGGGAGAGAGAATAGAGTTCTTCAACTCAAGAATGTTGTGTGTTGGAAAAGGCTACCCTAGCCCTCCTTTTATACTAGTTTAGGGTCCAATGGATCTCAATCCATGGGACTCATGGATCCAAGGGCTATGCTTGGTCTATGCTAAATCAATGGCTATGATTGTTGTTGGTTAAAAACAACAACATTAATTTTAAATTAAAAAATGTTGCAACATTATCAACATAATTTAATTTAACATAAACTAATTAAGAAATAATATGATAAATAAAATGGAGTCAACCAACCTCCCTAAAAAAGGGGGGGCGTCACCCATGAACAATTCATGGGTGACGCCACCTATGAATGGTGGTTTATTTTAGCTCCTTTTTATTTATCTTATTATTCCTTAACTAATATTCACCAAACTCATTCCCAATTAATTTTGTGAATATTTCAATCATGCCATTGAATATTATGTGAATCATATTCACAACCCAAACTAGTTAGTAAATTGCATTTCCAATTAATTAATAAATGTGAATCTAATCCACATTATTAATTAACAAATGCTATTCACATTGATTCTCTCTCTTATATATGTATATTATAAATCATATTTATAATACACATATATATATCATGGATAGTGTTATCCACATTCTCTTAATCCTTGATAATTAAATCCCATTTAATTATCTTAGATAATCATTCTCTCAACATGAATCTTATTCATATTGTACTTGATAATTAAATCTCATTTAATTATCTTGGACACATTCTCATAATATGAATCTAACTCATATTATACTTTGATAATTAAATCTCATTTTATCATCAAAACCTTCTTGCTTGGATACCAAATTCATCATAGGAATTATTCTTGAACTCCATCAAGAATAATGTGCTTTCTCCGCAGATACTTGGAGATAAGGACAGGGCGATTGTATTGTTCCACGTATAGTGACTTGGATGTTGAGATCTCATCTCAAATCCAGATCTAACGGACCTCCCACAGATGCTTGATTAAATCAAGACCGTAAATCCAATCTTCTCATTGAATCTGAATCCCATTCAGACCAATGTCCAACACTTGGACTAAGATCGGATTGCTTCTCTACTGAAAGGAGTCACTAAAATCCAGACCTGTTTCATCACTCCCTCGGAATGGAAGCGTCATGGATATACAATCGTTTATGATCACATCACCCATCAGGTATTCCCAATACCTATACATCCTACATACTGGAAGACCAATGATCAACCTGAACATGAAGATCTATTTTATACTATCTTCTTCAGGGTTTGATCACCAAGTTTCTCAATCTTGGTCATTGGGATTTGATCATATGCTTTCCCAAAGCATATATCATACCTTCAAATTCTTGTCATGCTTCCAAAGCACGACGACCATGCATGGAATTTGATCGGTCCCAATACCTCATGAGTGAGCTCATGTCTTCCGGTTCATAAGTGAGCCTGTATGATCCCTTTGAGAGATCGTATTACTCATATGCCCTTATATGCACACCAGCTCGCCGGTGTATAGACCTTGGTTAGGTCATCAACCTACTGGTCTGCCAAATGTACACACTCAGACATATAGTAACACATCTGTCTCCGGTCAGAGGATGTGTGCCTATGCTGCGACAGCATTCAACATAGCACTTAGGTTATCTCGATCTCGCTAAGTCAACCCATTGACTTAACTAATCTGACACCTCCGAATCACTATTCCCATGCAGAGGACCTGCATCAAGGGGTCGGTCAGATATCAGCCTATGTGAGAAAGGATTGCCATCTCCTACTCAGGCTGGAGATCATCTCTTAATAATCATTTGACGGTGCTTGATGAGTCCTCTATCTAACCCATTAGATATTCATCCAAGCACCAGCCTCTATGATTCATTTAATGAATCAACAGCTGTTTGATCATTAAGATGGCCATGGTACATAACCCTAATTGTACAGAGGGACCTATTATGCAAATTATTTATTCTTCATTTCAGATCAGGGAATGATACGTGCAATAACATTTATTGCATAATGGCTCGCCGTGGGCTCGCATATCCAACAATCTCCCACTAGCCCAAAGAGCCATTAATGGGCTAATCATTTAAACCTACACTCATGTGACAATCATAGGCTATTTAGAAAATAGCTAGGTAAGCTGACCAGTCACTCTGTTCCCGCGAGACTACGCTAAGTCCTTTTACGGCACTTGCATATCCCCAGTAACAGCGCTCGCATCTAATGCGAATGTTGCATCTAATGCAACCAATACTCAATCTTGTCAGTCATAGTATCCTTGATACTACAACTCAAAGAAATATTTATAACCAGCATGTAATTTCTATTATCCTTATCAGAATGCCCTTATCCCTGGAGATCTCCATCTCCTAAGGTATTCGCAGTTAAGACCTTTTAGATCTCCATCTAAAAGTCTTAATTTCTTGAAGATAAGACTTAGAGATCACTATCTCTAAAGCCTTATCATCTTTGAAGATATTGTTATTACTGCAATTAAGTGTTCTATCTCCATAGCAGGATTAGTATCAGTTTACTGCTCCCACTGCATGGCAGATATTTGGCTTTTGTACACATCTAGCATACTTTCAGCTTTTCATAACTGATGCACAAAAGGGCAACCAGTTTTAGCATTCACTTCCTCAACTCTTTGAGGTGCTATCCCTTTAGATAGGTCAGTACCAAATCTTAAAGGTAAGAAATCCTTTCTTGGAATTTCCAGAAAATGGAACATGTCCAAGGTGTACTACAAATGTGACAGTCCCAATACCCTCTTTTCTTCGCTTTTGAACACCTTCAGAACTAAGATCTAAGAGGCATCTTTGAGATCATATCTCAAGGTATGGAATAGCCAGATCACAAAACACTTATAATCTTCTAATATCATTCCAAATGATTAGGATATTATCTACATTTAGCACGATGAACACAATGGCACTCCCACTAAGCTTCACATGGTTCATCAAGATTCTATTTGAAATCATAACAATTATAATTTCAACAAATATTATGTTCCAACTACAAGAAGCTTATTTGAGTCCAAAGATGGAGTTCTTTAGACAGCACATCTTGCATTCCTCAACCATGAAGCCCTGGGGCTACTTCATGTGAATATCCTCAAAGAGGTATTCATAGAGGAATACAATCTTGACTCACATCTTGAAGATGTCATAGTCAAATTGTGTAGCTAGGGTTAGCAATATTCTGATGGGTTTAAGCATGATCACTGAAAAACAAGCCACATCGCAATCGATGTCTTCTCTTCAGTGTGTAGCTCATGGCTACGAACCGTGCTTTGAAGGTCTCTACCTTCTCATCAGTTTCCCTCTTTCTATTGAAGATCCATTTACACCTTAATGGGTCTAGCCCTTATAGGTGGATCCTCGAGGGTCCATATACAACACTTGTATATGAAGTCTACCTTAGACCTTTATTGCTAAAATCCATCTTTCCATGTTATGATCCTCAGGAGCTTCATCACATGAAGTCCGATCATTGTCAGACTTAACTGACACAAGGAATACATCCTCAAACTCATTTGAAGAGGTATTAGTGTTTCATCTTTAATTGTCCCTTTCAGTTTCCGATTTCTGGAGCCTCATTATCTTCTCAAGATTAAATGAGTTCCCTTACTTCATTTTCATATTGATTCTCAAGAGAGTCGTCCTATAAGAATCATATTCTCAAAGATGAGATATTTTAAGAATCTCAAGGTCATAAAGTAGGTATCCAATACCATCCTTTATTTTCCTAATGAAGTAGCATTCTCAAGTGCTAGATTCCAGCTTACATGCATACAATCTTATTAAGGATATATATATTGTAGTCTCTACTACATATATATACCTAGAAACTAAGGGATAATTATGCTAAAATTCATCATTGATCAAATCATGTCACACATGATCTAATTGTATCTTCCTATAACTCCATTGAGTTTAGGTGTGTCAGGAGGATTGAGATAGAAATGATGTTCATATCTCCATAAGATATTCTTTGAATTTATCTAATAGGTACTTGCTACCTTGGTTAGATCAAATTCATTTAATCTTCCTTCAAACTTTGGTTCTAAACCAAAATTACGAAATCTTTGAACATTTCAAAGGTTTCTCAGGTGAAGAGAAGAAATCTCATATCATACATGATCATCAATAGATATCACATATCCACAATGTTCACTATGATATAGATGATTCACATACATCAATATGTATGAGATCTCGAATACCTTGACATCTTACACCTTTCCCAAAAGGGTGTATTGGACATTTTACTTTGAATACAATATTCACAAGTATGTAAGATTTGAAATTTTAGACATTCTAAAGTTTCATATCTTACTAGTCTATTGATCTCATCAGCAGACATACGTCAAAACTTGATGCTAAATCATTGTCAAATGATCTTTATCCTCCTACTGATCTTATAAGGTTTAACTTTCAGTATTAGAAATCTTAATGAACCATTCATTAAATTTCTAATTTAGTAGAATCCACCAGATGCTAGATTATTATCTGAAATATATCCATCATAACTCTTTATGATAGGTTTATTCCAGAATTCATGTTTATTTTCAACATTTAGAAACAAACAATGAGTTTATTCTAATATCTAGGTCATAGAGACATTCTCTAAGACTAAGGCTCTCCCACTGAAATTAAGAAGTATATCAATCCAACAGAGATTGTTGCAACAATTGCATCAATGTCTATGTGGATAATTATAAACCTTAAGATCAAATTTTTTTCAGTCTTCTAAAACATGTGCAACACATTGCAAGTGTTGTTAGAAGATTGAGATACAATTATCAGCCTTTATCTTATCAAATAAGCAAGTCAATTTCAATGATCAAATGTAGATATAGATTATTATGATGCACTATCTGAGTCCTTCTCTAAAGATTCTAGACAGACTTGATAGTCATACTATCAACACATCAAGTTATTGCAGTATAGGCATTCATCCAACTCTTTGGATGTCATATGGAAGCCACTGAAGTACAATCAACTCTTTGACTTTCCTTCTGACATGGGTCCGACCCACGCTTCCACTGTGCTCTCTTCATCTATAAACAACCATTGTTCAAGACTAAGGATCTCTTATGTTAAATCCAAAAGAATTCAATGTAAGAGCATTTCAACATTTATACATGCTACGTTAAATTCATACAATGTGAATACTATGAAGCTTCATGAATGACTAGAGTATAGACAGTAGAATGATGACACTCATCATGTCTACATCCATCTAGACTCCTAAAACATTGGTTCAGGTAGGTACTCAAATATTTTGAATACATCATCTCTTTCGAGCCACCATTCTGCATAATGCAGAGAACCATGTCATTCATGATTAAATGTTTAGAGCACATATGTACGCCAGAACATCTTCTTAGATTTTTATAAGGATTATTCGACAATTATGATTACCATCGACATGTCACTTCCAAAGTACACTCGATGAAAGATCAAGACTATAGAGACATACAAATGCTAAAGTGATGTCTTATTGTCTTATTTAATTGTCACTCCTCATTATGTTGAGGAAACTTGCACATTGCAACCACATACATTATGTGTCCAATTTGCAAGCATAATATCTGGATCATGAGTCCAATCCATGATATTTTACTGGTTATTATTGAGTATAACATTGAGTGGGTTTAATGAAGGATTATCTGAAATAAGAAATTTGCATAAGGGTATATATATTATATATACATATTTTACTTTGATTTAGGAATTTTAAATCAAAGTTGTCTTGCCTTGTCAACAATGAAAGTTCATTCCCTTAATCACTTTCAATGTAAGAGATATTCTTACCATTATATCTCTAGCAAGATCTGGGATCTCCTTTCCTATCTTTGTCACATCCCAATAATATGAGAACCTGCGACTCTGATAAAAAGAAGCGAGAACACATTCCGCCTTGCAAGTCCAACTTGCATTTCCCAATTCGGTCTTTAACACACGGGCCCACCACCCCTAAGGTGATGTTGACCCGCTGCTAATTGCACCAACCGTCAACAGGATTAGAACTCGCTATGCGCAATCCAATATCGCCCTAATAATATGAGGACTCGATATTAGGGTCACTACGCATACGGCCTTACTCTTTCGAGAAGCAAAGAGCCCGATCCAGATGCGCTTGCATACAGGAGCTGTCACTTCGGACATGCGTCTCCTACATACAATCCCTGGCGACGGAAACCCTTCGCCTTGACGGGAGACCATGGATGTCACTTATGTGATCCTCCACCTTGTATTCAAATTTTGTAATTAATTATCGTGAATCATATTCACATAATTAATTTATCTAAGGGAAATACACATCTATTCATAATAGAGTGTTTCATAGGATATAATTAATTTAATCACATTAAATCAATTATTAATCCTATTATCAATCAATAAACTTTGAATTTTACTTGAATAGTAGGTATAATCTCAAAGTACGTATTATTTCGAATTTTAATAATTAGAAATACACTTTGATTTCTCCGGCATTATCCAATCACTACCCGCTGTCATGGCCAGTACCGGCGAGAGTGGGACGGACCACATATGTTGCAACCCGCTACCCCAACGATCTCCGACTAGACACCATATCCACCTCAGGAAAGGATAATGCCAGATAGATCATCATGTACTTTGAGATGCTCATCGGTCTTTCAACCGAAATTATACAATATAATATAGATGAAAACATTTTTGATTATATTATAAGGAGATTTGCTAAACAAATCCCCAATCCTATTCAAGCAAGAGATTTTTCATGTAAAAGTTGTCCTACAACTATTGTAGGATGTCCTAGGGTTTTGCATGAAAAAGTTGTCCTACAACTATTGTAGGATGACCTAGGGTTTTGCATGAAAACAATGTTTGTTGATGATTTCAAAGTTAACCAATGATCAAGATCAACTATCTTATCATTATGGTTTAGGCAAGTGTCATTCAATGAAATAATTATTTCTTTAAATATTTCACAAATATTTATCATTAATTATTCCAGAAAATTAACAATTAATTTTCATCATGATAATTGAATGACATATCACAAGGTTCAAGATCAAAATTGTTAATTTCCAGCAGTGACCCCCAATCACTAAAATTAACTTATCATGATCAATTTAAATCCAAAAATTGCAAACTCAGTTTCCAAAGAATGCCTATTTGATTTATTGAAGAACCGAAGTAATAATTCATGCATTTCGAGGCGGATTAAAACCGCAATTATCTCATTAATCACGTTTAAATCCGCAGTTCCCGCAACAGTGAATATAGTCATATTCAAAAAGCCATATCTTGAGCAAATAAAGTCCAAATTTAGTAAACTCAAGTCCTATGATTTCCTTGTTTAATGGGGAACAAAATCTAATTGAAAATTTCGTGTTTAAACATTTTAAACAGTACAGAAAAATTCAATTAGACAGAGGTGCGAAAATTGAAATGCAGTAAACATTTCGCAACCCTTTCAAGAACCAAATCGTCTAAGGTCCATGGATCATATCCAAACCCTTATTCAACCTGGCTCTGATACCACTTGAAGGATATTGAGAATCCTCAAGCGCATCACGGAAGCGTGACGATCGCATCGAATACGATCGGGGCGACTAGTCGTACTAGTCGCAAGGTGCAGCGGAATTTAAAAATTTTAAATCTAATGATGAAACCACATGATCACGAGAACACTTCTCGGATCGTTTCATCAAACCACAAAGTATAAGGAATACCTTTGAAGCGTGGTTGTGATTGCGAGATCCCAAACAAGAGATCCTCCTGTCTCAAGTCCGATCCACGAAGAACGCACTTGCGGGCACGATGATGAGTCGCGTCCCTCCCGCAATCCTCGATGAAGATCCAAGCAATAGATCCCCTGATTTTGTCAAGCGAAATCCGTCGTCTTCCTCTACAGCAAGTAGCCACGAAGAAGAAGGAGATCCTCGAGTCGTCGAAGGCGAAGGCGAGAACTTCTCTCCTTTCTCAACAATGGTGGTCGGGCACCCTATGGAGAGAGAGAGAGAGAGCACGAGAATGAGAGGGAGAGAGAATAGAGTTCTTCAACTCAAGAATGTTGTGTGTTGGAAAAGGCTACCCTAGCCCTCCTTTTATACTAGTTTAGGGTCCAATGGATCTCAATCCATGGGACTCATGGATCCAAGGGCTATGATTGGTCCATGCTAAATCAATGGCTATGATTGTTGTTGGTTAAAAACAACAACATTAATTTTAAATTAAAAAATGTTGCAACATTATCAACATAATTTAATTTAACATAAACTAATTAAGAAATAATATGATAAATAAAATGGAGTCAACCAACCTCCCTAAAAAAGGGGGGGCGTCACCCATGAACAATTCATGGGTGACGCCACCTATGAATGGTGGTTTATTTTGGCTCCTTTTTATTTATCTTATTATTCCTTAATTAATATTCACCAAATTAATTCCCAATTAATTTTGTGAATATTTCAATCATGTCATTGAATATTATGTGAATCATATTCACAACCCAAACTAGTTAGTAAATTGCATTTCCAATTAATTAATAAATGTGAATCTAATACACATTATTAATTAACAAATGCTATTCACATTGATTCTCTCTCTTATATATGTATATTATAAATCATATTTATAATACACATATATATCATGGATAGTGTTATCCACATTCTCTTAATCCTTGATAATTAAATCCCATTTAATTATCTTAGATAATCATTCTCTCAACATGAATCTTATTCATATTGTACTTGATAATTAAATCTCATTTAATTATCTTGGACACATTCTCATAATATGAATCTAATTCATATTATACTTTGATAATTAAATCTCATTTAATCATCAAAACCTTCTTGCTTGGATACTAAATTCATCATAGGAATTATTCTTGAACTCCTTCAAGAATAATGTGCTTTCTCCGCAGATACTTGGAGATAAGGACAGGGCGATTGTATTGTTCCACGTATAGTGACTTGGATGTTGAGATCTCATCTCAAATCCAGATCTAACGGACCTCCCACAGATGCTTGATTAAATCAAGACCGCAAATCCAATCTTCTCATTGAATCTGAATCCCATTCAGACCAATGTCCAACACTTGGACTAAGATCGGATTGCTTCTCTACTAAAAGGAGTCACTAAAATCCAGACATGTTTCATCACTCCCTCGGAATGGAAGCGTCATGGATATACAATCGTTTATGATCACATCACCCTTCAGGTATTCCCAATACCTATACATCCTGCATACTGGAAGACCAATGATCAACCTGAAGATGAAGATCTATTTTATATTGTCTTCTTCAGGGTTTGATCACCAAGTTTCTCAATCTTGGTCATTGGGATTTGGTATCGATCATATGCTTTCCCAAAGCATATATCATACCTTCAAATTCTTGTCATGCTTCCAAAGCACGACGACCATGCATGGAATTTGATCGGTCCCAATACCTCATGAGTGAGCTCATATCTTCCGGTTCATAAGTGAACCTGTGTGATCCCTTTGAGATATTGTATTACTCATATGCCCTTATATGCACACCAGCTCGCCGGTGTATAGACCTTGGTTAGGTCATCAACCTACTGGTGTGCCAAATGTACACACTCAGACATATAGTAACACATCTGTCTCCGGTCAGAGGATGTGTGCCTATGCTGCGACAGCATTCAACATAGGACTTAGGTTATCTCGATCTCGCTAAGTCAACCCATTGACTTAACTAATCTGACACCTCCGAATCACTATTCCCATGCAGAGGACCTGCATCAAGGGGTCGGTCAGATATCAGCCTATGTGAGAAAGGATTGCCATCTCCTACTCAGGCTAGAGATCATCTCTTAATAATCATTTGACGGTGCTTGATGAGTCCTCTATCTAACCCATTAGATATTCATCCAAGCACCAGCCTCTATGATTCATTTAATGAATCAACAGCTGTTTGATCATTAAGATGGCCATGGTACATAACCCTAATTGTACAGAGGGACCTATTATGCAAATTATTTATTCTTCAATTCAGATCAGGGAATGATACGTGCAATAACATTTATTGCATAATGGCTCGCCGTGGGCTCGCATGTCCAACAAGTCTTCCTTGACTTGGGGTAGCATATGAGGGTAGTACTTCTAGGCGGAACCTCTCTTCTTCTTTTAGTGAAGGAAGTGCGTCTCAACTTGGTCTGGTTGCCATGAGGTCTAACGACGGGAGTTGTGGGTTGCAATAAAGCTTCAAAAGAGGGATAGTCTACTGGCTCAAGAGGAAAAACTCCTTGTATATATGCTGCACATGTATATGTTGTACAGATGCACTTGAAAAAAAAAATGTGGAAAAAGAAAATAACTCCAAAAAAGTGGTGGGTCTGAGAGAAAATGATAATCCCACCGGAGTATGTATACAGAGTGCAATAAGCAAAGCTTGAGTTTATGATCCACCTGATGTAGCTTGCAGCAGGGAGACTTGGCTACACTGGTCAAGCTCCCAAGGGTACTTGGCTTCACTGGCCTTGACCCATTCTCTTCTTCCTCCTCTTCTTGAGCCGGTTGAACTTGAACTTAGAAGGGAATACCCCATTTCTCGAGGAAAGAGTGGCCAGATTGAGGTCATAGAGTTACCTTGTTGGGGAGGGTTGTCAAGTTGTCATTTCTGAGGTGGAGAGCTTAGACCTCACTTTCACAGGACAGGAAAAGATTCATGGTCTTCAGGGTTTGTGATTGATGACTTGCTCTGATCTGGAGCATTGAGGAGTCTTGGTTATAGAATAGTGGAACTTAGAGGCTGTTGAGTTTTAGACTTAAGTCCAAATAAGGTTCCGACACATTAATAATCCAAAGATCTGATCGAGCTCCATACCGTAATTTAATGAAGGCAAGTTTAATAATCAACCTTGATCCATGTACATCCTCTTTTTCTTTTTCTTTATTTCTTTTTCACTTCTTTTTCAAATAAGTGTTTGCTAAGGGACTAGCAAAGTTAAGTATAGGGGGGTGATGAATACTCATTCATCACTCTTTATTCTTATATTTTAGCTACAAAAACCTTTCCAAATGCATGTAGATAGGTGTAAATACAAATAATTACCAAAAGCATGCACTGTGTAAAAACCTATAATTAGCATGTTTTTTGTGCAAAAATAAAAGAATAAAGATTAAAAAGAAAAAGAGGGAAATATTTAGAATAAATATTGAGCAACCTAACCTAAGGGAGGGCTCAGCATGGGCCTGACCGCATAAAAGCCAAAGTAGAGGGAGATAGGGGCTCATGTGTGTAAATATTTATGTAAATAAAATAAAGATATTTTCCTCACCAAAAATATGCTTCTAAAAACATGTATATATTTATAAGTATAAAAACAAAAGAAAAAGATAAAAATAAAAAAGAACAAAAACACCCCTTTCATCATGTATATGAACCACTCTTCTACATTTAGTTAACCTTGTAAATAAATAAAATTATTTCCCAAAATTTTTGTAAATATTTTATATAATAAAAAAACAATGAAAACAAAAATCAAAATAGCAAAAATTAAAAACACAAAAATAGATTATACATATACCATGTATATAAGTGTATATATGTATTTATTTTACCTATGTATATAAATAATAAAAATAAAATAAAAATATCTTTTTATTCCTTATTTTATAATGAAAATAAATAAAATATAAAATAGGAATAAAATTGCATAAAAATAATAATTAAAAATCAAAAATTAAAAACCCTAATAGTGTACATATACCTATATAGTACATATAATGTAAGTACATTATTTTTATTTCTAAAAATTAATTAAAATCACAAAAAATAGAAAAAATAAAATAAAAATATTTCATGTTTTGAGTTTTTGCTAAATCGGCCCATAGCTACCCTTAATTTTAACTTCAAAATCCAGCCACGTGGCCTGTTTCTGTTGGGTCCTGGGGATGTTGACCGCCCGGTCAACTACCCCCCCAGGACCACTCCACTCGGGTCCTTAGCGGGTCCCCAACTTCTCGGATTTTTTCCCGCTAAACCCGAGTGCCTACCACCCAAACCCCGAGTCCGAATCCTTAATGACACATCCGACATCCTCGCCGGAGCAGCATCCTCGGGATCCGCGTGCTTCCAAGCTTGCCCGGACCTCTCTTAGCCGGACCCCTAGCCATATATAGCCGTTGCTCCGCCACCTCATTTCTCCATCTTTGGCCATTCGAATCCTTCACCTGTGAGCTCCAGAGAGTGCGCGAGAGTGACAGCTCGCGTCCGAGCCTGTCGAAGCGAGGGGAGGAAGAGAGTCCATCGATCCGGCGAGCTACACCGTCGCTGCTCCGCCACCAGCGTGAGCACCGAGCCTCGGAGGTAGACGCTCCTCGAGGCAACGACCATGAGCTTCCCCAGCTCCTCCCCAGTCTCTTCATCCATCCAGGTAACCTCGTAGGTCTTTATTTTTCGCTGATTTTCATTTACCCCCAAATCGCGCCGCCGCCGTCCATCTTTGATTCCGACCACTCCATCACCCCTTTCGATCATCGGAGTTGACCATCGCATCCGCCTCTCTCCGACGCACCTTCTTCACCCCTCCACTCAACCCAGCTCGCACAGGAGCTGGGAGTCGAGCTCCTCCGTCTACCCCCTTCGCCGGAGCTCGCCATTTCGACCCACAGTTCACCGTCGCTCTGCCTAACCGGGTCGAGGCAATTTGCCCTCGACCCGCGAGTCTCTTGGTGGTCTTTGCAGGTGCTACCATGCCCATCTGAGGGCTTTGGTCATTCAGGTCAGGAGGCTCAGCTCCGCCGACCTCGCCCGAGCTCCTCGGAGCTCGGCTGGATCATCGGAGCCTACCGGCAGACGCGGGAGCACCCCACGTTTCTTCTCCGACATTCAGAGTGCTCCCAGGAGGGTCCTAGTGCACGCCCGAGGCCGACGAGTCTCGCCGGTGACCTGTTCATCCAACATCCTCCGTCGTCGTTCGATCGCCCCTCACGCTCCAGTCGTCATCCGGGCCGTCCATCTCCGGAGCAACCATCATCGTTCGATCTGAGGAGGCGAGATCTGGAGCGCCCATCGTTCGCCACCATCAGATCCTCCACGTGGAGCGCATCCAGTAGTCCACCTTAATAAAGGGTAATTTACCCTTAGGCCCTGTCTTTTCTTTTATTTTGTTTTAGTCTTGTAATTATTGAGTTTAGTTGTTTAGTTTTAGGGTTATTTGCATAGAGGACCCCGTACTTTATTTTCCTTGCATTTATGCCCCTGTGTGTTGTATGACACGTGCTTCGTCACGTGTTTCTCTGGTTTATTTGCAACTCATGCCCCTGTAGTTCTGGTTGTTATCAATGGAATGAATGTTTTAGCTTATTTGCATTTATACCCATGTGCGTGATTTATTTCAACATGTGCGTGATATTTTGGGTATTTTGCGAATAGGCCCCTGCACTTTTGGTACCTGTTACCAATAAGTCCTCGGGACTTATTTTCATTACATATAGGTCCCTGAGTGCCCCAGGCACGCGCGTGGCGCGTGTTTTGCTGGGTAAATTGCACCAGACCCCCCCAGGCTCTTGGGTATTTGCACTTTGGTCCCTGTGCACAGTGCCCCTTCTTTATTTTTGAATAAAATAGCAAATTACCTCCAAATCCAACGAAAATTGGATACATGGCTCTTCCTATGGTGTAAAATTTTCGTGGATTTTTTAGGACATTTTTGTTTTCATTTGATATTTTTAAAAAATCAAAAACCTTTAATTTTGCTACTATCTAACTTTAAAAATCACAAAAAAAATTAAATAGTGTCCAAAAATTACAAAAAAATTGTCTAGTGTCTATTTTGTTGTGTTTGATTTTCTAGCCAATTTTGGCTATTTTTCATTACTGAAAACCACTAAAATTTGAAAACACTTAAAAACTTATAAAAATTCTAGTAATTAAACCAAAAATCCAAAAATAATAAAATTGGTACCTAAATTTTCCTTGTTTAATTCTCTTCACAGGAAAATTACCTCCCAGCTCATTTGGGGGCTCTAGATATTTTATCTAGGCCTTTTGAGCTCGGCTGGACAGTACCTTTGATTTCAGCCACTGTTTGATTTTTAGAAAATTAAATAAACATCAGAAAATTCTCAAAAATTCACCAAAAATACTAAAAATTATAAAACACACAAAAACATTTTTGTTGGAATTTTTGATTAATTTTTAGTGCATTTAATAATTTGTTGGAGTGTGTGCTTGTTTACTTTTCTTATTTTCTTAATACATTAAAAAATCCAAAAAAATATAAAATAAATTAAAAACCACTAAAAATATTTTCTTCTTTTATTTTATTCCTTTTTACTACTTCGTAGGCCGAGAGGCCAACCCGTACTCCTCGAGTTCGACCCTGGTCGCTATACCAGGTTAATCCAATAGCAGGACCGTTATTTTGTGTTGTATCTGTTTTATCTCTACTAGTGGTTCATTTTTTTCTTGATCGTCCGCGCTTGATCGCTTGGGTCACAACGACCTATTTAGTACCTTATACCCGAGTGCTCAGACAGCAGACATCACTTTCTTATAGTCAAAATTATTACGTAGTTCAGAATCCCCAAGATACTCATTTCAGACGGGGGAAGTCATTTTATCAGTAAGGAGGTCCAAAAGTTTTGTTCATGAGTACGCCATTGAACATAGAGTTGTGTCTCCTTACCACCCAAAGACTAACGACATGGTTGAGATTTCAAATAGGGAGATCAAGATGATACTTCATAAATTTGTATGTCCAAATAGGAAGAACTGGTCCGAGATGCTTGACTTCATCCTATTGTCTTATCAGACATCGTACAAGTCTCCATTGGGCATGTCACCCTATAGATTGATTAGTGGAATGCCTCGCCACTTATCAGTTGATCTTATTCACAAATCATTATAGGAACTCCATTTATGCAATATGGACTATGAGAAACCAAGTAAGAGTAGGAAACTGGGCAAGAACAGATTGCTAGAAATCTGAGATTTTGCCTATCATAACTCCCTATTGTATAAGGAGAAAGTCAAGTGTTGGCATGATAGACACATCAGAAGAAATACTTTCTCCCATGATCAGAAAGTTGGTTTCTGATGCAAATTGAAGTTGTTCCTCGATACACTTAAAAGTAATTGATCAGGATCGTTCAATTTTAGAGTTATGCGTGACAATGATAGTATTGTCATATCTGGTTTGTCATCTCAGGCAATGCCATTTGTTGTAAACGAATAGTTGCTAAATCCATATCAAGATCATGATACATTCTTGTCCATGGTTGATTCCATCTATATAGTTTCATATGATGATTCTTTGACATCTTCTGTGTTTGATACATGTGTTGCTATTCCCTTGTATATATTCCTCTCTTTTTATTCTTTCTTCTTCTGTTTTTATCATTCACCTCTTTTCTGTGTGTGTGTATTGTACTTAGGATGTACTTTATCCTAAGTATGTGGGAGGTGAATGACTTTAGTTTTTCCATTTCCATTCAGTTTCTTGCCCTTGTTATTTTTTATACTTAGGGATCCATTACGCTATGTATATGGGATGTGATGTCATTCATTTAGTCTTCTTTCACATTTATTTTTCATTATATTTCTTTTGTTCCCTCACTTGTCCTTCAACTTGTTGATATTCTTTTTCCACACTTGGCGATCCTTTACCCTAAGTACAGGAGAGGACAAGTGTAGTCATTGAGTTGTTCAACCTTTTCCTTAGTTTTTCCCGTTTGTACAGTCTTCTATACATTGGATTATTTGATCCTAAGTATAGGGGGGATCACCGACTTCTCTTCTTTTCCTTCTTTGAGTTGTAGCATCATAGGATTATTTTCACTTTTCTATATATAGCGCGAGTTATGTCTTCCTTTGTAGATTTTCGATCACTATGAGGACATAGTTCGAGCTAAGTATAGAGGGGTGTCGTATATATTGTATATATAATTTAGCCATAACTCTGAACTTTGTTTGTTAATAATATGGCAATTATTAAAAAATATTTAAAAATGATTTGTAAAATGATTTGAAAAATCTTTTGTAAAATTGTTTGCAAAAAATAATTTGTATGATATTTTGTAATTTTTTTTGTAAATCTATTTGTACACAGCTTGTAAAAATGTTTGTAAAAATTGTTGTAAAATTATTTTTTGTAATATAAATCTTTGTACACTTATTTTGTTTGTAAAGTGATTTGTAAACTATTTTGGATCGAAATTAAGTATATTGTATAAAATGTTTGTAAAATATTTGAAAATAAAATGTTTGCGAAAACCACGGTGTAAAATTATTTGTAAAATGAGTTTTATATTGTTTGTAAAATCATTTCAAAAGAATTTGTAAAACTTTGTAAAATCCGTGTAAAATATTTTGTAAAATGTTTGTATCACCTTTTGTCAAATGATTTGAAAAGGTTTGTAAACTTTTTGTGAAATTATTTTTTCATGTGGGATATAAATTACACGATGTATCTATTTGTTGTAAAATCCACGTGTGTATAAAAGTTGTTTTTACTTGTATTTCTGTAAATAAAATTCTTTGTTGCAAAAAAAATTTTCCTATATTTTTTTAAAAAATGTTGCAAATAAAATCCTATTGTAAAATAAAAACTTGTATAAACCTTGTATACTCCTTGTATTTATACTTCTATAAAACCCTTATAAATAAATTCACGCCACTAAATCTTTGTTAGGAAATATTTGAAATACATAAAAAGTTGAAAAACTCTCTAAAAAATCTTTTAAAAAGATTGTTCTTTTTTTATTTCAAAAAAAAATTATGTATGCAATTCTTGCATTTGCATGTGCATTTTTCGGATTAGTATTGACATTTAAACTACTTTGGAATAAAATCGAAGAATGGAGCTTGGTTAAGACCTTAATCCACTTAGTTTCAGAGGAACTTTCTAGGAATTAGAGTTAGGACTTTTCAAGTCGTGGCTTAAATCTTTGAGTTCATAAGGCTATGTTCATTTGTCGTATTGATTGCTCTAAGAGGAATTTTTAACAACACACACATGACACTTTTTATAGTGACTTAACTAGGACAAGCACTCTACACGTAGCTCAACATAGATGAGGTGATGAGGAGCAAAATCTCTTCGCTTGGGGAAACACTCTAGTGGAAAAAATAAGTGGCCAGTGTGCATCAACCTAGTCTAGTGGCGCTTACGTCTAATGACGAGATGTTGTGGGTTGCAATAAAGCTTCAGAATAGGTATAGTCTATTGGATCAAGAAGAAAAATACCATCTGTACATGATGCACCTTTGTATATATTTAAAAAAATCTCATAATCAAGGCATATGTTTCAAAGTCCCATATCAAGGAAGCATGTAGCTGGAGAATTGGCTACATTGGCCAGTCTCCAAGGAGATGTGGCTACACTGGCCACAATACATTCTCTTCACTACCTCCTCTTCTTGAGTTGGTTCTACTTGAACTTAGAAGGGAATACCCCACTCTTTTAGGAAAGAGTAGCTAGTCCATGGAATTAGAGTTACTTTTCTTAGAGGAGGTTGTTTCTTTGTCATTTTGAAGTGGGAATCTATAGTTCACTTACACAGTACAAGTAAAGATTCATAGTCATAAGAGTTTACATATGCAGACTTATTCTGACTGGACTATTAAGGCATCTAAACATAGAATTGTGGAACTTGAGGGCTATTGAGTCATAAATCCTATTCCTAATAAGGTTTTGTAAAACTATTAATTCAAAGGTCTAACTGAGATCCATACTTTGACTTTATGAAGAAAAGTTTAATAATGAATATTTTTCTAAGTTTTTTATTTTTCCTTTATTCTTTTCCTTTTTCTTTTAGTCATTTATTCTTCAAATAAGTGTTCGTTAAGGGATTAGCAATGGTAAAGCATAGGCGGATGATGAATATGCATTTCATCATCTGTATTCATTTATTTTAGCTTAAAATACCTTATCAAACACCTATAAATATCAATAAATCTCTCCTTTTACTAATCCTCAATCATGTATATATATATATCTATTACTATTTTGACCTAAAATAAATAAAGAAAGAAATAAAGTGAAAATAAAGAAAACCAAAAATTGTATATAGGTAATAGATAGATACTGATTCTAACCCCGAGACTTGCTCTTTTTTCCTTTATTTCTTTATATATTTATTGTAGGTTAAAATAGCTATAGATATACAATACTTATACAAGTCTACTGTATATATACTAAACATTATATACACTTTTTTATTTATCAACAAACTCACACCTAATAAAAATGTTTTCGTCTTGGAACTTCTACATAAAAATAACTTGTAAATATTAAAAATAATTGCAGACAGTTTTAACTAACAACACTTCGAAAAAAAACCACAGAGATCAACTTGCAAGACCATTATTTTATCTGTAAAAACTCAAAGTGAAGTGGTTTATATTATCAGAATTAAATAATCTTTAAAATGGAAGCGGTTTCACTAAAAATTGGAGTTAAGATGTGAAATGTGGCTTTTTGGATTACAATTGTATAATATGCATATGTGTATTGTTTATATATATATATATATTTCTTGTATTTTATAAATAATATATTTTTAACTATCTATCTATATATATATATATCTTTTATTTAACTTATATAAAATACAAATAAAAATCACAAAATCATGAAAAAAATCTAAAATAAAATCATGTATATATTGTACATATACCACTATGTATATTGCACATATCAGTGTTTATATGATCTAATAATTCAATTCCGAAAAATATAATAAAAATATCATTAAAATCCTTGTAAAATATTGTAAAATAATTAATGAAATTATATTTATATTGTAAAATGCTATATTAAAATCAAGGCGTTGTATATATAGGTTTATAAACCTGTGAATAACATGTTTCATTCACCTATTGAAATAACTTATTTAATTAATTGAAAATTACCATAATAAGCTAATTTAATTACTAACATTTTTTATTCTCAAAACCTTTTTATATTAATTCATTGTTTATTTTATTTTTATTTATTTCTCATTTTCTTACTTTTTTTTATGTAGTGGTTTTGTCCTGTAGCGGGGCGTGCTCGGATTGGTTGAACCCCGATCTGTTGACCCAGTCAACCCCCCCAATCAACAGTTGTCCCCGCTTCTTTCGCTCGTTCACCCTACTTCTCGATTTTTTCCCATCCAACCCAGCCACTAATTGTGCCCTATTTATTTCCAACGTTTTAG
Organism: Ottelia alismoides; assembly: GCA_037367405.1. Taxonomy (NCBI): domain Eukaryota; kingdom Viridiplantae; phylum Streptophyta; class Magnoliopsida; order Alismatales; family Hydrocharitaceae; genus Ottelia; species Ottelia alismoides. Next base: position 207,819 of record JAZKJV010001925.1, on the reverse strand, counting down.
CCCTAACTCCGCTCTCCATCGCCAGATCGTAACTTCCCCTCTTCATGGCTTGGATTGTGTTATTTTCAATATTCAAAACACGTTGGACCTTTTGCCTATATATATTTGTAGATCATCCCCTGTTGTGACTTATATGTTATCCTTGATCATTACGCCCGAGGGTGGTACATGGACGTCGAGGTTGTGATAGAGCATCAACTTCATCATCTAGGAGCGTGACATGCTCATCAAAGATCGGTATCCGATCACATGGCTGGAGCTCCAATGCCTCATCATGCTTCTTGAACTGACACAGTGAATTGAGGTGATAACTCCACTTTTTCCACCGTAGATCTTCTAGGTAGCATTTCTTTTTTCTCTTTCAATTATGCATTTATTTTTTGTAATGAGGCAGATCAGATCCAACTTCATCTAAGCTCTTATCATCATCACATCAGTGCAACCTTATTATTAACTTCGTTGCACCATCCTTCACCTTCTCACACAACCTGACCCTCCAAATCACATGTGGTTTGGACCTTCAACTCAATTCTGTTCACCATCCACCGGAGTCGACCATTCACCGCATTCTGCTTCATTTTCTCCTAAGAAAATAGGCTGGAGATCCATCTCCGAGCACATAACACTTTGTATTCTGCAGGAGCTCAATCAGGAGCGAGGAGTAGGACCTGAAGGTTCACCTGGAGTTGCATACTTCTTCACATCTAGATCTCATTCTAACCATCGTCGAGCATGATGGAGCTATGGGATCGAGAGAGGAGCTCAGTAGGAAAGGGCAACGTCTTCAAAACATCGATTTGAGTGTAGATCACCTAGGTTCTGGGCGATTCGAAGCTCAAGTCACCTTCCATTCTTCCAAGATCCTCCATACACATTCGTTGTTATTTTACCAAGAACACAATGTTAGATTGCATCTGAATCCTTAACCATTCATTCAGAGTTACAGAAGAACCTCCACCATATTCAACCACATGGACCGATGTAAAAATTGCACTCCAACCTTGCCTGTTATTTCATTTGCAAATAAGTCCCTCTAGGGACACGTGTCCGATGGTGATTCATTGAACATTTACACGTTTTAGCCATCTCTTTATTTTATTTGCTTTTATGTCCTATATGAACTGATACATGTGTATTTCACATGACACTGTGGTCATCTAACAATAAAAACCTGTGCTTTCTTTGTTATTGAGTAATTTTGAAAGTAAAATATTCACATATAGGTCTTATCTAGCACATCCCATGTCTGTTGGCACGTGTCGTTCTTGGAAAACATGCACTTTTATTCCCACAACTTCTTGTTCTGCTATTCATTTGATCCTATAAATAATTTTCTTTGCATTTAAGTCCCTATACTACCTACTTTTATTTTTCTTGTTAATTTAACTAAATAAATAGCCAATCATCAATATAAAATCCATAAAATTTTATTAATTCCTTCTAATCCATTTTGTCTCCACTAATTTTTGCTTTGCATTTTAATTATTCTTATTATTATTAATAAAATAAAAAAAGATTAAAATAGTTTTTGTTTGCATTAGAAAATCAATAAAAAATATAAAAACTTTTTTTAAAAAAATATTTTTCTGGTTCTAATTTCAGGTTAAATTTCATTTGCTAATTCCTAATAAAAACTAAAAAATTGCAAAACACTAAAAATATCTATAAAATCATACTCAATCAAAAACCCCAAGGTTTTCGTAAAAAAAATTTTTAGAAAATTTATAATTTTGTCTTTTTATTTTGCTTATTTCCTTACTTTTTTATTTTCTTTTCTATTTTTAAAAAACCAAAAACATTCGCTTCATTTTCTATGTATTATTTTCCTTTCTTTAATTTATTTGAAAAACCAAAAAATCCCAAAATTCTCGTAAAATAACAAAAATAGAAGAACATCAAAAAGCCAAAAAGATTTTTATTTTAATTACATATATTTGTTATATTTTAAAAATATGAAATTCTTGTTTTCGAAACATTTTCTTTTATTCTATTGTTTGTTTTTGGATTTATTTTCAAATATATATATAAAGTTTGTAAAATTTTAAAAATAATTAAAAAAATTCCATAATAAGAAAGTCATAAACATATAAAAATTAAAAAAAATAATTAAATAAAAAGACAAAACCTCTTAAAAACCAAGAGTAGTGTCGAAAGACTTCCTTTTTTATTTCAATGATTTTTCACTGATTTAATAACCCTCGGGATTTTTTGTAGCCCCCCTGAGTTTAATCTTGTACGTCGTACAAGGAAATAAAATAGCAAATGCTATTGCTCACATTTCTTTTATTTCTTTTAGCTGGAGAGTTAGTTAATAATTTTTATTTAGGTATTTTAGGGTTGCAACAACATTTGATTATTTCTCTTAAATTGAACCCTTGGATTTCCCTGTTCAACATATATATATATATATATATATATAATTATGTACATGGTTCTCAAAATAGTTTGAAAATATTTTCACAAACATTTTGAAAGCTTATTTTTGCAAACAATTTGACAAATATTAACAAAATTTGAAAACTATTTTGCAAAGATTTTTCAAAGGTACAGATAGATTTTTCCAAAAAATCCTCCAACAATGTTCCATTACATTTTCAGAACAATTTCTAAAAATTTTATTTTAATTATTGAAATAAATTTACGCAAATATTTAAAAAATATTTTTACAAAGTTTTGAAATATTTCACAAAAGTTTCTCAAACGATTTCCAAAATATTTTTTTAAGTTATTTTACAACTATTTTTCAAATAATTTTGTAAAACATTTTTAAACTGATTTATTAATCATAGTTACAAAGAATTTTGAAAAATTTTGGACACGTGTGTTCTTTAGAGTTGATTTATTGTATATCCGTAACACATATAGTATATTAGCCATATTATTTAAAATGTTAAAGTACAAGTTATGGCTGAAGTATATACAACGTATATATGCCCCCCAATACCTAGCTCGAGCAATGTCCTCATAGCGATCAAAGAGAAAAGGGATGAAATAACTCATGCAGATTATAGCAGAGTCGATATTACAATGAATGGTTACATCCTCACCCACTCTGTCTAGAGGTAGGTACCTATGTATAATGAGGGGGTTGCTCTCCCCAATATAAAACGATCTTACGTTTAATTTTAGAGGTCAAGTTCAATTTGCAGTCCTTATTTTAATTATTTTAATCTTTTTTGGTTATTTTCTAAAATAATCTAACAAATTTTCCTATTTCCTTTTTATCCTAAGTGAGAAAAATTGGGACGGAATTCAAAAAAGACAACGTATGTTGAAATCAATGATGCATGAAGGGATAGAAGATGCGTGCATGTTGCCCGCACTCTACATGCAATATGATCCACACATAAAAAAATATAACCTATATAATGCACGAAGAAAGTGTTGTAAACAAGAACTTCTATTATTTTGAAGTATAGATTTATTTGATTAAGTCCAACGATGTATATAGGAATATATTCCACTAGGGTTGTGGACCTAATGCTATTTGTCTCAATCAAATATGAACCAAGATCTAGAGGGCTCAAGAATAGAGAACAAACAAAAATAAAGGGGGAAACACACAAATCACGTGAAACAATAGAAAATAAAGTAGGTGAAAACAAAACCCAGTGAGGTTCCCCAAGTGCACCGACACTTGGTTAAACAGAACCGGCAAGCACAAGTTGGTCTAAAGTCTATTTAAAATAGAAAAAGGGCAAGTGCCAAAAAATATTACAAATTATTTACAAAAATAAAATGAATAAAAATGAGTGAAAAAGAAAAACAAAAACTAAATGTGGCCTTCTAGTCCTCCTACTTCTCCTCGGTTACTCTCTCCTGCCGGTCAGTGTTGAACCTAGCCTCCGCCTCACTCGGGTGCATCAGATATCCTAAGAATCCCTCCCTCGCTCCACGGGCCTTCACAACAAAGGTGAATCATGAAATGCATCAAAAATATATATGAAAAATATAGGATAAAATAATAAAGCAAAATATGAAATAAAAGAAAAGATGAGTTAAAAAGTAAACAAATAAACAACCAATACTAGAAGGAAAAGGAAACCTAACCCAAAATGCTTCACCAGTAATTGCACCATTTTGATGAGATGGAAATTTAATGGGTTTTAATTATTTCAGAAGAAAATATAGAAAATGTGGTGTAACTGTCGAAGGTGAATGTGGTATATGTGTCGTTGTAACCGGAAACTTTGCAAAATATTAAAAAAAATCCAAATAAAAGAAATAATGAATGGATTGTTATTTATTAATTAACCTATTATAGCTCCTAGTGTTGAACATAAGGAGATAACTATTTTAACGAGGGTTATTAATTAATGAAAATTAATGAAGGACTCTTTTCTTCTCTCTTTCTCTTTTTGTTGTTTTTATCTTTTTATGCTTCCTATATTTTTTATTTTCAATATATATATTTTTTAATATTTTCTGACTTCAAATTTTTAATGATTTTTAATTTTTCAAATTTTTATCTTTTAGATTTTTCAAAAGAAAACAAAATAAGAAAAATACAAACAAATGAATACAAAACTCTTTTTTTTTCAAGAATAGTAAAAACACTCAGAAAATAAGAATAAAAATATTTTTATTTTCTTACGAAGGTTTGTACTATTTTTGTGAATTTATGGCATTTTCTTATTTTTTTTAGGATTTCTAATAGGCACAAAAATAGTAAATAGAACACAAACAAAATGAAACTACTATTTTTGGATTTTTAAAATATAAAATTAAATAAAATATACTAGAAAAAATACATTTAAAAATAAATTTTCAGGCTTTAAAATAAGTTATTTTATGTATTTTATGATTTTTTAACTGATTTTATATATTTTTTAGGAAGTTATGAATTCAAAATTTTTAGGGTTTTCTGAAGAAATTTGCAAACTTATACAGATGTTAAAACAAATCAAAACATATGATCTACATTTTTTGGAAATTTTAAATAGTTTTCAAATATTATGAATTTTTAAGCTCATATGTATTTTTTTCATTGTTTTGGTATTTTCCTTAAAATAAATCTTTTTAATTTTCAAAATAATAATTATGATTTATTAAACAAAAAATCAGATACTGAAATTGTTTTTAAGGATTTTTAGAATTAATTAGCTATTTATTAAGATTAATTAATGATAGACTTATTATACTACAATGGAAGGACAAGAGAGTAAAAATTTGAAGTTATGGAATTTAATTATAATAAAAATTTAAAATCTTATGTGATTTATTTAAAAGTCCTGAGTAATTCACGTGAAGCAACATCACACAAAGAGGGACCTGATTGCAAATTTTCCAAAAGTAAGGAGCAAATAATAACAACAAACTCCCTGATTTTATTATAATTTAATCAAAAAGCATGTGCTAGGGCACATGGATCTGAAACAACGGGACTAAAATTTAAATCTCAAAACTAGAGAGAATACTAAAGTAATTATTTAAATTATCTCCACAATGTGTTCATTTTAAACTTATTTACAATCGGAATAAAAGGTAGGGTAGGAATCACAATTTCACTAATAAAGCATGTTGGTCATGTAGGGTGCCTGAAAGGTAGCATGTGCCTCTGATCTCCTCCTCTAGATCTGATCGTGGGGATGGAAAGTAGGCGTAGGTGAACAAACATGATTCAATCTGAGCAGTTCTCTCTTGATCAAATGGTGATGAAGCTGAAGGGAAGAACACCTGAAGAAGGTGTGTCTAGGAGAAACTCGATCCATCCAATCTCGACTAATCTTGTTCAGATCTAAACTACAATGGCTTCAATCAATTCCTGGCACCATTTCGTTCCAATCTGACGTGCTTCCAAGATCCAGATCTCATTGATTTGAGATTTCGAGGTTCTTCTACTCTGTTTGATACTAAAAGTTCTATGAGGAGTCGATCACAGTTATATACTTCCTTCCTGGTGGCATGCAAATGTTATTTACAAGGCTCGAAGCTCTAAAAGCCTTGGTGTTGTGCGAGAAATTGAGGGGTCAGAAATTATTGGTAAATATGTTGGCCGTTGCTATCCCCAAAAACCCGTGACAAACAAACATTTTATTTATTTTTTCTACTTATTAACCTGTATATCAGACAAGGTCGAACTCAGGGAGGCTACAATTCCCGATGGTTATTCAATTAATCGAAAATCAATTAATAGAAAACAAGAATCTCAAAGGACAACTATCCTTGGTTTTTGTGAATTTTTTATCTTTCTAATTTTTTAATTTTTTAATTTCTATTTTTTTATTTTTTCTGATTTTCAAAGTTTTAGTGATTTTGATTTTTGCAAAATATTTTTAATTTTCAAAAATAACGAACAATATGAATAAGCACAAGAAATATGCACACCAACTTTTTTTAATTTTTAATTTATCAAAAATGCTCAGAAATATGCAGAAAAAATATTTCTTTATTTTAAATATTTTGAAATATTTTTGAGAATTTTTATGGAATTTTCATATGTTTTTGTATTTTTCTAAAAATCAAACAGTTAGAAAATGTGCACAGCCTAGAGTAATTTGGAACTTTAAAATATTTTAAGTGCCCAAAACTCCTGGAAATTATTTTTAAGACAAACTAGAAGCAATTATCTACATATAGGAACTAAAATCACTATTTTTGGAATTTTACAGAATTTTCTGTTATTTTATAAGATTTTTGATGTTTTTCAATTTGTTTGCGTTTTATGAATAGTTAATGCGTGAAAATTGGTCAGAAATTAAAAGACAATGAAATAAAACTACCGTAATTTTTTTTGGAATTTTGAGAGATATTTTAAGGGAAAAATCACAAGTTTTTTATTTTCTAATAATAATAAATGAAATTAAAATGCAATGGAAATTTTATGCTATGAAAAACACCACAGCAGAAGCATGCATAAATTTTTTGATAATTTTTAAACTTATAAAAACGTTTATTTCAATAGAATAATCATGCAAATTTAAGAGTCCGAATAACATGGACTAAAACACAATTTCAAAAAGTTTTGCGCTAAATATAAAAACAGAAATCAAATAGAGGACGCAAAATATAAATTACCCAATATGCATGTGCTGGGCACGTGACTTGCTTTTAGGCGGGGAGTTTTTGTTATTTCTGAAACCTTTGAGGGATTTCACGCAATTTTCCCCCTCTTTTTTAATCAAAACCATACCTAGGGTTCTTTGTTCGTTTCTTCAAGATGGAGGAGGGGCAAGAGCTACCCGCCACCCACTTTTTTCCCATGCAGGAAGGGCAACGCGATACGTCGAAGGACGTGTGGAGGATAGAGGAGGATGACGGCATTTCCACGTGGAGGAGCAGGTGCGGGCGGAGATGGCAGACGCGCGCTGAGTTCTCGGATGTGGGCCGGCGTTCGGGCATACGAACGAAGGGAGCAGGGGAGGCCGCCGGGGCTGTGGCGGCTGCATCGCGCGCTGGTGGGTCTGAAGGGGGGCGCAGCCTGGGCATCGGGACACCGCTGGATGGAGGGTGCTGCGCGGCACCTGGGGAGCGCACGTCTGAAGGGTAGTGAGGGTGAGTTAGAGGCAGATCATGCCGCCGCATGGGGCGGCGCTGTGAGGGGGCTGCTGGATGGGGATCGGCGGCGCAGCCCCTCGTGCGGAAGGTGGCGTTGGTGGAGGCCGACCGGGGCACTGCTGGGGGCGCGCACACTAGAAGGGAGGATCGGCCCAGCCACCCTCAACTATTTTTTTGTTTTTTTATATTTTTTATATTTTTTTGTTTTGTATGTAAACAAAAAATAAAGAAAACTCTTTTTAGATATATTTTTTTGTAAATCCGAAAAAAAATTAAGAGAAAAAATAGGATATAGAATTTTTTTCTTATTTTTATGTTTTTTGTTGTTTTTTAGTAATCCTGCTAAACAAATGTTAAAGAAAAAGAAACAAAACTTTTTTTACTAATTTTTTATTTATTTATGAATCAGAAAATGAACGGGGATCCATCGAAAAATGGAAGAATCGAATCCGATCTTCGGCCACCGTACGCGGCCGGAGTTGAGAGATCGTGGACGATAGAATAGAATGCGGGGAGATTAAGAACGTGAGATGAAAAATCGAGTCGAAGCGGATCAAAATCATGATGAATTTTTTTAGATCTAGAGAAATAAAATGACGATAGAATTAAAAAAATCGTGACAAAATAAACTACGATTAAACTAAGATAAAAATAAGAAGAACAATGTGGATCTCACATTAGGAGTGGAAATAGAAAGTGATCGCCTCGACAAGGCCGACTTGCCGTCAACGGACAGCTCGGAGGCTAGGTACTATTCTCGACGGAATTTATCTCGAAGATCGGGCTCCTCTCTCTAAAGATTGATCAAGTTTAAATGAGGGAGAAGGAGCCATATAAATAGAAAAGATGGAATGAAATTGGAATTTTTGATTTTTTTTGGATAAAGAGATAAGAGAGATTAAAATTGAAATGAATTTTTGATTTTTTTGGTGGAAGAGAAAAGAGAGATGAAATGAGAAATGAGATAAAATAAAATAGAGATAAAATTGTTTACAAATTTAACTTTTTTTCTGAATTTTTGTCACTTTATTTATTTGAATTAAAAAATGTTATTTTTTAAATTTTTATGGTGATTAATTAAAAATACCAACTATATACATATACTATATACATATATTACATTATATACAAAGGTAAATGAGGAAATTAGCCTTTTTATTTTAAGAATTTATTTTTTATATTTTTTTATTTTAAATAATTAGTAAGATTAATTTACAAATATAAACAAATACAATATGCACAAAATACATGGGAAAATTGTACAAACCACCCTACAAAACCGACTTTTCAACCATAACTCCAAAAGTTATGAAAATACTACCATTTTAAAGATAATTTAATTTAGAATCTAATGGATGTGATCTTGGTTGAATTGAGTTCACATGGAGTCAGAATTGGTCTTTCAATTAATGCTTAGTGGCTTTTTCCATGTGTGGCTACTTTTATTCTGTACATAATTTAATTGTGCAATTATTTTTATTGATTAGAACACATTTTTACTTACAACTTTGGTTTTGAAAGTTATTTGATTTGAGTTAAATTAAGGGACAAATAAATTAGTGTTAGTTTTATACAGATATACACAAAATAAGTGAGACGTATTTACAACAACACACACACACACAATTTTTTTTTTGGATTTTCTGCTTAAAGACCCTTATCTCCCCCTACTTAATTCCTGGTCGATCAGGTCAAGTCTTGACCTTCTCTCGGGATTTGGGTCAGCATGTATACAGTCTTCCTTTTTTATTTTCTTTTCTTTATTTTTCCTTTCTTTCTTTCTTTATTTATTTTATGTTAAAATTAGTAAGAAGTGTACAATATTTACACAGATGCAAGTTAGTAAGAATATGGAGTTAGTGTTATACGTAGGTGTTTTATATGGGATTTTAAGCTAAAATAAATGAATAAAGATGACGAATCATGGATTCGTCATCCCCCTATGCTTTGCCTTTGCTAGTCCCTTTGCAAACACTTATTTGAAAGAATAAGTGAAGAAAAACCAAAAGAAAGGGAAAATAAAGAAACTAGGACAACATTGAGTATTAAACTTATCTTCATAAAATTGTAGTTTGGAGCTCTATCGGACCTTTGGATTATTAGTGTGTCGGAACTTCTGTGAGACTTAGAATTTTAAAATTGACAGCCTTCAAGTTCTGCACATCATTGTCACAGTTTAGGCTCAGAAGTCATCTTAGATCAATCCTCTTCCCAAAGCACACCCTATGAACATTGAACAATCGACTCATGTGTGTGATAGGTTTTAGCTCTTTCCATTCAGAATGCCGGACTACCATGCAAATCTCCTCTCCAGTAACTCGTCCTCGGGGAGTCAGGTATTTCCTTCTAAGGTCTGTCGTGCTATGTTCACAATTGAATTGGGGGAGAAGTTAGAAGGAGAAAAGAACTGGAGGGTGACCAGTGTAGTCACCTCTCCTTGTGAAGTTGGCCAGTGTAGCCGAGACTCCACCAAGATCTGCAGGTTTTCTTGAAGCTTGGACCTTTTTGGTCAGATTTTTATTTGGTAGTGGCTTCTTTGTGTTTGGATTTTCGATGGTTTTGCTTGTATCTTGTTGTGCCCCTACAAATATAGAATCTTTTTGTTTCCGTACATTTTTTTGGGTCATAGAAAAAATTGTGCCCAGCCGTCCATCCCATTTCCAAAGCTTTATTTCAACCCGTACTCCGGTCTTTAGATTCCACGCTACCTAAAAAGAAACTCACACAATCTTCCAACATCCCATCTGAGTTGAGCTAAGTGCATAGTGAGAGAGTACAAATTGATTCCCTATTACAGAGTTATACCCAGAATGAAGAGACCAGGTTAGACATTAAGATTCAAACGCTGCACATTGCCATGTGGAACTCAAAGAATTAAGTCAAAGACCTGAAGCTTCTAAAATCCTATTTCTCTGTGAAGTTCCTCTGAAAAATAGGTGGATTAAGGTCAACTAAGATCCATTCTTCAATTTTATTCCAGACATAGTTTAAATGTCAATACTATCCTAAAAAATGCTCACGCAAATGCAAAATATGAACAATGCAAAGTGGTTTTTTTTAAAAGGAATGATGCACATGTGAAAATAACATTTTTTAAACAATTTTCTATTTTTGAAATTTTTTTGGATTTTTGGAGGAAAAATGCAGATTTGAAAGAAAGGTTTTTTTTAATTATGCAAATTTTTATAGATTTTTGGTTTTGTAGTTTTTTTAGGGAAATAGGTTAGTAAAATATATAAAAGTATATACAAGTTTTTTTTTTGTTTTTTTTGTTTTTTTAGTGTGTTTTGTATTGATTTTTTTGTGTGAATTTTTTTTTGTGTTTTTTATTTGTTTTTATTTGTTTTTTTTGTTTTATTTTTTTACACACGTGGATTTTACAAAATTATGCACATAACCCCCCCCCCAAATTAACGGATTTAAAAGTACGTGTTATGTCTAAAGTATATATACAATATATACGACACCCCCTATACTTAGCTTGAACTATGTCCTCGAAGTGATCAGAGAATGACAAAGGAAGACATAACTCGTGCTATGTATAGAAAAGTGAAAAGACTCCTATACTACAATGACTCAAAGAAAGTAAAAAAAGAAGAAAAGATGGTGATCCCCCCCTTATACTTAGGATCAAGTAATCCAAAGTATAGTAGAGTGTACAAAAGGGGAAAACTGATGAAGAGAATGTACAGACTCATAAATAAAAAAAATACGATATGAACAACATAACCTCCCTATACTTAGGGTAGAGTATCCCTAAGTATAGGTAACAACAAGAGTAATGAACAGGAAAAATATGAACAATACAGACCACTCATCCCCCCTATACTTAGGATAACGCACATCCTAAGTATAGAATATACACACACGGAAAAGGGGTGAATGATAAAACGGGAGAAGAAAGAGTAAAATGAAAGGATATACAAGAGGAATGGATGTACGAAAGTCAAGAAGGTCAAAAGCGAACCTTCTTGTGGGACCGCTGAGGTATTGATTTGACAAGGTATAGGTCGATATTGGGATCATCATTAGACATAAATTGAGTAGGATCGACCAAGAATGTATCCTCAGTTATTTCAGATTGTGCAGGTCTAAACCGATTATTGGAAGTAGTATGGTCATGTTTGGCCTTGGAAGTCTCGCAAATATCAAAGTAAAAAGGCTCAAATTCATTATCCGAAAAAGTAGGATCAATTTCAGCCTGGCGAGCCTCTACTAGATCATTATCTATATCAAAAGGCCCAAATTCCTTTATAAAATCAATCAAATCAAATTTGGCCTGATCGGTTTCATCTGAATAAGGGTTAATAGGAACGGACTCATCAGTGAAAGTAGTCGAATCATGTCTGTCTTGTCTAGTCTCAGGGTTTGCCTTCCGTTCTAGGGTTTCTATCGTGTAAATGTCGCGGATGTCATCAATGCATCGCCACATACCAGAATGGGGAACTCCAAGGTCAATGCTTTCTGAGTCTTCCTCCTTCAAGAGGAATTCTTGGGCTTCATTATCATCCAACATATAACAAAAATCTCTGATATTATCATCGAGGTCAAATTCCTTAGGGTTGGCTAACACGGGCGGGCTTTCATGAGATGCAGGTTTCTAGGCAGTAGTGGGTGTAGTGATCAACACATCGCTCCCTACATCAGAACGAAAACGAATCTCTCCTGAACCATAATCAATAAGGGCTCGCGCAAAGGCAAGGAAAGGCTGTCCCAGGATGATTGGAGGGTGCTCCACAGGGGCAGAGGTCTCCATGGGCATTACAACAAAATCCGAAGTGAAATTCATGCCCTGAAATAGAATTACAGCAATTTCTAGAATACCCTTCGGCCTCTTGATAGATCCATCAACAAATTGAACTATCATCATGGTTTTCTTGAGAGGCCCAAGATGAAGAGAATGTACCATAGAGAAGGGTATTATATTAATTGACGAACAACCATCAAGGAGAGTGTTATCACAAGAATAGTCAGATATTGAGAAACTCACAAGAGTTGTGGTCGTGCTCCCTTTCTTAAAATACGGATGGTGAGAGTTGGCGTATGCAGTGGACATGGTCAAGATGTGACGCTTAGAATCTCTCCTTCGCTTTCTTTTCTTGTGTTGAGGAGTAGATAAATCTATCATGGCCTGTTGAAGTGGAGCTTTAATGATCTCATGAAGGGTGGCTACCACTTCGGGTTCAGTCAACATTTTTTTGAATTTTGGAACCTCATCCATACAAAGGAGGAGGTCGGAATCAGCATTTACATGAGGATTGCAAAGAGCAGTTTGTATAATGGAATCCTCGAGGTCAAGATCAGGACATGTAGTGGATGATTGTGTTGGTAAATGATCGGGCATTTGGGTCCTTGAAAAGCGAAAAAGCGAGAGCCGCTAAATAGTGGTCTGACAACACAGACTTACGGTCGCTGATGCGACTACTCAAACCTCTTCGTTTGTCAACAATTAACCCACACAATCAATCAAAGAATGAATAGCAAGGATTAAAATTTATTATACCCTACTAAAAATGTACAGCGGCAAGCAAGTAGGGGTCGAACACAGGAAACAATGGTGCAAAGTATAGATGAAAATCAAAACCTAGGTCTAATAAGCCACTCAGCCAATCTAATTTTTTGTGGGTTTTTAATTTTTAATTTTTTTTATATTTTTTATTTAATTTTTAGTTTTGTACTTTGATTTTTAATTGTATGATTTTTATATTTTATATTTTATAATTTTCTATTTTCTTTTTCAATATTGGAAAACAAGACAATGTAATAAAAGGGAAGGTAGAATATTAATAAAAGTATGCAAAAATAACCAAAAATTCAAAAATAAAATCTTTTTGGTATTTTTATAATTTTTTTACTGTTTTTGTGATTTTTGGGTAATTTTCAAAGTGTTTTTGGTATTTTTAAATGCTGAAATGAAAGAAAACAGTGAAATAGGTACTAGCTGGGAGTAAAATGCAAATTAAAAATAACAAACAGGCACAAAAATTTTCCAAACTAATTTTCAAATAAAGTTCATAAAATATGGAACAAACAGGAGTTGAGTTTATATTTTTCTGAGTTTTCTTTGATTTTACAAATTTTTTTGAAGTTTCTATGTATTTTTGAATTTTTAAGGCTTTTCTTTTGAAATTTTTAGAGGTTTTTCGATTGAAAATAAAGTACGTCGAAACACACAACAAAGAATATTTTTGGAATTTTTTAAGGCCTTTTAATATTTTTTTGGTATTTTCTAAGCTAAATAGTGCTGAAACAACATGTTTTTGATTTTTAATAAATATAAAAATGCAATGAAATTAAAAAATAAAAATGTGGCGTGAAAGTAGAAGCAAACAGGACTTAAACCTATTTTTTTGAGAATTTTTAGCATATAAATGAGGCGTGAAATAAATTGCTCAAGCATACAAAAATCCTAAGCCTGGCAGGGGTATAAATGCAAATCACGAAACATCCAGGGGCTTAGGTGCAATTTTTGCCAAAAAGACACGCGCACGTGATATACCATTCACAGGGGCATATTTGTAAATATCAAAAGACGGCAGGGCATACATGCAATTAACCCAAAATCATATTTAAATAACCACGCACAGGGGTATAACTGCAAATACCTCAAAGCTCGGGTTAAAAAGTGCAAAAGGTCCAAAAAGCACGCGCCCCAGTCACGTGAGGTGACGTCGCACGGACTAAAGTGCAAATAGTGAAAGTGTGAGGGCCTAAGTGCAATTATTACAAAAGTTTTTAAACTTCAGACGATTGTTTTTAGACTAAAAAGTAAATACAAAAATGCTTGGGCCTAAGATGCAAATTGGCCAAGTTCCAGATCGTGCGGCCGATGGAGATTCACTTGGACGCGTGGCGAGCATCAAGCGGTTGGTACCCCTTCGTCCTGGGTGGCTGAGATTAGATCTTCAAGTGTCGATCGGACGGTTGGGGGCGCTTGACGATCGGACGGCGTACGTGGCGTCTGGAAGCGGCTCTTGATCCAACGGCAGGGGGAGGTTCACGAAGAAACCTCACCGGCGAGCTTTGATCAGCGATTGCGGCCGACACACGGCCGCTCCGGCCCTAGGATCAGGGGCAAAACGATCCTGGGGCCCTTCCGCGTCAGCTGGTGGTCTCAGGCGAGGCTGCGACGGTGCGAGATGCTCGGACGGCTAAGGAGACCTGGGCGGTTGTTCCTGGAATCGTCGAAGGTTGATGGAGCCTTCTCTGGGGCTCGGACCTGCAAGGTTAAGTGCGCAAAACCCAGGCGAACAAAAAGGTGGGATCTGATGGCTCGATGGAGGCGAATGGTGGCTCGGGCGAAGAGCTCCGGCGAGCGGCGGAGAGGGAAGCTCGGTGTACTCGATCTGGGCGAGACCGAGGTGAATGGAGGGGTACTGCGTGATGACTGAGTGAAGGGGAAGAGAATGGAGGTGGTCTGTGGTCGGGTCGAGACGTTGAGTGATCGGAAATGATGGGCGGAGCTCAGCTCCGTCGTGGCTCTGATCAACGATTCACGGCGATTGGAGAAACGAAAAGCAAAGCTGCTACTGATCTAACCTAATCTAAGCTAAGGCTACAAGAAAAAGGAAAAAGAAGAGGGAGAAGCTCACCGGAGACAGAAGTGGATGGCTTCGGGCGGAGCTCCGGCGAGGGTCGAATCGCTTCGATTCTACACCAATCAACTCGAACCCCGGGTCGATTCGACTCTCACTGTCACTAGGAGCACGAGGAGGTCGGGGTTTTCGACTGAAAATGGCGGAAGAAGGATTAGGTTTGAATCGAAGTATGGAGTACTCTTTTGAAGGGTTGACGGGCGGCGTGGAAGACGAGGCTCGAAACGCCTCGATCAGTGGTCTTCAGGCCCAGATTTCACTAGGGCGTGAATCACCATTGATCGAGGAGCAAAAATGCAGAAGGCTTCTTCATGGATTGGTGCAAGGACGAGCCTAGGAAATGGTGAGAAGATGAGACAAAATGCCTTCTGACAGGTCAAGGGGAGGGGGTCAGACAGTTGATCGAGGTCAACTGTCAGACCGACCTGGTTGGTCCACGTGGACCAACCAGAAAAAATTTCCTGAAAATTATTTCGAAAATCAAAATAAAATATTAAATGGACGAATTTCATTTTGGTTAAAAATAAAAAATGTTTATTAATTTATGAAGTATTTTATTATGAATTTTAATTAATTTTATGAGATGTATTTTAGAAGTTACTTATTTTGGCCTATATAGGTATAATATCTACATATTTTGTTCTTTTATTTTTATTTTGTGTATTTTAATGTTATTAAAAATGTTTATTAATTTATATAATTATAACATACTTTTATACACATAATTATATTTTTATTTTATTTTATTTATGTGTTTTGTATATTTAATAAAATAAGAGGATATAAAGTATAGGTATACGTGTGTGTACTTTACCTATGTATTATGCATACATGTATTTTATTTGGGGTTTTCTTTGAGTTTTATTTTGATTTTAATGCACATAATTAATATAGGTAATATTTACAAAATAATAAAAATATAAAATTAAGAAAATAAAGAATAAATAATAAAATGAATATTTTAAGTTGTACAAGTATACAATAGGGGTCCAAAATTCAACTTTCAAACTGTAGCTCTGCCAAATGCGAAACCACCGCCATTAAATAGCTTTTTTATTCTATATACAATTAAAGGTGAGTTTGATGCATTTGGAGTTGTCAGTTGTGAGATACGGATCTGGGAAGTTGGGATTCTGGATTTTTATCCAGACCATAACTTTTTATCTGTACATTATTTTTTAGTGAAATCAATTTTGTATTTTTCTTTGTTAAATTATCTACAACTTTCACGTACAAAGTTTCTTGATTTGATGAATAAAAAGTGGAACCAAAAATAGGTCCCTAAATGAATTGAAGAATGAATGGGAACACATTGTATTTGACCCTTATCTCCCCCTACTTTATTCCTTGTCGACCTAGTTATCGAGATGCCTAGGTCTCGGGGTTTCGGGTCATAAAATATTTACAATATTTTATTCTTTTTCTTTTCTTTTATTTATTCTATAATTTTGGCTTTAAAAACCACATTTTGTACACTATTTACACCTATGTGCATGAATGCTAAAATGATAGAATTAATGCTATTTACAGGCATTTGCTAGGGTTTTTGGTGCCAAAATGATAGAATAAAGATGATGAAATGTGGATTCATCATCCCCCTATACATTACCTTTGCTAGTCCCTAGCAAACATTTATGCAATAAGTGCAAAAAAGAAACAGAAAGAAAAGAAAAAGAAGAAATATGGATTTTATTTGATTATCGAACTTGTCTTCACAAAATCAAAGTTTAGAGCTTAAGTCGGACCATTGGAATTTTAGTGCGGGCGGGACCTTAGTGAGAACCGAATTTGAAATCCAACTGTCCTTGAGAATCCCAAAACTCTGCTCAAGTCTCCTCAATAGCCGGGTCAGAAATACTTCAACTCATATACAAACTCTTACGACTATGAATCTGACTCGTACAGTGTAAGTGATGGTGACTCTCCCCAACTGAAATGGCAAAGAAACTGACTTCTCCAGTACAACAACCCAGTGATTCCCCTATCCAATAACTCCATCCTCGAGGAGCGGGGTATTCCCTTCTAAGTTCAAGTGGCAACCAGCTCAAGAGGAGGGGGTGAAGAGAAGAATGGACGGTAGCCAGCGTAGCTACCTATCCCGGGATGCAAGACCAGTGTAGTCAAGTCATCCTGCTGCTGGCTCACTTGATATGACTTTGGAACTCAAGCTTGCTTATTGACTTTACAACATTTGTACATACTTTGCAGGCTTTTTATTTTTGTACATGCCTAAACACTTTTTTTTTGAATACTATATTCAGCAGCAATTACATAAGGAGTTTTTCCTCTTGAGCCAGTAGACTATCCCTCTTTTGAAGCTTTATCGCAACCCACAGCCTCTTTTCTTTAGACTTCCTTATCACTGGATGGGTTGGGGTGCACTTCCCTCCTTAGAGGAGGACAAATGTTTCCAGTTGTGTGCGTCTCGTACCGGCAAATCCAATCCCCTCACAACTCCAGCTGAGTTGAGCCATGTGAAAGGTGCAGGTGTCCAAGTTAGGTCATTATCAACAAGAGTATTGCGTGTCCTCCTAAATACTCTACTTAGGCAGTCAAGAATCCATTGAACTAAGTTCCGTGATCCTCAAAGAATTAAGTCAACTAGACCTGAAGTACCTCAAACCCAGTTCCTATAAGGTTCCTGTTATTAGGTAGATTTTAAGGTCCAATCAAGCTCCAATCTCGGGATTTTATTTAGACTTCTTCAACTATGAAACTCAATCCGAAAAATGCGAATGCTATGCAATGCAATGCAAAAAAATTTTTTTTGATGCCATTTTCAAAGATTTTGAACTTTTAATGGATTTTTGAAAAGATGATGATGATGCATATGCAGATGCATTTTTTGTATTTTTTTTCAAAAAGATTTTCAAATGTTTTTGGATTTTACTTTTGCAAATGTTTTTAGGATTTTTGAAAACAAAAAGTTTTGGCTAAAAAAATAGGTGAAAATATGTACACGGGAGTGCTTCTTATATTTACAAGAAGTGGATTTTAAGAATTTACAAGGGTAAGTGATCAATTTTATAAGTACATATATATAGTACATTTTGGTGAGATGTTCATATATTCGTCAAACTTATTTGACACAAGCTTTTCACACTATTTTTGAAAACTATAGTCCAAAATAATTTTTACAAACATTCTACAAACATGTACACACATTTGAAAATCATTTTGCAAAGGCTTTCAAAACAGTATATATAGATTTTTCAAAATATTTTTGCAACCATTTTTCAAAACATTTGCAAATCATTTTTCAAACATTTTATTTCACACAAAGAAAATAAATTTTACAAAACACGCATTTTTACGAAGGTTGAAAACATATAACAAAATATTTTCAAAATAGTTTTCAATAGATGTTCACAAAGATTTTCAAACTATTTTTCAAACATTTTGCAAAAAACATTTTCACCTGATTTATTAATCAGTAAATACAAAAAGCATTTGAGGAACAAGACACCTTTTTAATAGGGATTTTAATGAATTTTAAAGAATTATTAGCCATACGAAAGTACGAATTATGGCTAAAGTATATACACAGTATATACGACTCCCCCTAGACTTAGCTGGAGCTATGTCCTCATAAGTCAGAGACAAAAGAGAAGACATAACTCGTACTAAGTATAGGCAAGTCTAAAGAATAAATAAATAAAGGAATGGATGAACACACGAATGAGAAGTTGACCGTCCCCCCTATACTTAGGATCAAATAATCCTAAGTATAGCCGACTGTACCCAATGCAGGGAGGGTCAAGGGTGGGAATGAACAGATCGTACTCAGATTGTCTCCCCCTATACTTAGGGTAAGGTATCCCTAAGTATAGACAAGAAGAGGAGACAGTGGAGAGGATTGAAAAGAATAGAATTAACTCGGGGTGCACACCCCCCTATACTTAGGACAAAGTACGTCCTAAGTATAGAAAACTGTCTACAAGGGGCAACACCTTTTTGATAGATAAAGAAAATAGAAGAGGAAAAGAAGAAAAGAAGAAAAGGTATGAAAGTGGATATGAACAACTCGGGATGCGCATACCCCCTATACTTAGGATAGAGTACATCCTAAGTGTAGCAATGATGAAAGGGATGGCATCAATTCGGTAGAAGAGGATAAAAGACATTGAAAAGAAGAAAAGAAGAAAAAGAAAAAGATGAAAAATCATTCAAAAATGTTTTGTTGTGCTTCGCTTTTCTCTGCTTCGTTGGAGATATTCAGCTCATACTCATAGATTACTTGAACTGAGTCAACGACAGCCATGAATGTATCATATTCAAGGTATGGCTTTAGAAGCTGTCCATTGACTACAAATGGTTGTGTGTCAGCTGATAGATTGGATATCAATATACTTCTGTTGTCATGCACCTGCCTAACCACAAATGGCCTAGTCCATTTGCTCTTCAATTTGCCTGGAAAGATCTTCAATTTCGCATCGAACAACCACACCTTCTGACCTGGATTAAAGGACTTGCGACGGATATGCTTGTCGTGCCACGTTTTGACCTTCTCCTTGTACATCAGGATGTTGTCATATGCGTAATCTCTGAATTCCAGTAATATGTTCAGATCCAGTTTTCTGTTCATTCCTGCTTGCTTGGAGTCCAAATTACAGATGTTAATGGCCCATAAAGATTTGTGAATAAGTTCAATGGGCAGGTGACATGGCTTGCCATACACAAGGTGGTAGGGAGACATTCCCAAGGATGACTTGTACGCTATTCTATAAGCCCAAAGAACGGAATCAAGCAACTGAGACCAGTTCTTGCGATCCGGACGCACAAGCTTCCGTAGGATTGTCTTGATCTCCCTGTTTGAACATTCAGCTAAGCCATTGGACTGCGGGTGGTAGGGTGAAGCAACATGATGCTCAATGCAGAATTCTTGTGTCAACTTCTTCACCTCTCTGTTTATGAAATGGCTACCCCCGTCAGATATGAGAATCTTGGGGATCCCAAACTGTGCTATGATGTGATCTCTCAAGAATCGACAGACAGTCCTACTGTCGGCGGCTCGGGCGGGAATAGCCTCCACCCATCGAGTGACATAATCGACAACAAGCAGAATATACTCATAACCCTGACTGTTAGGAAACGGGCCCATAAAGTCGACGCCCCATGCGTCAAAGACATCTGAGATCTGAATGTATTTCAGAGGCATCGTATCTCTCATTCCTATGGTTCCACCCATCTTCTAGCAGTCAGTGCAACATTTGACATACTCATTTGCATCTTTGAATAATGAAGGCCACCAAAGGCCACTTTGAAGGACTTTTGTTGCCGTCCGTTTTCCTGAATGATGTCCTCCAGAATCTTGATCATGACATAAAGCGAGGACACTTGGAACTTCCTCCTGAGGAATGCACCTTCTTCAGATACAATCTGCTCCCTCACGAAACAGATACGGGTCTTCCCACTAGTAGAAATTGATTTTAGACAAGAACCTTTCTATTTTCAATTTAGGCCAGTCCTGTGGGATTTTCTTGGCAACCAGGTAGTTCACGATGTCCGCATACTAAGGTAGTGAGGTGACAGACAGAATTGCCTCATCTGGAAAGGTCTCTGTGATCGGTTGCAAGTTCAGCTCAAGAGACTCTGGTTCAGGAATCCTGGACAGATGATCAGCCACTACATTCTTGACCCCAGTTTTATCTTTGATTTCCAAGTCAAATTCCTGGAGTAGAAGGATCCATCGAATGAGACATGGTTTGGCGTCTTTCTTCTGCTGTAAGTACCGAATGGCCGAATGATCAGTGTAAATGATTACTTTGGACCCAAGGAGGTATGATCTGAACTTTTCTAAGGCGAAAACAACCGCCAGCAGCTCCTTTTAAGTGACAGTGTAGTTTCTCTGGGCTTCATTGAGCGTTCGGCTAGCGTAGTGAATCGCAAACGGTACATTATCATTCCTCTATCCCAGCGCAGCCCCGATGGCATAATCTGACGCGTCGGTCATGATCTCGAAAGGCTGAGTCCAAATTGGCGGCTGTAAGACAGGGGCCTGCGTGATGAGCTCTTTCAACTGATTAAAGGCAAGGAGCACATGGTCATCTACAATGAATTCATTGTCCTTGCCGAGCAACTCAGTCAACGGTCTGGCCAGTAAACTGAAATCTTTGATGAAACGTCGGTAAAAACTGACATGGCCCAAGAATGACCGGACTTGCTTGATGTTTGTAGGTGGCTCAAGTTTGGAAATCACATCCACCTTGGCTGGGTCAACCTCCATTCCACGTTTAGAAACAACGTGACCCAGCACAATTCCTTCGGTCACCATGAAGTTGCTCTTCTCCCATGAAAGCACAAGATTGACTTCGCAGCACCTCCATAATACTCGGTCTAAATAATCCAGGCATTGATCAAAGGAATCTTCGTAGACCGAAAAGTCGTCCATAAAGACCTCAAGAAAGTTGCCCACCATATCGGCAAAAACTGCCATACACCTCTGAAATGTGGCTGGGGCGTTGCATAGCCCGAACGACATCCGTCTGAAGGCATATGTGCCAAAAGGACAGGTGAACGTGGTCTTCTCTTGATCTTCATGAGCAATAGCAACTTGATTATACCCAGAGTATCCATCCACGAAGCAGAAGTATTCCTTCGCGGCCAATCTCTCCAAGATCTGGTCGATGAAGGGTAGAGGAAAGTGGTCCTTCTTGGTAGCAAGGTTAAGTCTTCTATAATCCACGCATACTCGCCAAGAAGTGGGTACTCTGGTAGCAGTCTCCTCTCCTTTGTCATTCTTCACAATGGTGATCCCTGATTTCTTGGGCACAACATGTAGCGGGTTCTCCCATTTGCTGTCGGAGATGGGATAAATAAATCCCGCATCCCACCATTTCTAGATCTCTTTCATAACAACCTCCCGCAGGTTCGGATTCAATCTTCTCTGCAGTTCTCGCGAGGGCCTGCAATCTTCTTCCAGAAAGATGCGGTGTGAGCAATGTGACGGATTGATCCCATGGAGATCAGAAGTTCACCAGCCTATCGCCTTGCGGTTGCGTTCAAGAACCTCCATCAGACGAGATTCTTGGTCTTCAGTCATATGGGCATTTATAATGACCGGGTGCATATTAGGTTCTCCCGCAAGGAAGGCATACTTCATGGCGGAGGGCAAAGGTTTTAGCTCTGGCGGAGTCTGAGTTGCTTCAGTGGTGACTTCAGCTATCAGTGCAGGTGGTGATTCATTCAACTGTTCGGTGTCCACCACATTCTGATATGTTTCTTCTCTCAAATCCTGACAGAACTCCTCAATAATTTCTTCCTCATTCAAGGGTTCTTCAGACTTCAGCTCTTGGTTCTGAAGGCACATCACTCCCACTGTAGTCTCTTGCAGCACATCAGCGAGTTCCTCGTCCTGATTGATAAGGGGAAATTCGACTGCGCACTCCACTTCCTCCTCGGGACAGAGGAGTTCATGGATCTCATTGTCATCCAGGAATAAATTGGTATCTTGAATTTCTGCTAGAAAGTCGCAGTCGTCAGCATATTCAATCACCCTTGCACATGATGTAGATGTCTGCTCGGCTGGTGTTCCCTCAGACAGGGTCTCTACTCTGATTATTTCATTGCCAGCACCAAAGATGATTTCTCCCGTCCCATAATTCACTACTGCGTTTGATGTCCGCAGAAATGGTCTTCCAAGTATGATCAGGGTAAGGAGCAATAGAGAGGGGACGTCAATATCCAAGACCACAAAATCAGCCGGGAATGACTTTCCCTAAACCGTGACGATCACGTCCTCCAACAGGCCCCTAGGTCGCTTGACTGACTTGTCTGCAAACTGCAGAATCATCTTTGTAGGCTTGAGCGGTCCTAGCCTGAATTCCGTGAGTAGCGAAGTTGGCATCAAATTGAAAGAAGACCCGCTGTCGAGAAGTGTTCGTTCGAACTCTTGATTGAATATTTGACAACGTACGAGAGGTGCTCCCATATCTGGCTTTTTGTCCGGGAGGTTGCTGATGGCGTTAACTGTGGCCATTGTGAGAATGTGCTTTTCGGACTTGCCACATTTGCTTCTGGAATTGTGGGGGTTCGGCCTGCGCTTGGTAGTGCATGCCTCTTTTAAACCTTTCTTCACGGCTGGCATGTACTCAAGAGATTTCATCAATGGCATATTCAACACCAAATTCTGAATGATTTCTATGATGGCAGGATCAGACATAACACTTTTCAAATTTTTCATTTTTTGTGTTTTTTCATTGCTTCTGGAAAAGGAATATTTACAACATCTTCACCAATTTCATTCAAAATATTGTCCATATTGTTGTTTACAGGTAGATGGCAAAAAGGAATGGATTCATCTACAATTTGTGGACCAAAAATGACAGGCTCGGCTGGTGGTGCTTGCGTTGGACTCGCTGCAGGTGTGGTGCTTCTCCTGTTAGGAACTAGCTGTGAGGCAGTTGCAGGCGTCTCCAATGCTGGATGTTCTCCACCGAGGTTGCTGCTATCTTTTTGTGTTTTTCTATTTTCTTCATTTTTTTGTGATTTTATGAATGCTGGTGCTGCTCCCAAAATACTGCTCGGCCCTGGTGTTGGCTGGACTGACGATTCCCTGTCAGATGCAAGATGCTTTCCTTTCGCCGTCGCCGATGGCTGGAGTGTCCTACCGCTCCTGAGAGTAACAGCATTAGATAAAAAACAATTTAATTCACCTGATTCGGGTTGGACACTGCCGGCTACCTGCTCCTTGCGTCGGAAATTGTTCGGGTTGGCTTCGATCTGGGCTGGTATGGCGGTCTTGGCTGCCATCAGGTCGTCTATCTTCTGGTTCATCTCAGCCATGTTTTTCATCAGCTGCTCCAAACAGGCCAGGGCCGGATTGACCGGCACAATCTCAGAGAAGTCCCCCACCTGGGGTCTAGAATGCTGATATGGCGGCTGAGATTGTGACTGATAACCTTGTGAAAATTGGTGGGGAGGAGGGTTGGAGAAGTGTTGATTGAATTGAGCAGCCGGCTGTTGGTGATATCCCTGTCCGCGATATCCGGGCTGTTGAGGGCTGTGTTGGTAATTCTGCCTCCAAGTGTTACCCTGAGATGGAGGCTGATACTGGTAAGAAGGCTGGAAGGGTCTCCCACCCTGCTGCTGCTGGTGATAGGGCATGTTGCCCATGTTCTGACCTTGAGGTTGTCCCTGAGGACGGGTTAGTAGCGCTTCATTGTTCCATACGCCATTGATCTCCTGAATCAGTTGCGGGGGTGGAGAGAACTGCTCAGAGTATGCTGGCTGGTGCTCTGGTTGATACACAACCATCTGTATCTGGGGCTGCGGGGGCTGCTCCGGGACCTGCACGTAGTACACGTGCTGGACAGGTTCGGGCTGTTGTGGAGTCGGCTGAGGGTGTTGCTGCATTGCGGGCTCCTTCTTCTCAGTATTCGGCTCGGCAGGAGTAGACACAGCGTTGCACATGTTTGCATTTAAAGCACGGACGAGCTGCTCCAGCTGTTGGGAAATTTGGTCGAGCTTTTCTAGACCTTAGGTCGTCTTCTCAATAACTGTCAGTTTTTCGAGGTCATGTGACCTCTTCTCAATGATGTCCACCTTGGACAAATGGCTCCCAATGATGCTTAGGTTGGAGCTCTCATCCTTGTCTTCGGTGTGAGAAGCCATGTTCACTGGCTTGCTGATGGCGGTTGGTGGCTTCATGTATACTCTGGACGAGGATTAGGCTGCTTCTCCTTCAGCCATTTCTTCGAAGACGTTCCATACCACGTCCTCGTCCTTGTTGAAATGTGACCCGCCGCAAGCTGCATCTACAAGCTTTTGGCTCTCAAATGATAGCCCCCCAAAGAAGTATTGCACGAGACTGGTCTTTGGAATATCATGGTGGGGGCACTTCTCCTGAAGATCTTTGAATCTCTCCCACGCTTCATGGATAGTCTCGTGGGGCTGTTGGCAGAAACTAGAGATCCGGGCACGCATCTGATTCAATCGCCCGAGAGGATAGAATTTACGGAGAAAGGCAGATTTCAATTCCTCCGAGGTGGTGACAACCTTCCCATGATGGTCAACCCAATAAAGGGCCTTGTCTTGAAGGCTGAAGGGAAACGCGGTCATCTTGACTACATCCAGAGGGATTCCGGGGTAGTGAGCAGTGGAACAGATGCAGCCAAACTTCTTGAGAAAAATGTACGGTTCTTCAGTGGTGTTCCCATGAAAAGTGGGAAGCAATGACAGAAATTGTGGCTTCAGCTCGAAGTGAGCATGCATACGTGGAACTTGAATCCACTCAGTGATGCGCCCCGCTCCTGGGTTGTATGTCTCCTTGAGTGTAGGCTTTGGATGCGGTGGATCTTCTTCTGTCGCTTCATATTCGGGTCCCACTAAAAACTCGTCTTTGACTTCATGGAAATAGGGATCGTAGTTCGGATCATCCTCTCGTCGGCCGTCTCTCGCATCGGCCCTCCTCCTCAGATCGTTCAGCATGTCCTGGAAGGTTGTCTGGGCTAGGGCCTGATTAGTCAACTGCTGCTGAATGGCTTGAATGGAAGCCAGCAGCTGACTATTAACCTCGCCCTGCGTGGTGCATTGTCCTTCCCTTGTATTGACCTCAGGTTCCTGTTGGGGCTGTGGTCCTTTTCCTCTCCCACCTGCCATCTCAGACTGCACTTGAATCTCTGACTCGTGATCGGGTGAAGGATCTGCATGACGGAGTAAACCTTGATCAGTATCATCCTCAGCACCTGCTGTTGAGATGAATCTGGGATTAAGGTCAATCCCAGAATGTTGTGAATGGAGCATATGATATTGACTGAAATCGACCTCCATCCACAAGGGGTTATTTCGGGGACAAGAGTAATCCTGGTTGATTGGAAGGGGAAGAGCTAGTTCGGGTTGCGAGTCCATCCCGAATAGCGGATTTATTAGAGAAAGGCAAGTATTGAAAGAGGCGAGAATAGGGGAGTCCAAGGAGACATTCGCAAGATCCGAATTAACTTCTCGGAGATCACCCCACTTTATTGAAGATGTTGCCGACACGGAATCGATGTGGGCGTCGGCTAGGTCCCGACTAAACCATCCGTGTGATGACATGTTGAGAAGACCAAGAGGAAAGGATGTTGGATGAAGAGTACGAGGGTAAACAAGAAATAAAGAGGATTGCAAAACAGTAGAAGGCTCACAATGAGCAAGGGTCAAATAGAAGGGGAACAAAATTTTTGCGTAGAGGCGCGATGTTTTTGATCTTGACCTAAATGTAACTAGCAATCAAACACAAATCAGGGGTAAGTTCACCAATTCAAAACATGAAGCCGTGAAAGTTCGGCTATTATCTTGTCGGTTTTAGCTTGAAATCAAGAAGTTATCTTTCAACGAGTCCTTAGAGCGCTACGCCTATAGGAGCGAGAGTACTACCGGAAAAGTATTCTCGTACTTGTCCTCCTCCTGTGTAACCTGTAGCCTACGCTTTTGAGGTTCTTGTAACCCTTCCTGGATCCCTACTCAGCCAAAGAATAAGAGAGAGGAAGCCAATAGGCGAAACCGATACTTCGGATCTCGCTCGCAACAGAATCACACGTGAGCGTGCAAGATCCTACTCGGACGCAGATGGTGAGACAGACACACCCGTGAAGGCGTGGCCTATGCTTGATACTTCGGACAAGGTCGGTGCTCACACAATAGTGAGTCACCAATGGTGACCAAGCCTACTCGCCTACGTACGATAGTAGCGCCAATAGTTCGGAAATCCAGGCGATACACAAGGCAGCCACAAGCTGGGTTTTGGGCTCTAATCCTTACGAAGCGCTCACCTCACTGGGAAAGAGACCTTCCTATGCAACCTGAATACAAGTGAGGGTGTTACTCTCCCCAATCAATGAGTCCAATTACCAATTTTATTTAGGTCGAAGTTTTCTTAGCAGTCCCTTTTTTAATTTTTTTGTGTTATCGCTTCTTTTGAGTAGATTCAAACAAGCGCCTAACGATTTTGTATTTTCTTTATCCTACTTTGTCCAAAATCAGAGGGAGAAAAGAGTCGGGGAAAAGCCAATGCAAGTCGGCACCAAGATGGAAATCTTACCTTTGTGCCTAAATGATGGATGCAATGTAAGAAGACTTACAACGAATCACAGCTCTCTCCATGCGGGATGCAAAGAAGAAATTTATAAACCTAGTCTATATGCCGATATGCAATGTGGAAATCGTCCTAAGGTAGGCAACTTCTAACGTGAAGAACCACAAGCTAATCACTAATCTTCAATCCTAAGGTCCGGTCTTGGCTCCCCCCTCCTCTGCTCAACACACTTGAGTTAGGAGAAAGCGCTTTATAGGGAGAGCTCGCGGCGCGCAGATCAAAGAAGAGTGACTTCGCTGTTTAATTAAACTAAGTCCAAGCACGATCTATAGGTACATGCAATTGTTGTTAAGGTGTTTGGACCTAATCTAATCGATCAAGCAATGCCTAGATCTAAGAGCTCAATCCACAAAAGAAATGAAAAAGAAATCAAAACCGGAAAATGACAGTCAGAAAAACACGAGAAAGTCGCGGTGATCCCCCGGGTGAACAAACACCCGGAAATTAGGCCCGAAGTGTTCAAGTGTCCATGTCCTGTGTTATTACAAATTAAACAAATAACTCTCTCTCAAAAAAATAAAAGCAACTATCTCTCTCTCTCTAGCTCTCCTGCTCTCTCCTGCCGGCTAGGGTAGAATAGCCGACTCCTCCTCCCTAGGATGCATAGGATCCCCTAGGCGATCCTCCTCGGTCAGCGGTCCCTCACAAGAAAACAAAAGAGATGTCAGATAGTTCAAAACAAATGATGCACAAGAGATAAATAATCAAAAATGGTTAAGTAAATAAAATACCCAAAGGTACTCTACAAGCCGATGCTCCCTGGCAACGGCGCCATTTGAAAAGCGAAAAAGCGAGAGCCACTAAATAGTGGTCTGACAACACAGACTCACTGTTGCTGATGCGACTACTCAAACCTCTTCGTTCATCAACAATTAACCCACACAATCAATCAAGGAATGAATAGCAAGGATTAAAATTTATTATACCCTACTAAAAATGTACAGTGGCAAGCAAGTAGGGGTCGAACACAGGAAACAAGTGTGCAGAGTATAGATGAAAATCCAAACCTAGGTCTAATAAGCCACTCAGCCAATCTAATTTTTTGTGGGTTTTTAATTTTCAATTTTTTTATATTTTTTATTTAATTATTAATTTTGTATTTTGATTTTTAATTTTCTCATTTTTATATTTTATATTTTATAATTTTCTATTTTCTTTTTCAATATTGGAAAATAAGACAATGTAATAAAAGGGAAGGTAGAATATTAATAAAAGTACGCAAAAATAGCCAAAAATTCAAAAATAAAATATTTTTGGTATTTTTATAATTTTTTACAATTTTTGTGATTTTTGGGTAATTTTCAAAGTGTTTTTGGTATTTTTAAATGCTGAAATGAAAGAAAATAGTGAAATAGGTACTGGCTGGGAGTAAAATGCAAATTAAAAATAACAAACATGCACAAAAATCTTCCAAACTAATTTTCAAATAAAGTCCATAAAATATGGAACAAATAAGAGTTGCGTTTATATTTTTCTGAGTTTTCTTTGATTTTATCAATTTTTTTGAAGTTTTTATGTATTTTTGAATTTTTAAGGTTTTTCTTTTGAAATTTTTAGAGGTTTTTGGATTGAAAATAAAGTAAGTCAAAACACACAACAGAGAATATTTTTTGAATTTTTTAAGGCCTTTTAATATTTTTTTGGTATTTTCTAAGCTAAACAGTGCTGAAACAACATGTTTTTGATTTTTTTTAAATATAAAAATGCAATGAAATTAAAAACTAAAAATGTGGCGTGAAAGTAGAAGCAAACAGGAGCTTAAACCTATTTTTTTGAGAATTTTTGGCATTTAAATGAGGCGTGAAATAAATAGCTCAAGCATACAAAAATCCTAAGCCTAACAGGGGTATAAATGCAAATCACGAAACATCCAGGGGCTTAGGTGCAATTTTTTCCAAAAAGACACGTGCAGAACACGTGATAAACCATTCACAGGGGCATATTTGTAAATATCAAAAGCCGGCAGGGCATACATGCAATTAACCCAAATTCATATTAAATAACCACGCACAGGGGTATAACTGCAAATACCTAAAAGTTCAGGTTAAAAAGTGCAAAAGGTCCAAAAAGCACGCGCCCCAGTCACGTGAGGTGACGTGTCGCAGACTAAAGTGCAAATAGTGAAAGTGTGAGGGCCTAAGTGCAATTATTACAAAAGTTTTTAAACTTCAGACGAATGTTTTTAGACTAAAAAGTAAATACAAAAATGCTTGGGCCTAAGATGCAAATTACCCAAGTTCCAGATCGTGCGGCCGATGGAGATTCACTTGGACGCGTGGCGAGCATCGAGCGGCTGGTATCCCTTCGTCCTGGCGGCTGAGATTAGATCTTCAAGGGTCGATCGGATGGCTGGGGGCGCTTGACGATCGGACGACGTACGTGGCATCTGGAAGCAGCTCTTGATCCAACGGTAGGGGGAGGTTCACGAAGAACACCTCCCCGGCGAGCTTTGATCGGCGATTGCGGCCGACACACGGCCGCTCCGGCCCTAGGATCAGGGGCAAAACGATCCTGGGGCCCTTCCGCGTCAGCTGGTGGTCTCAGGCGAGGCTGCGATGGCGCGAGAAGCTCGGACGGCGGAGGAGACCTGGGCAGCTGTTCCTGGAATCGTTGAAGGTCGATGGAGCCTTCTCTGGGCTCGGACCTGCAAGGTTAAGTGCGCAAAACCCAGGCGAACAAAAACGTGGGATCTGATGGCTCGATGGAGGCGAATGGTGGCTCGGGCGAAGAGCTCCAGCGAGCGGCGGAGAGGGAAGCACGGTGGACTCGATCTTGGCGAGACCGAGGTGAATGGAGGGGTGCTGCGTGATGACTGAGCGAAGGGGAAGAGAATGGAGGTGGTCTGTGGTCGGGTCGAGACGTTGAGTGATCGGAAATGATGGGCGGAGCTCAGCTCCGTCGTGGCTCTGAACAACGATTCAAGGCGATTGGAGAAACGAAAAGCAAAACTGCTACTGATCTAACCTAATCTAAGCTAAGGCTACAAGAAAAAGGAAAAAGAAGAGGTAGAAGCTCACCAGAGACGGAAGTGGATGGCTTCTGGCGGAGCTCCGGCGAGGGTCGAATCGCTTCGATTCTACACCAAACAACTCGAACCCCGGGTCGATTCGACTCCCACTGTCACTAGGAGCAGGAGGAGGTTGGGGTTTTCGATTGAAAATGGCGGAAAAAGGATTAGGTTTGAATCGAAGTCCGGGGTACTCTTTTGAAGGGTTGACGGGCGGCGTGGAAGACGAGGCTCGAAACGCCTCGATCAGTGGTCTTCAGC
Source organism: Ottelia alismoides (assembly GCA_037367405.1). Taxonomy (NCBI): domain Eukaryota; kingdom Viridiplantae; phylum Streptophyta; class Magnoliopsida; order Alismatales; family Hydrocharitaceae; genus Ottelia; species Ottelia alismoides. Next base: position 177,386 of record JAZKJV010001925.1, on the reverse strand, counting down.
CCCAGATTTCACTAGGGCGTGAATCACCATTAATCGAGGAGAAAAAATGCAGAAGGCTTCGTCATGGATTGGTGCAAGGTCGAGCCTAGGAAATGGCGAGAAGATGAGACAAAATGCCTTCTGACAGGTCAAGGGGAGGGGGTCAGACAGTTGACCGAGGTCAACTGTCAGACCGACCTAGTTGGTCCACGTGGACCAACCAGGAAAAATCCCCTGATAATAAAATAGTAAATGGACGAATTTCATTTTGGTTAAAAAATAAAAAAAATGTTTATTAATTTATGAAGTATTTTATTATGAATTTTAATTAATTTTATGAGATGCATTTTAGAAGTTACTTATTTTGGCCTATATAGGTATAATATCTACATATTTTGTTCTTTTATTTTTATTTTGTGAATTTTAATGTTATTAAAAATGTTTATTAATTTATATAATTATAACATACTTTTATACACAAAATTATATTTTTATTTTATTTTATTTATGTGTTTTGTATATTTAATAAAATAAGAAGATATAAAGTATAGGTATACGTGTGTATACTTCACCTATGTATTGTGCATACATGTATTTTATTTGGGGTTTTCATTCAGTTTTATTTTGATTTTAATGCACATAATTAATATAGATAATATTTACAAAATAATAAAAATATAAAATTAAGAAAATAAAGAATAAATAATAAAATGAATATTTTAAGTTGTACAAGTATACAATAGGGGTCCAAAATTCAACTTTCAAACTGTAGCTCCGCCAAATGCGAAACCACCGCCATTAAATAGCTTATTTTATTCTATATACAATTAAAGGTGAGTTTGATGCATTTTGAGTTGTCAGTTGTGAGATACGGGTCTGGGATGTTGGGATTCTGGATTTTTACCCAGACCATAACTTTTTATTTGTACATTATTTTTCAGTGAAATCAATTTTGTATTTTTCTTTATTAATTATCTACAACTTTCATGTACAAAGTTTCTTGATTTGATGAATAAAAAGTGGAACCAAAAATAGGTCCCAAAATGAATTGAAGAATGAATAGGAACACATTGTATTTGACCCTTATCTCCCCCTACTTTATTCCTTGTCGACCTAGTCATCGAGATGCCTAGGTCTCGGGGTATCGGGTCATAAAATATTTACAATATTTTATTCTTTTTCTTTTCTTTTATTTATTCTATAATTTTGGCTTTAAAAACCACATTTTGTACACTATTTACACCTATGTGTATGAATGCTAAAATGATAGAATTAATGCTATTTACATGCATTTGCTAGGGTTTTTGGTGCCAAAATGATAGAATAAAGATAATGAAATGTGGATTCATCAGTCCTCTCCTCACAAAATGAATCAATAATTTGTCTCCCAGAATCTTTTTGGATTTTTAACTTTTTCTCATTTTTTTTGTATTTTGGGCGATTGCAAGCGCTCATGATTATCCTCAAGTGAATCCATATCCTCAAATAGTGGAGCAGCGTTTTGGCTCATATTTATGTTAAATAGATTGCTAATCCTAGAATTCATATGCTCCATTATCTGGTTCAGTGTCTCAAGTGTGGAAATCATAAAAGGTGTCTCCAAAATCCCAGGATCGGGTGGGTTGAATGAGGGTGGGTGAAAATCAAATTCATCCGATTCCTGAAATAATGGGTAAGGCGGATATGCACAAAAATCAGGAGGAAAGTCCTCATATAAAAAAGAAGGTGGATCGTCTGGAGAGTATGAGGTATCCGTATGCGAGATCGGGAGAGCACGAGAGTCAAGTCAACAGATATGGAGAAAAAGGCACAAATGCACAGAAGGATCTAGCAAACACACAAGAAATCAAACACAATGTGACCCCCAGTTCACCAACTCAAATCAAAGTGAATACCGTGAAGGTTCGATCAATTATCTTGTCAATTTTAGATTTTGGTGACAATACAATCTATTAGGGCAGTTAAAGTGAGCTGTTGGGAACCCAATGCTCTCAGGAAACTGGCCCAATCCCAAAGTTGGATCTTTCCCTTCCAGTATGAATTACGGACCATTTACCGGCTACCCGATCAATTCAATCTGTTAAGAACGTCACAAGTCGCTTTACCGGCTACCGAAGAGATCCTCACTGGAGAACGACTAACCCAAGATAGTAGTCTGAAAAGAGTTCGGGCGTGGCTCTATCCTAGTATGCGGGTCTCTCTCTCGCATAAGCAAACCAAATAAAGAGGGGGTTACTCTCCCCAAAACAATGATTTTTCCTTGTATTTTTTGGGGTCGAGTTTTCTTTAGCAGTCCTGATTTTAGCAGTTATCACTTGGTTTAAAGTATTTTCAAAGAATCGCCTACCGAGTGTCCAATTTCCTTTTTGACTCATGTGAGTGAAAACAAGGAAGAAGATTGGAAATGACAATGCGCGATTAAAAATAATGATGCAAGCAGGGGTTAGAGATGCGTACCTTTTCGCCTGCACTCTACATGCAAGTGATCTGTGCAGAATTGAAATAAACTATCCTATATGCAAATGCATGTGAACTGTCGTAGATGATAGCTTCTATTAACAGGCAAGAATAAGTTAATTTGACTAAGTCCAAATTACGCTCTACTCTATAGGCACAGAAATTTCTTGTTTAGGGTGTTTTGACCTAATTAAACACCTGGCTCAAGCAAATTAATTAAAGCAATCAAGAGGTAGTTCACGAAATCCGTGGGAAACAAAGAAAAATAAAGACGATGAAAACAAAACCGATGAGGTCCCCCAAGTGCACCGGCACTTGGCGAAACAGACACCGCAACAAATGAATGTTCTTTTACAGAGTTCAAATGGAAAAGAAAAAAACACACACACTCTCTCTTTTTAAAAAATTTCTTTTCTTTTTTTTCAATTATTTCTCCTCTTCTCACGCTATCCTACGGCTTGGTGAAGAATCAAGCCTCCTCCACTCGCTTAGGTGCTTCGGCTCTCCTAGGATCGCCTCCTTCGCTCCGCGGGCCCTCGCAAGAAAAAGAAAAGAGAATGTGTAAGAAATACAATTATCAAATATGAGAGAAAAAAATGAAATGAATATAGTGGATATAAACAATGACGTAAATGGTACAAATGTAAACAGATATTTGCAACCAAGAATAGCAGGTCAAAAGAGAAACCTTGCTACCCTCGCCATGCCTCCCCGGCAACAGCGCGATTTTGTTGTGCGAGAAATTGAGGGGTCAGAAATTATTGGTAAATATGTTGGTCATTGCTATCCCCAAAAACCCGTGACATACACACATTTTTTTTTGCTACTTATTAACCTGTATAGCGGATAAGGTCGAACTCAGGGAGGCTACAATTCCCAAGGGTTATTCAATTAATCAAAAATCAATTAAGAGAAAAAACGAATCTCAAATGACAATTATCCTTGGTTTTTTTGTTATTTTTTTATCTTTTTTTTATTTTTTTCCTATTTTTTTTATATTTCTGATTTAAAAAAAATATAATTATCAAATAAAAGAGAAAAAATGAAATGAATGTAGCGGCTTGGTGAAGAATCAAGCCGCCTCCACTCGCTTGGGTTCTTCGTCTCTCCTAGGATTGCCTCCTTCGCTCCGCGGGCCCTCGCAAGAAAAAGAAAAGAGAATATGTAAGAAATACAATTATCAAATATGAGAGAAAAAAATGAAATGAATGTAGTTGATATAAACAATGAAGTAAATCGTACAAATGTAAACAGATATTTGCAACCAAGAATAGCAGGTCAAAAGAGAAACCTAGCTACCCACGCCGTGCCTCCCCGGCAACGGCGCCATTTTGTCTGCGAGAAATTGAGGGCTCAGAAATTATTGGTAAATATGTTGGTCGTTGCTATCCCCAAAAACCCGTGACAAACAAACATTTATTTTATTTTTGCTACTTATTAACCTGTATAGCGGACATGGTCGAACTCAGGGAGGATACAATTCCCGAGGGTTATTCAATTAATCGAAAATCAATTAAGAGAAAAGAAGAATCTTAAAGGACAACTATCCTTGGTTTTTGTGATTTTTTTATCTTTTTATATTTTTACTTTTTTATTTTATTTTTTTTTATATTTTCTGATTTTCAAATTTTTAGTGATTTTGATTTGTGCAAATTTTTTTACTTTTCAAAAATAATGAACAATATGAATAAGCACAAGAAATATGCAAACCAACTTTTTTTAAAATTTTAATTTATCAAAAATGCTCAGAAAAATGCGGAAAAATATTTTTGTATTTGAAATATTTTGAAAGGTTTTTGAGATTTTTTTTAGAATTTTCAGATATCTTTGTAATTTTCTAAAAATCAAACAGTGTGAAAATGTGAAAATGTGCACAGCCTGGAGTAATTTGCAACTTAAAAATGTTTTATGTACCCAAAACTCTTGGAAATTATTTTTAAGACAAACTATAAGCAATTATCTACAAACATGAACTGAAATCACTATTTTTTGGATTTTTATAGACTTTTTTGTGATTTTTATAAGATTTTTGATGCTTTCAATTTTTTTGGGTTTTATGAATAATTAATGCGTGAAAAATGGTCTGAAATTAAAAGACAATGAAATAAAATACCCTAATTGTTTTGGAATTTTTAGAGATATTTTCGAATTTTTATTAATTTTTAAATTTCAAACATGGAAAAATGACATGTTTTTGATTTTTTAATAATAATAAATGAAATTAAAATGCAAAGCATGCACAATTTTAGAAGAATTTTTAAACTTATGAAAATGTTTATTTCAATAAAATAATCATGCAAAATTAAGAGTGAATAATAGTGAGTAAAACGCAATTTCGAAAAGTTTTGTAATACAACTAAAAATAGAAATCAAAGATAGGACACAAAATGTAAATTACCCAGTATGCATGTGCTGGGCACGTGACTTGCTTGTAGGCGGGGAGTTCTTTGTAATTTCTGAAACCTTTGAGGGCTTTAACGCAATTTTCCCCCTCTTTTTTAATTAAAATCCTACCTAGGGTTCTTTCTTCATTTCTTCAAGATGGAGGAGGGGCAAGAGCTTCCCGCCGCCCACTTTTTCTCCCACGCAAGAAGGGTGACGTGGCACGTCGGAGGACGCGTGGAGGATGGAGGAGGATGGCGACGTTTCCACGCGGAGGAGCAGGTGCGGGTGGAGATGGTGGACCTGCGTTGAGGTCGCGGAGGTGGGCCGGCGTTCGGGCGTTCGGACGAAGGGAGCGGGGGAGGCCACGGCGGCTGTGCCACGCGGTGGTGGGTCTGGAGGGGGGGCGCCGCTTGGGCGTCAGGACGCCGCTAGATGGAGGGTGTTGCGCGGCACCTGGGGAGCGTACGTCTGAAGGGAGGTAGGGGCGAGTTAGTGGCAGATCAGGCCGCCATATGGGGAGGCGCTGCAAGGGCGCTGCAAGACGGGGATCGGCGACGCTGCCCCTCGCGCGGAAGGTGGCGTCGGTGGAGGCCGGCCGGGGCGCTGCCGGCGGCACGCGCACAAGAAGGGTGGAGCAGCCCAGCCACCCTCTGCAATTTTTTTGTTTTTTTATAATTTTTTTATTTGTGATGTAAACAAAAAATAAAGAAAACTCTTTTTTATATATATTTTTTAGTAAATCCGAAAAAACATAAGAGAAAAAATTAGGATATAGATTTTTTAAATTTTTTATGTTTTTTATTGTTTTCTAATAATCCTGCAAAACAAATGTCAGAGAAAAAGAAACAAAAACTTGTTTTACTAATTTTTTTATTTATTTACAAATCAGAAAATGAACGGGGATCCGGCGAAAAGTGGATGAATCGAATTCGATCTCCAGCCACTGTACGCGGCCGGAGTTAAGAGATCGTGGACGCTAGAATAGAATGCAGGGAGATTAAGAACGTGAGATGAAAAATCGAGTCGAAGCAGATCAAAATCGTGACGAATTTTTTTAGATCTAGAGAAATAAAATGACGATAGAATTAAAAAAAATGCGACAAAATAAACTATGATTAAACTAAAATAAAAATAAGAAGAATAATGTAGATCTCACTTTAGGAGCGGAAATGGACCGTGATCGCCTTGACATGTCAGACTCGCTGTCACTGGACGGCTCGGAGGCTAGGCACTATTCTCGACAAAATTTTCTCTCGGAGATCGGTCTCCTCTCTAAAGATTGATCAAGTTGAAATGAGGGAGAAGGAGCCATATAAATATAAAAGGTGGAATAAAATTTGAATTTTTGAAATTTTTTGGATAAACAGATAAGAGAGATGAAAATTGAAATGAATTTTTGAATTTTTTGGTGGAAGAGATAAGAGAGATGAAATGAGAAACGAGATAAAGTAAAAGAGAGATACAATTATTTTCAAACTTAACTATTTTTTTAATTTTCATCACTTTATTTATTTGAATTAAAAAATGCTATTTTTTTATTTTTTTATGGTGATTAATAAAAAATAGCAACTATATACATATATCACATTATATACAAAGAAAAATGAGGAAATTAGCCTATTTTGTTTTAAGAATTTTTTTCTATTTTTTTATTTTTATTTCAAATAATTAGTAAGATTAATTTACAAATATATACAAATGCAATATGCACAAAATACATGGGAAAATTGCACAAACCACCCCAGAAACTGACTTTTCAACTCCAAAAAATATGAAAATATAGCCATTTTAACGATAATTTAATTTAGAATCCAATGGAAGTGAGATTAGTTCAACTTGAGTTCACATGGAGTCAGAATTGGTCTTTCAATTAATGCTTAGTGGTTTTTTTCAAGTTTGGCTACTTTTATTCTGTACATGATTTAATTGTGCAATTATTTTTATTGATTAGAACACATTTTTTTTACAACTTTGGTTTTGAAAGTTATTTCATTGGAGTTCAATTATGGCACAATAAATTAGTGTTAGTTTTATACAGATATACACAAAATAGATGAGAGGTATTTACAATAACACACGCACAATTTTTTTTTGGATTTTCTGCTTAAGGACCCTTATATCCCCCTACTTTATTCTTGGTCAATCATGTCAAGCCTTGACCTTCTCTTGAGGTTTGGGTCAGGCTGTATACAGTTTTTCTTTTTTTATTTGGGATTTTTACCCGGCAGTCCCTATAATCTTTTCCAATTACCTCTACGACCTTTGAAACATCATAATTCCTCCCCCGACCTTGTAAACGTTCTCTGTCTTACCCAACAAACCCTGTCGTCAATTTTAACTATATTTGAGTCAGTTACTTGGGTTAGTCTTGAGTTAACCCAACCCATTTACCATCAAACGGTTAAGATTAGTCAAAATAGTAAAAAAGAATAGGAAAAAAAATCTACGATGGGATCCATCGAACGGTAGAAGCAAGGGGGATCCATCCAGGTCGGGTGTTGGTAGCAGCATCGGCCTGGGGGGGGTAGTAGCATCTCCAGTGATTGGGGCCCGGGGGGTTGCAGGTAGCAGCATCGACGGGGGGTGGGGGGGTGGGTTGCAGGTAGCAGCATCTGCGGTGGGGTGGGGTGGGGGGGGGTCGTGGGTGATGACGACGAGGGCGACCTTGCGGACGGGGTGGACGCGGGTGAGGGTGATGTCGATGTCCTCCGTGAGGAGCTGGGAGTTGATGTTGTAGAGGACCTCCACGAGGGTATCAGAGAAGGGTTGTCCGGAGACGACGACCTCCTAGGGCGCGGGGGGGGGGGGGGGGGTAGGGTGCACTGGCACTAAATGTAAATTTGATAAACAAAATGGGTATAATATAAAAGAACATAACAGAATCGGGTTAATTTTAACGGGTAAATGAACGGGGGTTAATCACAGGGTCTGTAGGGTAAGGGTTAGCATGTTTACGGGGTCGGGGGAGGAAATAGGATGTTTCGAAGGTCATAGAGGTAATTCGAAAAGATTATAGGGTCTGTCAGGTAAAAATACCTTTTTATTTTATTTTCATTATTTTTCCTTTCTTTCTTTCTTTATTTATTTTAGGTTAAAATTAGTAAGAAGTGTACAATAATTACACAGATGCAAGTTAGTAAGAATATGCAGTTAGTGTTATATGCAGTTGTTTTATAAGGGATTTTAAGCTAAAATAAATGAATAAAGATGACGAATCGCGGATTCATCACTTGGTCAAAGATTATTTAAAACGAATGAAAGGTTGATATGGATGGAGATCCTCATATGGAGGTGAGGTACGAGGATTAGGTTTAAGATCTAATCTAAGGATCAGATCAGAAATAAAGGGGTTCTGGAAGGAAGTGGAGAATCTGGATCGATGTGTGATGAAGTGTGGTTGAATTAGAGGTAGAATCGGAGGGATTGGATCTCTGATCGAGGAAATTGGAAATTGAAATCGACGCTCTACTACAAATCTACATAATTCAAACATAATCAAAACTTATTAGAAAATATTGCTACATGGTAAAGTGGAATGAATCGACGCTGGAACATCGAGGATTGTATCCTCGAATCTAGCTGTGAATGTCCAGAGAGGCTCAATGCGATGGCGGAGCTCCAATCATCGTGAATCTCACCTCAAATGCGTGGAATTACTCTTATTATCAAAGCAAAAGTCCCATGTCACGATTCTATATCTACTGGTGATTAAAGGAAGAAGAAATCACCATCCAAGACATGTCAAAGAGAAAGGAAGGAGACCTGAAGCTTTAAATACATGATGAAATGAAGGAATTTGAAAATTTGGAGAGCACGTGATTCGAGGTAGAAATTGGAGAAATAACAATCGAGGTAGAAATTGGAGAAATAACACCTGGGCATGGTTCTAGATTCACAGGGTGCTAATCAGATGGGGAAATCAAATTATTGGATAAAAGACTTGGGCTGAACAATTAGGCGAAAAGAGTTGAGTTAGCTAATTTATTCGGGTCAAGAGGTAGCATGAAGAGTTGACCTTGGTCAACAAATTCTATGTGGTACAATGGCATAAGGCAAGGAAGAAGGGCAAAAGAGGCAAAATGACAAAATACATAAAAATAAAAATAAAAAAAAATTGAAATTGATTTTAAATAAAAATTATTAAATTAAATAACATTTATAATTTAATCAACTATTTTTTGTTATTTTTAATAAATTAAATAACTTAATATATTTGGTTAAATTATTTAAATACTAATATTTATAAGTACAGATTACCTATATATAATCAATACAAAATTTTAATGGGATTTTTACACGACAGACCATATAAACTTTGCCAATCATCTCCATGACCTTTGGAAAAACCTAATTCCCCCCTCGACCCCGTAAACTTGCCAACTCTTACCCCATGAACCCTTCGGGTAACCTGTTTTAAGCACGTGAGTGTTCTTGGGGTAATTTACAAGGTCGATGGGGTAAATATGTTGTGTAAAAGGTCATATAAGCAATTTAAAACTTTTATAGGGTTTGCTAGATAAAAATCCCAATTTTAATATGTTATTTTTACAAATATTTAAATAATTTATAATTTTTTAAAGGGATTTTTACCCGACAGACCCTATAAACTTTGCCAATTGCCTCCTCGGCCTTTGAAACAACAGAATTTCCCCCTCGACCCCGTAAACTTGTCAACTCTTACCCTATGAACCCTGTGGTTAATCTGTTTGAACCTTGTGAGGGTTCTTGGGGTAATTTATAAGGTCTACGGGGTAATTACGTTATACAAAAGGTCGTAGAGGTAATTTAAAATGTTTATAGGGTCTGTTGGGTAAAAATCCCTTTTTCAAATTACATAATAATTTAATGATTTTAAAAATATTTTTTTATTTTTATAAAATAATTTAATAGGTGACATAAATGGGGAATATACATTATAAGTACATTATACCTATATAGTAAAGAAATTATATTATTTTTAGATCTTTTTGATTTTGTAAATTTTATTTGCATTTTATATACCAAAATATAATGAATACTAAATATTAAAAATACACTATATACTAAAATACAAAGGAATTAATAAATACAAAAAATAATATAGTATACAATAATACAAACAACCCCCCAAAAGCCAACTTTCATGTCTTAACTCCAAAAGTTATTAAACCACTTCCATTGTAAAGCTTATTTAATTTAGAACATGATGAAAGTGAGTTTGATTATTTTGAGCTTGTGTGGAGAAGATATTGCTCTTTCAATTATTAAATTACAGCTTTTTTTGCATAGTGTTGTCTCTTTGATTCCATACACAGTTTATTCTTGCAATTATTTTTATTATTTACAATACATTTTTATGTACAAGTTCCAAGAAGAAAACAATTTTATTTTGAGTTTTTTATGATAAATAAATAGTAAAAGGTATATACATAATAATGATGAAGAATCTGTACAAGTAAGAGTTGATTTCTAATATTTTAATAGATTATAGACCCGATCTCCCCCTACTTTATTCCTTATGGACCATCCTGGTGCTTGGCCTCGTCTTGGGGTTCGAGTTAGTCTCTATTTATTTCATATATTCAATATTATTTTCTTTTTTTCCTTTCTTATTTGTTATGTTATTTTGGTGTAATTAAGTGATTAATATAAATTGTTAACAAATAAAGTATTAATAATAAATAACGAGAATTATTATTATTTACATGTGTTTTGAAAATGATTTTAAGCTAAAATAAAATAATAAAGATGTATAATCATGGGTACGTTACGGGGAAGGTCGACTTCTCATTCTTTCATTATTAAGTCATTGCAGCAAAGCTTTTCTATACTCAGTACGAGTTGTCTTCCTTCTTTTCTCTGACCTACAAAGACATAACTCAAGTTAAATATTGGGGGGTCCAATATATGTTGTATATAATTTAGCTATAGCTCATACTTGTGTATTTTTAGTAATATGGCTAATATACTATTTGTTTAAGAAATTTCAATGAATAAATTAAAAAGAATACACCGATAATATGTATAAATTTTTTAAAAAATTCTTTGGTTTAAAAATGATTTGCAAAATGATTTGAAAAATGGTTGTAAAATATCCTGAAAAATCTTTTGAAAGGGGTTTGGAAAATTTTTGCAAAAAGTTTTCAAATATTTATAAAAACCTTTTGTCTGCAAAAATCGTTTTCATTTGTTTGAATAAAATTTTTGGAAAATCAGTTTGCAAATGATATGGAAAATGGTTGCAAAAATATTTTGAAAAATCTATACATACTATTTAAAAAATCTTTGCAGAAATAATTTTCAAGTTTTGTAAATATTTTCAAAAATTTTTATAAATATTATTTTTAAAATAAAAGGGTTCAAAATGTTTGATAAAATATTTTCGAATTATTTTGTGAACCTTGTACATAATTCTTTACATACCTTGTATATAAACACTATGTAAATTCAACTAACTTAACTTGTGTAAATTTCTAGTGCAAATTCGACATGCAACTTTTGTAAATAAACATTTACTCCCGTGTATATATATGCACATATTGCTATCACTAACCATTATTAAAAAGTCACTAAAATTTCAAAAATTTTCAAAACCATGAAAATCAACAAAATGTTTTCAAAAATGAATAAAAATATGCAAAACATTTTCAAAATCCATAAAACGTTCAAGATCGATAAATATTTCACAAAAGGACTTTCTTTTCATTGCATTTCATTTACATTTTACGTATTGATAATGACAATGGAACTAGCCCAAATAAAATCTAAAGCTTGGACGTTTGTTGGACCTTAATCGACTTAATCATGGGAACCTCAGAGGAACTGGATATGAGGTGCTTCTGGTTTGCTAGACTTATTTGTCTGAGACCACTTGACTAGGTTCATATGTCATTTTGATTGCCTAAGTAGAACATTTCTAAACACACGCATGACTCTTGTCAGCAGTAAACTAACTTGGACACTTGCACCTTACACTTTGCTCAACTCGGTTGAAGTGACAGAGGGCAGGATTTGCAAGCATGTGACATAAGTGAACGAAAACATACGAAGTCACAATTATGTACTGGCGACAAGGTCCAAGGATAGGATGTCGTAGGTTGCAATCATGATTGAAATTAGGGATAGTCTACTAGATCAAGAGGACAAAGCTCTATGTAAAGGATACTGTAATAGTATCAAAAAATTAATACAAAATATAAAGAACTCCAAAAAATTAGACATGCAAAAATCAAAGAAATTCAATACTTGTTGGAGCATGTGCATGTATTCAATAAGAGAGCTTGTGCTTCAAGTCAAAGTATTCATGTGAGCCTGTAGCTGGATGACATGACTACACTAGTCAAGCATCCCAAGATAGCTATCTACAATATCTAACATACATTCTCTTCCCCACCTGCTCTTAATAAGCTGGTTGCACTTGAACTTAGAAGGGAAAAGCCCGCTTCTTGAGGAAAGAGTTGCTAGATTGGGGAATTAATGATCAACCAGAATCAATCGAGGTGGTCGTGTTATCTTACATGGTGAGAGCATTGTCATTGAAGGGACCTCTCATGAAAGCTGACTAAATCAATAGATAATCCACTATAGACGTGTGTCGAACACATGAAGCAATTGGGTGTTGACCACATGAAGCAGATGGGTGTAGCGTGAATTAATCATTGTTAATTATTATGGGTATATATACACTGTGTATTTTAATAAATATTTACAAATTTATAAATTAATATAAGAAAGTGAAAAATAGAAACAATAAATATATTGAATATTATGTATAAGTATATTGCACAATGAGGGCGCAAATCCTGCCTTTGCATCTTAACTCCAAATTAAATGAAACGGCCTTCAGTAAAGAGCTAATTTTATTTTATGAACAATAAAGTTGAGTTTGGTTAATTTTGTTTTTATATGAAGAAGAAATATGTCAGCAAAGTTTTCATTGTGGCTTTTTATTTTGTGTGTCCCAGGAAGACTTTTCATTATTTTTGAATGAAATAAATTTTCTATTTTTGATTGTATTTTTGTGTACAATGTACATGTTAGTAGTTTACTGATTTGATGTGTAAACATGGGAAAATAAAATAGTTCCCAAAATGTGAATTATTGGCCTATAAAATTAGGGTTTTTTTATAATGTATATATTGGTAATTTATAGAATATATTTATATAATAAAAAATGTATGTATAAATGTATATAGATATAGTAATTTATATTTATATGTATAGGTGTATATAGGTATAAATAAGTAAAGACATATATAATATATAGATAAAAATGCTTTGTGGTTTTTGTAATTTTCTAATATTTTTTATGAATTTTAAAGAGGTTTTTTAATTTTTAGTTATTTCTAAATGATATGAATAAGCTATATATATATATATAAATATAAGTTATATTTTATTGGGTTTTAAAAGAAGATACATAATTTAAAAATTACCAAAACTAATTTTTATGCATACTATAAGTAGAAATATAGAGAAGAAAAGACATATTTTGTTTTTAAATTAATTTTGTTATTTTTATTAGTTTTTAGGATTTATGATTTCTATAAGTTTCTCTTTTTGTGATTTTTGGTTATGTGTTAACAAATATTAAAACGCAACTACATAAACTTTTAGGGTTTTTTGGAGTTTTTTCTATTTTTATTGGATTTTTCAAACGTAGACAGTAAATAAAAGCCTCATGTTCTATTTTTAATAAATGAAAAAAATGATAAAATGCCAAATCCAAGTACATAGCGCGAATGAGCATGATTAGAAGCATTTATATTAATTTTCCCAAATATTTTCATGTATAGGAGTTATTTATAAAAAAAGAGAAATATAAATAAAAATACAATTGGCATAGGGATAGAAATGCAAATACATAAAATTTGTTAATTCATTTTGAGAATTTGTTTGGGAATATAAAGTATATGCACGTAATTTTTACATCCCCTCATGTGGTGTGAGCATGGGAAGGACCAAAATGTAAATAATGAAAACCATAAGGTCTAATATGTAAAATGGCTTATTATAATTACAATACAAGGATATTATTAGAAATAAACAATACTATTGAAAAGCAAGTGGGGCTACTTAGAAATTTACCTAAAAGAGGGTGTGCAATACAAGGACGTAAGCGCTCCACGTGACACACTTATCGCGATTGGCCGGCTGAGGGGTGCAATGGTTTGCCCTTGATCGAGCGATGCTTTTCATTTAAAATATGAAATAATCTTATCTAGTTTAAAGCCTCTAATATTCCCATAAAAAAAGTCTAGATTTAAATGAACTAGAAATGCACATCGATCCAATAGTGCAGAAGGGTTGTGGAAGAGCACCAAGAACTCTGCCACAGCTTGGCTTCGATCGATGAGATCTTCACATTCCAGCCACCATTCTCGATATTGAGTGGCTCAACTCCTTATTGGGAGTACCGTGCACCAACATATGGTTCTTGTTGGGTTCCAAGTCCTCTCAGATGGGACCTGGTGCTCTATCATCTTCACATGTCTTGGAGCAGCGAGATGGAGTTGAATCCAAGCTATAGGTGCTCCTCAAAGCACCTCATTTGCACAAAAAATGATCCATGGCTTGAGGTGATGGTCCTCGGCCAAAAATAGAAGCCCATCGCACAAATGAATGGTTGAGCGGAGGAGGTCCAATATTGAGTGATAGAGGGAGCTCGATTCACTTGATCCGAGTGGGATATGGGTTGGCTTTGTGAGGAGAAAGGTGAAGAAGACGATAAGGATCGAAATGGAGGTGAAATAGAGGCGAAACACTACGTGTTCACAATGGATTTGAGAATAAAGTGTAAGCTACAATCAATGAAGGATTTGGAACTTATCCTATTCTAACCACTAATTACAAGAATTAAAGATGGAAATAAACCCTACGATTGAAAATAACCTATAAAGTGATGAAGAGAGTACCTGATCCGATCCAGGACCACAGGAGCCAGAACCACACGATGGCGTCTCCGATAATTGCTGGATCAACCCAAATGCTCCTCCTCCTTGCTACAAATTGGTTGAACGAGCCTCCTTCCATTGAGCACTCTCCTGTACGCACAATCTGAGTGGCGATGAGGAGTTCATGGGGACAAAACCTCAAAAATTTGGATTTAGGGTTTATTTATAGACATGGGTGGTACGCGAAGATGATAACGTGATTTCGCATAGATCGCCCAAGACATGAACAATTATAATTCAGGGTGTGGCTTATGATCGTAGGTTGATCGCTTTAGATAAAGGAAGCAGTGGATCAGAGGCACAGAGAAGGAGAGGAAATTGGACGAAGTTAGAGGAGTCACGAGTCATGCCTAGAGTCAGAGGTAGGCTGGACAGTTACACGAGGTCAACTATCCAAGAGACACAATTGGTCTACTTGGATCCACTACTAGACAAAATAGGAAGAAAAAATAAAAGTAAATAAGAAAAAAATAGATAATACATTATTTACAAAAAAAATCAAAACATAAAATATGTGTATTATTTATATAACATTTAATTATGATTTTTATTTATTTTTACAATATTATATACTACGAGTTATTTATATATAAGTTTTCTAAGAATTTATTTTTATATTTAAGATATTTTGACTTATTTGGTTAGTTTTTTAAATAATATTGTAATTTTTTATTTTATTTATTTATAGTAGGTTTACTAACATATTTACGTATTTTTTGTATTTTATTAAGTATATAATTATATCTTATTTGTATTTTAAAGACTTATTAACTAATTATTTATTTTTAATTCTTTTATTTTTATTTCCTGTTTTATTTATGATATGTGCAACATATAGAAAGAGTATTAAAATAAATGAAGAATTAAATGTAAAGAATAAATATTTTGCACATATATTCGGATACACAGTATAATAGGGACCCAAAAACCAACTTTTACATTTTTAACTCCGATTAGAATGAAACTACTTCATTAAATAGATAATTATATTTTAGGAACAAATATGAGAGTGGTCAATTAGGAGTTCATAAAGAGAAGATAGCGACCTATGATGTTTGGCTTACCGCTTTTTGTTTTGTATGTCCAAGGCACACTCTGTATTATTTTAGGAAGAAGAAAATTTTGTATTTTTCTTTGTACTTTTATATATAGCATTCATGTTGAAGGTTTATTGATTTGAGGTGTAAATAAAAAAGAATAAAATATGTCCCAAAATGCAATTATTGATAAACAAAAATGTGGGTCTTTAGGCTAGTTTTAGTACAATTGATTTTCCCTATCTTGCCCTACTTTATTCCTTGTCAACCAAGTTATCATAATGAGTGGGTTTTGGGGTCTAGGGTCACTCATTGTCTTTGACACTTCATTTTTAAATTTTCTTTCCTTTATTAATTTATTTTGGTATTAAATAAAGTATTTTATACAATTCTCTCGTATCGATAAATGAATGTTATTTACAATGAATTTGTGCTATATGCATGTATTTAGCTCAGGATTTAAGGCCAAAATAAAAGAATAAATGTGATGAAATGGAGATTCATCAATTAGGGTCACCATGTTGGAGAAGACTGTCTCTTTACCACTTCAACCGAGAGGAGCAACATATCAATTACACTGTACAAGATGGACTCATAGTCATATAGGGTCTGCATATGACATAGACATGTTATGTCCTGGCTTTTGAGTAGAATTTGGCAGAGTTTTGTGGTTATTATAGGCTGTTGAGTTTCAAATTCGCTTCCCAATAAGGTTCCGACCAAACCTAAATTTCAAAGGTTCGACTAAGCTCCAAATTTTTACTTTACAAAGATAAGTTTAAAGTTAAAATCAATCCAATTTATTCCATTTTCTTTTCTTCTTTTCGTGCACTTATAAGCATAAGTATTTGTTAGGGACTAATAAATGCAAGTATAGGGGGTGGTGCTTCTCCATTTCATCATCTTTATTATTTCATTTTGTCCTTTAATCCCTACCTAAATGCATGTATATATAATTAATTTGTACAAAATAACATTCATTTATTAATACATATATATTATATACAACATTGTATTTAATGCCAAAATAAAAGAATAAAGGAAATTAAAGAAAAGGAAAGAAGTGTCAAAGAAACTGAGTCATCCTACACCCCGAGACCCACTCATCTTCATGACTTGGTCCTGGGACAAAGCCAGAAAATTCATCTTGGGGAGGATAAATTATTTAGATATTATATATCTGTCATTTTAGTTGTTAATATTTGGGAAATGGTTACTCTGATGTAACGTGAGTTACAAAAGAGGTGTTGTAATTATTTTTTTTGTTCAATTTTTTTTCTTAAAATCCAACCTTATAGATAGAATCTCCGAATAATGTTATATATATCCTCCAAATTTCGTTTAAATCCAAGATCATTTGCTATTTTTTATCATTGGCTAAAAGTTTGTTTCTCTTTTAGACGAAACTTAAATTTCTTAAATATTGATTGGACTTTTAACCACCAAATAAAATATGAAATGACATCAGATTTGAGCGAAATTTGGAGGATATATAGAACATTAATGGAAGTTTAAATCTATAAAGCTGGATTCTTGGAAACGAATTCAATCTATAAGGTGAGTTTCCAATAATTCCGTAATTGATCGAAACTAATATTGGGAACAGATTTTTATAAAAGTACCTATATAAACTTATAATAGGACATAAATACTCTCTGTAAACATCGTATTGACAAAAAGATTCCTACAAAACTCTTCATATCACTGATATATGCATTTATTAATACGATATTAAGTAATACTACTAGATTTAATATTTCAAACAAGTAACACTACAATACTTTTTTTTACATGGATGCAAACGAATATAGATATATGTACCAATCTTTTATCTTACTTGTTATATATATTTTGACATGTGTATGTTTATCTGCATATCTATTTTAAAATGGATGCAGATACAAATAGGGTTGCACATGCATATACAAATAGGTATATGTACCCATATATATACACGAGAAAAATATGTAACCATATCTGTTTTACAATCATAAAAAATGAAAGAGTTATTCAAATCTATATCCGTATATGCAAAGAAAATAAAAAGAAAAATCATTATCTATATAATATATCATAAAATAAAGAATACATATCTGTGACGGTTTACAAACGTATAGGATGATAGACATATATGGATGTATCAGTAGAGATGAAAACATATACGGATATATTCTAATATCCACTTACCGTATTCGATTCGAATATGGATCGAATATGGATATGGATTGTAAAATTTTTTTGGATACTGATACAGATATTGTAATAGCTTGAATATCCAGATCCAGATATCCGAATATAATATTTAATATTATTATATATATTAGTTAACGTAATATAAGCCACAACTATGTGTTATTGTATTAGTATTATATATTATAAAATACAATATATTGATGATGTTAATAAATTTCCATTTGTTTGAGGATGGCACGAACAAAAGTTATAGAATCATGTCCTCTTTGCTTCCGGTCAAGAATGTAGGTCACCTTGATGCTCCCTTTTGTCATGGTGCAACTTATTTTTTATTACTATTTTTTTAAAATCATGAACTTTGATAGAAATTCAATTCGTATTCGTATATAGTCTTTATTCAACCCGTATTCGGATTCCATGTTTATTGGATCCATATTTGGATTTCATTCTTTATTCGATTCATATTTGAATTAACTCTTCTTCGTTCCGTATTCGTATTCAATAAATATCCGATTCGGATTCGTATTCGTATTTTTAAGGATATGATTTCCTTAATGCATATCCGAATCATATCAATATTCATATTCGATAGAGATGAAGCGAATATGGATAGAAAATAGGCATATCCGATCTGTATCCGATCCGTTTTCATCCCTATGTACCAGTATTTTCTTATGCACATCATGTATTGTTAGTAGTTAATTACTGTAATTAGATTTTATATATGGGTCCAATGGGATTGTCCCCGTCTCATTTTCTGAGTTTTTTATTTTTTTTGAAAAATATCACCATGTATATTCATCTATATATCCCGCCTACATGTCATTCGAATTTCGTCAGAAACAAAGACTCATATGCCTTTATCTAGAACAGATCAATTACAAAAATGTTTAGACCGTTAAAATTACATGTTCTAATTTAAGGACAAAGGAGTATCTATTTCTGACAAAATTTGAATGACATGTTGAAGGGATATATAGATGAGTATACATTGTGATATTTCTCAAAAAAATTAAAAACATTCGCAAAAAAATGAGCTGGGGGAAGCCCTTTTATTCCCTATACAGTGATTTTTTTTGTTGAGATGCGGGGGGGGGGGCTATTATACATAACATATAAATTTTAGTTATTAAATAATATATTTGGATTAGATATAGTATTATATATTAAACGTATATACAGATGTTGGTCGAGAGCCGGGGGGCTAAGCCCCCACCCGCCCCTCCCTCTCTCCGTCAGTGACTTGGTCGACAAGGAATAAAGTAGGGAGAGATAGGGAATATAAACAGTACAGAGAATAAGCAAAAAAACCCTAATTCTTTCTTGTCAATATATTACATTTTGGGACCCATTTTATTTTATTTTTATACCTCAAATCAATAAACCCTCTCTATGAAACCTGTACATATATATTCAAAGAAAAACATAAAATATATTTTATTCAAAAGTAATGCATAGTGTGCACGGGAAACAGAATAAAAGCTGCAAAGAAAACTTTACAAACAAGTATCTTCTCCATACATACCCAAAATTTACCAAACTCATTTTTATTGTTCATAAAATTATCTATTTAATGAAGGTGGATTCATTCAATTTGGAGTTGAGATGCAAAAGTTAGCTTTTGGTCCCTCATTGTGCAATATGCATGTATATAATTTTCATTATATTTATTCTTTGTAGTTTTAGATATCTTATATTTTTATATATTTGTAAATATTATTAGAAAAACATACACATAATAAAAATAAAATAAAACCATGAAAATGCATTAAAATAATGTAATCTATAAAATATAGGTAAAACATATATATAATATGCCTATATAATATATGTACATAATTATTTAAGTAATTAAATAACTTCAGAAAAAAAAGATGTATATATTTTTTATGTTTTCTTCCAAGAATAACAAAATCATTTAATAATTATTATTGATTTAATGAAGAATTCTTAGTATTGTTTTTCCTGGTTGGTCCACATGCAGCAACCAGGAGGCTTTGTTCATTGACCCCAAGTCAATTGTACAACCTTCCACCTTTGCCTCTTGTCAGAACCTCTGATGCCCCATCTTCTCCCATTTTCACACGTCATCCACGTTGCCCTATTCCTCGAGCCTTTTGCCATTTTTTTCTCCATGCATCCCGGCATCTCGCTATGCCTCTACATCCCCTATACAATCACGTTATCGACCATGATCCCTCAATATTTAAATCCCTCTCATATGCGCATAAATAAACTTCTTAATCTTCCTTTCTCTTTTTGTTTGTCATTCTAGGTCTGTAACCCCAAGAGAACACATCTGGGTCGAGTGCTTGGTGACAACATGTGCTCCCCAGCCACGTCGACAAGGACATGGGCTTGGAGAGGTCTATCCCATGGTCAGAGCTCACTGTCACCCCCAAGACTTGTTTAACTTGTTTCGTTGCTTTCTTAGGTAATTTATTTCCTGTCTTTCATTTCTCGCATTTTAATTTGTGTATTACTGTAATTTGTAGTGTTAGTTTTTGGATTAAGGTACACCGGAGCATTATGCTCCGGCCACTGTCTTACCACTCATAACCCATGTTCTACCAACCTAACCACCCCCATCACATTCTCTTTCCTTTTATAAATCTCATCAACCCATTAGACCAACCTGGTCCCACATGGATCAATGAATCTATGCTCCTTCTCTGCCACACGTCAAAGCATAACCGCCTCATCTCCACCTTCATTCATTTCTCCAAATAAAAGCATGAACAACTTCGCTTATGCTTCTACGAGCTAACCCTGTAAGTATTGTAGGAACTATGCCCATCTAAGGGGCATTCATGCTCAGGTTGTCAGTCCTAGGTGGCCACGCTTTCCCGACCATCGAAGACCATATTAATGAGTCCTAGGCATCTCTGATGGTACCACTAGCAGTGGATCTATAGCGGGAAAACCTAGAGCCGTTCAGCATCTCAGGAGGAGGAATGGAACATGAGAAATCAACGATCGAGAAAGAACGTGATCATGCTCTTCCCTGTTCTTGGGGGATGAAGTGTTGTCGTTTGATTGAGCCCATGCTCTAGATTGTATTGGCGTCATCCAATAGCACACAATAGGAGTCATTCGATCGTCCGCTGGATGTGATCTGGACCGTCATCGTTAAAGCGGTATGGGATGATTTGAGTCGTCTGTGACTTAAGTGAGATTTATCTAACCATATGTCAACATGAACCATTGAGGGTAATATCACTAACACACCTCTGACATTGTTTATTGTATTTTATTCTTGTTAATAAAATTTGTTGTGTTAATATTTATGTAAAAATTATAAGAATACCCCTTATTTTTATTGCATAATACTTTTTGGTCCATGCCAACTCAGCTCTTGTGGTCCCCTACATGAGGTGGGCATTTGGCAAGGGTGTCTCATCAAGTGGACAACCATGAAGGTGGTCGTGTGATCTCACTAGGTGAGATGCACATACGCTGAAGTGACTGCTCATGAGAGCCAATTAAATAAACAATTAACCCATAGATAATGATAAAGCGATGCCAAACAAAGTGGGATAAAATTTATTAACCCATATAAAATTAGTTTATAAGTATTCTGGGTGTCAAACCAAAGAGATCTAGGTTATAGGAAAATAATTATTGTCTACAAAGAATAAACAACTATTTTTGTGTATTCTAAGGTTTTAATTAATTTGAATTTTAATGATATTTAATATTTTATGGAATTTTTTATTTTATTTATTTTTTAAATTTTAAAAATTTTCCCTTTTATTTTTTTATTTTAATTCTGATTTTATAATTATAACTTCTATAAATATTTTTCTTTTTGACATATGTAGTATGTATATATAAGGATATATATCGATATGTACAATATAATAACTTTATATTATATAAATATATAAAATATCAGTAAATATATACTCGATACTTTTTCAGTTTTTAAGGTATTTAAAATATTACAGGTATTTATAATAACTATATCTATATTAATAAGTATATATATATATGTATGTATATAGGCAATATAGACTTTTATATTTTATAGATATAGATAAAGTTATTGATAAATTGAAAATAATTTATTTTTTTTATATTTTTCCCTATTTTTATAAATTTGTTAATTATTAATTGTTATGCATTTTTAAAGACCAAAATACTCCAAAACAAGGAGTAATTAATATGTCGAATTGTTTTGATATTTTAAAATATATATACTAAGTCCAAAAATTCTGAAAATAATTTTTATTACGTAGTAATATTATATATAGAAAGAAAACTAATTTTTGTATATTTAGAAATATTTTCTGATTTTTTTGGGTCAGGATGGTTTTTTTAAGCATTAAGGTTTTCTTTTGATATTATTTCTGATTTTTGGTCTTTACCTATATTATATAGTAATATGTAATATTTAATTTTTTGGAAATTTAATAAGTGTTTTTCTAATTCTTTTGCATTTTTATATTTAAACAAGGAATAAATAGCTCCAAATGATTTTTAATAAATGGAAAATTGTTGGAAAATGCTAGAATAAAATAGCAGTGCTCATAAGCACAATATGGCGCACATTCACTTTTCCATAATTTTCTAAGTACATGAGCTATTATGAAGTCGAGGTGTTACATGCAAAAGACCCAAAATTTTTTAACATTTATATAAAATCTATATACTAAACACTAATACCCAAACTCAAAAGGATTTGGGTGCAAAATGCCAACTCACATTGAGTGTCACGTGAGCTGTCCTGGTAGCGAACCTATATGCAATTTACAATAATATACGGGGACCACATGCAAATTTTACGCAACTTTTTAAACGTAAACTAATATTCACAGGGCTAATATTTAACTACAAAAAGAGATGACGGTTAAGCAATTTACTCCCTAAACGTGCGCGATTGGAGAGCGGAGAGGCCTCCACATGGCTTGATGTGTGGCTCCAAAGGGGCTTCACTCTATTTTGAATCAAGCACCCACATTAGATCTAGGCTGCAAGCTTGGTTTGATGGTGGAAGAACTCCTGATGAACTCGCCATCGGTGAGCTTCAATTCTCGAATCTGCTCACTTCCAACCTCCTCCTCTTAGACTAAGTAGATCCTCTCCTTCTTGGGAGACTTGCACGTGAACATGATCCTTCAAATGCATCCAGGCCTCTCCGGAGGAGACCATGAGCTATTGTCATCAATATATCCTATTTTAGCATTGGGATGGAGCTACAAGTGTTTTTACCATTAACATGCATGCACCAAAAGGATTAGGGGCTCGAGCTGGATGTGCTCGACTAGTTAATGAAGCTGACTACGCACGGGCAAGGCAAGATGATGGGACTCCAATGAAGGCGATATAGGAGGAGTCTGGTCACATCATTCTATATGGGAATCAAGGGGAGAATAGAAGGAAAATGTGCAGAACTCAATGGGGAAGGGATTTGAGGTGGAAGAGGGGCGGAACACGGTGTATTTATGATGGATTTGGGTGTCAGAGCCTAGTGATCCAACGATCTTATTTTTAAAATTAAACTAAAAGTACGGTGAGTTAGTGAAATTAAAGCTAAAACAAAGTTACTAGAATGAAATGCAAGGAAAAGGAACTCACCTAGTATCTCAATGGGCTTGGAAGGTCGAAGCAGGAAAAGTTGTAGGAGGAGGTGCTCAACTGACCTTGGATCTGACCCTCCACCACTTTCTCCATGTCAAGAAGGTCTGAAGTCCGACCTATTATCGTCGGTCTAGTGGAGATTCTGGTATGGGCGGTGAAGAGGGATGACAGGGCTACCCAGTAGTGGCAGTTTTGAGGAGGAAGGGATGACAGAGGTGGCATGATAATTCAAAGAAAAGGGTAGATGGTGCTTCTGACACTGGCAGGTCTGGAGGTAGTACAGTTGACCCACCCGACCAACAATCTAAGGCCTCAAGTTGGTCCACGTGGACCAAACAGAAAAAAGAATGAAGTAAATGTTTTGGAAATTCTATAAAAAATAGAAAATGTATTTTGTTATTTATGCATTAAAAATAATTGTTATTTTATTCAATATGTAATTATGATTTTTATTTATTTTTACAAGTTAATTTATAACATGCTAATATTTACATGTTTATATATAGGTAAATATTAATTTATTTGATGTATTTTAATTTGATTTTGTATTTTATATTTTATCCTTATTTACAGGTATTTTATATATTTATACATTATTTAGATATATTTCTATTTTATTTTTCTATGTTTATATATGAACATTAAGATTTATGCATATATATTATATAGGTATATCTGTACAATTCATTTATATATTAAAGTGTCTTATTAATTTCAATATATTTTTATTTCTTTTATTTAAATTTTATAGAAGGCAAAAGGGAAACATGTCCAAGGAAGGCTTGTAGGTCATTCTGTAATCCTAAAGAACTAAGTCTAAAAGTTGTGACCAATTCTTTATGTCTGGCCGCACAAGTTTCTGCAATATCACCTTGATTTCTCTATTGGAGAGTTTTACCAGACCATTTGACTACGGATGGTAAGGAGATGCAACCCGGTAATCAATGATGTACTCCATCATTAATTTCTTAAAATTATTGTTGATGAAATGACTGCCTCCATCGGAAACTAGAATCTTTGGGATCCAAAATTGTGATACGATGTTCTCTTTCAAGAATTTGTAGAATGTTCTACTATCTGTGGCACGAGCTGGGATGTCTTCCAACCATCAACTCACATAATCTATCGCAAGAAGGAGGTATTCGAAGCGCTGACTGTTTGGAAATGGACCCATGAAATCGATGCCCCATGCATAGAACACATCAGATATATGGATGAATTTAAGAGTCATGCTATCTTTAACACCAAAGGTTTTCCCGTTTTTTGAACGTCGATACTGGCTTTTACATAGTCACTTCATCCACTAATAGTGTCAAACTCCTGGCTGCATATTGTAGTATCATTGTTGGCATTCTTCTCCCATAATGGTGTCCACCAGATTCGAGCTTATGGCAATGCTCGAGGACATTTGTGTACTCCTCCTGAGGGATACACTGGCGCCAAGTACAATCCTCTCCTTCCTTGAACAAGCATGGATCCTCCAAATGGTAAAAATGAATATCAGAAAGGAACTTGTCCTTCTTGGTCTTCATCCAATCTTGTGGAACTACCCCATAGACGAGGTAGTTCACAATATCTGCATTCCATGGAAGAGACCCAATGTTGAGGATGGATTCATTAGAGAAGATGTCTGTGATTGGTGCATGATGAATATCCGTTTCATCATATTTATTCTATCATTTTGGCCTTAAAAACCCTGGTAAATGCGTGTAAATAAGCTTAATTTAGGCATTTTATCATTCATGCATATTTATGTAAATATTGTATAAAATACTGTTTTAAAGCCAAAATTATAGAATAAAGATAAGAAAAGAAAAAGAATAATATATTTAAATATTTTATGACCCAAAACCCCGATACCAAGGCATCTTGATGACTAGGTTGACAAGGAATAAAGTAGGGGAGATAAGGAACAAAAAACAATAAAAATACCTTTTATTTAATTCATTCTTCCTCCATTTTTGGGACCTATTTTTAGTTCCACTTTTTATACCTCAAATAAATAAATTTTGCGTATAAAATTTGTAGATAATTAAATAAAGAAAAATACAAAATTGATTTTATCCAAAAATAATGTACAGATAAAAAGTTATGATCTGAATAAGTTTCCAAAATCCCAACTTCCCAGACCCGTATCTCTCAAATAAAAACTCAAAATCTATCAAAACCACTTTAATTGTATATAGTATTCAATAAGCTATTTAATGAAGGTGGTTTCATATTTTTTGGAGATACAGTTTGAAAGTTGAGTTTTGGACCCCTATTGAATACTTATACCGATTAAAATATTTATTTTATCTATTATTTACTATTTTTATAATTTTATATTTTTATAATTTTGTAAATATTATTTATAATATATATGGATATTAAAACTTCAATAAAACACTCATTAAAATACAAAAATAAAATACTTGTACAAAATACATAGGTATAATACTGATATCTATACCTAAACAACTAATGCTTCTATTTATTTAATTGTATAAAATACATCAAAAAAATAAAAAAAATATTTAAGTCTATTAAAATAAGTTGTAAATATATAAAATAATAAACAAAATTAGTAGAATTAAATATACAAAGTAAAAAAAATTAAATATATAGATAAATATACCTATATAGCCCTTAAAAGTGAACTTGTAATTTTATACCTCTAAAAAATAATTAAAAATCATAATAAAATAATTTATAAAATAATAAATATTTTTTATTTAATAACCTCATATTAATTAAATCATTTAGTATTTTTAAATGGATTTCCAATTCTTTTCTCCATGCTTTTTCCTGGTTGGTCCACGTGCCACGGTCAACTCTCCGACCCTGCCCCGTGCATTTGTCAGAACGTTGGTTTTCAGCCATATTCGTGATTTTTTCGAGGCAAGATCTTTCACCATTTCGCATTGAAGTCTTCTTGACTTTCTTCCCCTTGAATTGATGATTCACGCCATCAGCTCATATCTATATTTGGATCATCGATTCGCTCCCAATGCCTCGTTCTTCTTGCCCCTTTGGTCCGCTTGTTCAAAACCCCCCGCTCTGTCCATCCATATTTGAACCCTTTCTTGACCTAGTTTGGATCCTCATGTGTTCTTCGGATGAACTCCTATGACAGGGGGGTCTCTAGCAATTGCGAGCGAGGTCCGGCAAGGCCGTGAAGGCCGGCTCCACTTCAATCTCCGGCCCTTGGCCGTGCGGTGACATCTCAGGCATAAAAGGCCTTTGAGGTTTGTTTTCCCTTTGCTTTTATAGCATTTTTAGATTCGCCTTCGCCGTCAGATTAAAAATGTGCCTTCCTTTCGATTGAAACCCGCTCGATCGACTGCCACCACCTCGTCGGAGCATGCTCCAACGAGATTCCCCTTACGGTGTTCCAACCTTCATTCCACCTCGCTACAAGGTTGGGGCAATTTTCCCTCATCTCCATCACCTTTTTCTTGCAGGTCATTGCAACTAGGAAGCAGCTGGGGGCATTTTTGATCATCGGTCGGAGGTACCTGGGAGCATCCAGCCCCGCCGCCTTTGTGGCCGCCCTGCGATGCTCCTCCACCCTTTTTGCTCCCCACAACGGATAGAGAGGACCTTCAGGAGGCGAATTGGCCATTTTGAAGTCTTTCAGCGCGCCAGAGGCTGAGGATCGAAGGCGGGGAAGATCGCCTCGCTGACATTTCTTCCTTATTCTTCCTCTGGGGCCCTCCGCCGTTAGATCGAGGTCGCCGCCCATATCACGCCAGAGCCATCGGATCCCTTATGTGTTAATCGTTGGATCATCCAAGGGCCTTTTAATCTTGGCTATGCATGTAAACCGTCATCAGCGCTCCAGCTGTTGACACGTGGCAAAAGTTGAGAACATTAGTCGTCCGATCGCTAGGCCTTGGGTATTTTGCACATTTCCCATGGCCAATTTTGTATTTAATAATTAGGACATAAACTTTCATCTGCAGTTTTTAAATTTTGTAAAATTTACGACTCGCCCCCTGAACTTTCCATTATTGCATTTTCGTCCCTCGCCATGTCACCTCACGTGCCCTACGCACCTAGGGCATGCACATTTTACAGCCAGGACCCTGGGAATTTTTGTATTATTATTCAGTCCTCAAACATTTTTATGTAGTTATAAATTTCTTTTGGATTTGCATTTTAGCCCCCCGATTTTTGTAAATTGCATACAAGTCCCTACCAGGTCACGTGCCCGTGCACGTGAGTTTGGTATTTTTTCAAATAGACCTCAGCATGTATCAAATTTAATATTTGATCCTGAATAATTTTTATTCAGTTATAATTTTATTAAAAAATTACAACTTGGTCCCTGTACTTTGATATATTTTCAAAAATACCCCTGCTAATGTGAATTTTCTCTTTATTTCTTGTATTTATTTCATGTATCTATAAATTTCGAAAAAAAACTCTAAAAAATATCATAGCTTCTTGTTTCATTGAACTTTAATGCCATATTTTTATATTGCATTTTGGCATCATTTTAGTATTTATAAAAAATCAAAATCGTGCATTTTCATCCCTGTTTGCATTAGAAAATCCATAAATATTATAGAAACTATTTGAAAAATTCCTAAAAATATATATATTTTGTTTATTTCAGTGTGTTTTATATTTATACGAAAAATCGCTAAAAACATACAAAAGAAAACCCATAAAAATGCAAAACCCCTAAAATCTTTATAAAAATATTAAAAATTCTTAAAAAAATAACAAAAATATAAATTTTTTTCTTAATTTTTGTATTATCTTTATTTTAAAATTGACTTGGAGATTTTTTGTCCATGTTTACTATTTTTCATCTCCATTTCAATTTCAGATCTTTATTTTATTCCCTATTTTGAGTATTTGTGACTTTAAAATACTAAAATAATTAGCAAAAATATAAAAAAATCGCAAAACACTATATAACTATAAAAAGCCCTAAAATGTTTTATTTCCTATATTCTTCTTATTTTTACCTATTTTTACATATACATTATATCTATCTTTCCCTTATTGTATATATATCTTCATTATAATTTAAAAGGAAAAAATGTAAAATATAAAAAGAAAATATAAAATCAGAAAATTAAAAATCAATATAAAAAATGTAAAATTTATAAAAAATAAAAAAAATTTAAAATCCACAAAAAATAGCACATATAGACAAATTTATCACATTCATCTTTGAGCATCATTGCCCCGATCTACCTTCTTGCTCCCTGTGTTCGACCTCTATACTACTTGCACTATACACATCTTTTGTAGAATTATAAAAAATTTTAACTCCAAATCTTGCTTTTCATTAATTGATTCTGACTTGTGGGTTAACTGGTGATTGACCCAGGTTTCGTGAGCGGTCGCCTCAGCGACCCTGTAATCCCACCTTCTGTGGATTACATTAGACACTCGCAATATCCGAGTTATCAAATGGCGCCATTGCTGGGGAGCAACATCGCATAGATCGGCTTTTTGATTGATTGTGTTATTTGTCTATATTTTTACTTCATTTATTTCCTTTTTATTTGATATAATTGCTTGACATGTCTAATCATCCTTTCTTGTTGACTTTGTGCGAGGAACCGCGGATCGAGGGAGGCGCTCTACCCTAGGCTCCTATGCACCCACATGAAGTCGGCTTCTGCTTGCCTAGCACCGGAGGAGACGTAGAGGGATTTTTGAAGACCGAGCTCCATTGTTATTGTATTTATTTTTGTAACTTGATGTGAGAGAGAGACATTTATTGTAATAACTTAAACAGGACTCTCAGGACTCTACCATACTTCACGAGGTCCATTGCCCTTGGGATTGTTCCCTTGGGGGCCTCATCGATTTTTTTCGCGATTTTAATCGCCTTTTTTTTGTTTCTCGATTTTATTTTCTTTCTTTTGTGTGATTGAGCTTTAGTTGTAGGATCTGCTTGACGTAGTATTAGGTCCAAACACTGTGCTTCACGTAATAGCAGTTCCTCATCCTAGGGTGATTTCATCGGCTTGTATTGCATATAGATAGGTTTTAATTCTGCTGAGCATCCTTGCATATAGAGTTCTAGAGGCAAGGTGAGCATTTACGCTTTAGCATTCATCATCGTTTACTGCTTGCATTGCTTTCCCGCTCCTCTACCTCTTATTTTGATCACCTAGGTACTTAAAGGAATTGACTCCTCGATAGGCGTGTCCATTCTTAACAAAAATACAAAAAAGTGATAATCAATATAATTGAGACTGCTAACATTACTCGGCCCTAAAATCAACCAAAAAAAATTATCTTGGGGGAGTAATCCCCACATTGTCTTCGCTTTTACTTGCTCGCGCACACACTAATGATTAGTGCCAAAATCCCATTTAGCCCCTAAGTGTTAGCATAATTTTTGGACTTCTCTCCTAACTCTGAAATGGACAAGATAAAAAGACCACATTTGCAATTTTCACCGAGTCATGTAGGTGGACTGAGGGTTTTGTCTTATGTGAGTTTGTCTGTGATTGTTTGTATGTATTTATAGATCATCTATGCGCATTTGCACCTTTCTTCACACTTCTCTTTGCTTGACCATCGTGCTCTCCCGACTATCATTTTCCTTTTGTTTCGAGATGGACCCTGGAGCGTATTTTATCCGGATTTTGCAGACCCCTCGTTCACTCCAGCCGGTTCGCATCCCTTTTATCAAGAGGATCCTCCTCCTATTTTTTCTTATTTTTATACATATCCGCCTCAGTCGTAGTTGTAGGACTCGGACTTCTACCCACATCACCCACCGCCTGCATATTTTCCACCTTCACATCCACCCGAGACTGATATGTTGGAGTCACCTTTCATGGAGTCCACCCTTGAATTCTTGACCCAGATGATGGATCATATTAGATAGAAGATTGACAACCTCGCTAGTATAAATAAGAGCGACCATGATATTCCACCAATTGATGATATGGGTTCACTGGAGCACTTCCATGATATCTTGCAATCACCAAAAATACGAAAAATGAGAAAAAATTAAAAATCCAAAAAGATTTCGGGAGACACATGATTGAGTAAGACTATGAGGAGAGTGCCCACTCTCCAGATCCCTTGATCAGACATCTACTAACATCCTGTCCCATATTTGATCCTGAGGATGCTGCTGTATAGAGTGCTCTTGGCATTCCTCGTGTATATGCTGATTCTGACCATCTCCCTTGTATGGAGGAGGTCCAAAAATTAAAAAAAATATTGATTGAACCCGAACTGGTGGCCACTATTCATGAGATCATTCGTGCCCTACTTCAGCAGGCTATGACTGATTTATCTGCTCCACTTCCCAAGAAGAGAAAGCAGAGGAGCAGATCTGACCATCACATTCTGACCATGGCCACTGCCCACGCCATCATACACCGACCCATTCCTCGTAAGAAGAACACCGTCTCACCTTTCATTAGTTGTTTACATGTGATCACACTCTCCTCGACAGCGGTGATTCGATTAGCATATTACCTTTCTCGTTGGTATAGTCTCTTCACTTAGGGCCTCTCAAGAAAAGAAGGATGATCATTCAGTTTGTTGATGGATCTACCAAGAGGCTGAAGGGTATCCTTGAAAACGCCGTCATTTCGATTCAGGGCTTGAGGTACAATGTTGATTTCATCGTATTGCCCATGGAGACCGCCACAAGGGAGCACTCTCCAATCATCCTGGGAGGACCATTAGTCGCCTGTACGAGGGTCGTTATTGACTACGGATTAGGAGAGATTCTCTTCCGTCTTGCAGACGAAAGTGAATAGTTGATCATCGCACCCACAGTTGACCAAAGACTTGCACCTGATGCACCTTCACCTATCTTGGCTGACACCGAGGATCATGACCTTGACGAGACTATCAGTGAATTTTGCTATTTGCTGGATTCCACTTAGTCCCGAGAATTCTCCCTGTGGAGGAAGAATCGGAAAATATGGACCTCAGAGTTCCTTCTTCTAGGATGTAGCGATGTGTTGATGACATCTGCAGGATTTACACAATTGACACCATTTAGCGAAGGGCAGATGTGGAGACTAGACATGATAGACATGATTTGACTACTTTCACTGATGATTCCGCTCCTGTCCACTTGTATTCAGATAATACTAAAAAAATTGAATTTGATTTGGTTGCTTTTATTCAGGAATTCGTGCCTTTTAATGAAAAAGACGATCTGGTTGAGATTGTAGAGGATGAACATAGTTCGACTACTTCCACTGATGAGTTCTTTACTTTTGGTTTTGACATGTATGACACATCGCAGTATGACACTGACTACACTACTTCCGATGATGATGAGTTCGTCGCATTACACTTTGATATTAACGAGACTCCCAAGGCCGGACCTAGCTATACATCTTCCACTCACCCGTCTGTGCCTTTACACCATAGGACCACTGAGGACCTACACCATGTCAACCTGATTGGTTTACATCATCTGAGGACCCCAATTTCGACCTGCACCATACCAGATCTATTCCTCAGCGGTCCCACAAGAAGGTTATCTTTCAGCCTTCTTTATCCTCTGTATATCCATTCTCATGTATATTCGCTTTTGTGTACCTCCTTCTCTCTCCAGTATTTCTCATCCGCCACATTCTCGTGTATGCCTTACTTAGGACGTGCCTTGTCCTAAGTATGAGGGGCGGATGAGCTGAGTGTTCAGTCATCGTTCTGTTTCCTCACTCCTGTTGTTGCCAATAGTTGGGGCTTCTTTTACCCTAAGTATAGGGGGAGTGATGTGTACATTCTCTCTGATTTCGTCTTCCATCTTCTGACCTCTTTTCTTCTTTTCTTCTTTTTCTTTTCTATTTTGTTTTTCTACCAAAAAGGTGTCACCCCTAGTTGTACGTCTTCTATACTTAGGACGTACTTTGTCCTAAGTATAGGGGAGTGTGCACCGCGAGTCCTTTATTTTTTCGATCCTCTCCATTATCTCCTCTTCTTGTCTATACTTAGGTATATCTTACCCTAAGTATAGGGGAGACAGTCAGAGTACGATCCGTTCAATCCTACCCTTGACCCTCCTTGCTTTGGATACAGTCTGCTATACTTAGGATTATTTGATCCAAAGTATAGGGGGGATGATCAACTTCTCATTCATTCATTTCTTCCTTCTCCATTCTTTAGACTTTTCTATACTCAGTATGAGTTCTGTCTTCTCTTTTTCTCTTTGATATATGAGGACATAGCTCACGCTAAGTATAGCGAGGTCATATATACTTTAGCCATAACTCGTACTTTCGTATTTTTATTAATAACTATGGCTAAAAACATTAATTAAATTAATTAAAAATATTTAATAAAAATATGCTATTTATTCCTCAAATTCTTTGTGTATTTACTGATTAATAAATCAGATGAAAATATTTTTCGCAAAATGTTTGAAAAATAGTTTGAAAATCTTTTTTGAAAAATCTTTTGAAAACTATTTGAAAATGTTTTGTTCAACATTTTCAACATTTGTAAAAACATTTTTACTTGAAATTTTTTATTTTCTTTGTGTGAAATAAAATTTTGGAAAAACGATTTGCAAATGGTTTGAAAATAGTTGCAAAAATATTTGAAAAATCTATATATACTATTTGAAAAATCTTTGCAAAATGATTTTCAAATATGTCTACATGTTTGTAGTTTTTAAAAAAAATGTTTGAAAAACCTTTTTCAAATAAATTTGAGGAGTATATACATTACAATAAAATTCACCATATATATACTTATAAAATCGACCACGTACCTTTTGTAAATTCCTAAAACCTGACTCTTGTAAATATAAGATGCATCCCTGTGTAAATATTTTAACCTAGTTTTTGATCCAAAATCTTTTCTTTTCAAAAATCCTAAAAACATTTGCAAAAGTGAAAATACCAAAAACATTTGAAAAATCTTTTTGAAAAATACAAAAATATGCATAGGCATTATCTTTTACAAAAATCCATAAAAAGTTCAAAATCTTTGAAAATCGAATCACAAAAATATTTTCTGCATTTTCTGCATAGCATTAGAATTTTTCGGATTGAGTTTGATAGTTAAACAATTCAAAAAAAATCCGGAGATTGGAGCTTGGTTGGACCTTAAAATCTTCCTAATTAACAAGAACCATATATGAACTGGAATTGAAGTACTCAGGTCTAGTTAACTTAATTCTTTGAGGATTACGAGACTTGGTTCAATGGATTCTTGACTGCCTAAGTAGTGTATTTCGGAGCACATGCATGACTCTTGTTGATAATGACCTAACTTAGACACCTGCACATTTCACTTGGCTCAACATAGTTAAAGTGGTGAGGGGGTTGGATTTGCCGGTATGAGACGCACACAAGTGGAAACATTTGTCCTCCTCTAGGGAAGGAAGTGCACCCCAACCCGTCTAGTGATTATGAATTCTAAAGATAGGAGAGTGTGGGTTGCAATAAAGCTTCAAAAGAGGGATAGTCTACTGGATGAAGAGGAAAAACTCCATATGTAAATGCTGCTATGAATAGTATTTCAAAGAGAGAGAGAGAGAGAAACTCCAAAAAGTGGGCATGCGTGTATAAAAATAAAATGCTTGTTGGAGTGCACATATGTTGTATGGAAAATAAGCAAGCTTGAGCTTCAAAGTCAAATTTTGTGAGCCTACAGCTGGATGACTTGACTACACTGGTCTTGCATCCTAGGATAGGTAGCTACACTGGCTAGCGTCCATTCTTCTCTTCACCCCCTCCTCTTGAGTTGGTTGTCAGTGAAACTTAGAAGGGAATACCCCGCTCCTCGAGGAAGGAGTTACTGGATTGGGGAATCATTGGGTTGTCATGCTAGTGAAGTCAGTCTCTTTGACATTTTAGTTGGGGAGAGCCACTATCACTTACACTGTACGAGTAATATTCGTAGTCATAAGGGTTTACGTATGAGTTGAAATATTTATGACCTGGCTAGTGAGGAGACTTGAACAGAGTTTTGGGATTCTCGAAGGTTGTTGGATTTCAAATCTGATTCCCGTTAAGGTTCCGACCACACTAAAAGTTCAAAGGTCCGACTTAAGCTTCAAACTTTGATTTTGTGAAGACAAGTTTGATAATTAAACTAAATCCAATTTCTTCATTTTCTTTTCTTTGTTTTTTTTCATTAATGCACTTATTGCATAAGTGTTTGCTAGGGACTGCAAAGGCAAGTATAGGGGGATGGTGAATCTCCATTTCATCATCTTTATTCCATCATTTTGGCCTTCAAAACCCTAGTAAATGCGCGTAAATAGGCTTAATTTAGGCATTTTATCATTCATGCATATTTATGTAAATGTTGTATAAAAAACTGTTTTTAAAGCCAAAATTATAGAATAAAGAAAAGAATAGAAAAAGAATAAATATTGTAAATATTTTATGACTCGAAACCCCGAGACGTAGGCATCTTGATCACGAGAATGACAAGGAATAAAGTAAGGGGAGATAAGGCTCAAAAACCAATAAAAATACCTTTTATTTATTTCATTTTTCCTTCATTCTTGGGATCTATTTTTAGTTCCACTTATTATACCTCAAATAAAGAAACTTTGTAGATGAAAGATGTAGATAATTTTAAAAAAAATTAAAATTAATTTCACCCAAAAATAATGTACAAATAAAAAGTTATGATCTGAATAGGTTTCCAAAATCCCAACTTCCCAGAACTGTATCTCTCAAATAAAAACTCAAAATCTATCAAAATCACTTTAATTGCATATAAATTTCGATAAGCTATTTAACGAAGTGGTTTCATATTTTTTGGAGTTAAGGTTTGAAAGTTGAGTTTTGGACCCTTATTGTATACTTATACCGATTAAAATATTCATTTTAATTATTATTTAGTATTTTTGTAATTTTATATTTTTATAATTTTGTAAATATATTTATAATATATATGGATATTGAAACTGGAATATAACACTCATTAAAATACAAAAATAAAATACTTTTATAAAATACATAGGTATAATACCTATATTTATACCTATATAATTAAGGTTAAATTACAATTTGGGTCCCCATCTATGGGTCCGATCCCAAAATGGGTCCCGATCTTTAAATTGTAACGATTCGGGTCCTAGGTCCATTAATGTAAGGAACTTTTTGAGGCTGATGACGAGTATGCTCTTGTTTAAAAGTTGGAACCCAACCCCCATTCCCTTCCCAATAAGGGCATATTCGTCATGAACCCCAAAATTTCCATTTCCTAAATGGTCCTGGGACCCGAAACGTTACAATTTAAAGATCGGGACCCATTCTGGGATCGGACCCATAGACGGGGACCCAAATTGTAATTTACCCTATAATTAATGCTTCTATATATTTAATTGTATAAAATACATCAGAAAAAATAAAATAAAAATACATTTCAGTTTATAATAATAAGTTATAAATATATAAAATAATAAATAAAATTAATAAAATTAAATATGGAAAAAATATTAAAATATATAGAAAACTATACCTATATAGTCCTTAAAAGGGAACTTAAAATTTTATACCTCTAAAAAATAAATAAAAATCATAATAAAATAATTTAAAAAATAATAAATATTTTTTTTAATAATCTCAAATTAATTAAATCATTTACTATTTTTAAATGAATTTACAATTCTTTTCTCCAAGCTTTTTCCTAGTTGGTCCACGTGGACCAACAAGGAGGGTCGGAGAGTTGACCCGCGGTCAAGTCTCTGACCCCGCCCCCTGCCTATGTCAGAATGTTTGTTTTCGGCCATATTCACGATTTTTTCGAGGCATTACACCATTTCACGTCGAAGTCTTCTTGAATTTTCTTCCCCTTGGATCAATCATTCACACCATCATCTCATATCGATATTTGGATCATCAATTCGCTCCCATTGCCTCGTTCTTATCGCCCCTTTGGTCCGCTTATTCAAAAAACCCCTGATCCGTCCTTCCATCTTTGAACCCCTTCTTGACCTAGTTTGGATCCTCTCGTGTGCTCCGGATGGACTCCTGTGACAGTGGAGTCTCCAGCACTTGTGGGTGTAGGCAAGGCCGTGAAGGCCGGCTCCACTTCCATCTCGGGCCCTTGGTCGTGAGGTAACATCTCTGGCATAAAAGGCCTTTAAAGTTTGTTTTCCCTTTTCTTTTCTAGCATTTTTAGATTCACCTTAGCCGTAGGGTTAGAACTGTGCCTTCCTTCTCGATTGAAACCCGCTCAATCGACCGCTACCACCTTGCCGGAGCTTGCTCCGACGAGCTTCCCCTTCTGGTGTTCCCACCTTCATTCCACCTTGCTACGGGGGTCAGGACAATTTGCCTTCGACCCCATCACTTTTTTAGCAGGTCATTGCAACTAGGAAGCAGTTGGGGGCATTTTTGATCATCTGCCGGAGGTACCTAGGAGCGTCTAGCTCTGCCGCCTTCACGACCACCCTACAGTGCTCCACCACCATTTTTGCTCTCCCTAGCAGATAGAGAGGACCTTCAGGAGGTGAGTCGACCATTTTGAAGTCTTTCAGTGCACCGAGGCCGAGGATCGAAGGTGGGGAAGATCGCCTCGCCGGCGTTTCTTCCTTGTTCTTCCTCCTGGGCCCTCCACCATAAGATCGAGGTCGCTGTCCAGATCATGCCAGAGTTGTTAGATCCCTTACGCATCAATTGTTCGATCATCCATGGGCCTTCTAATCTGGGTCGTGCATCCGAACCATCATTGGCGCTCCAGTGATCGACATGTGGCATGAGTTGAGAACATCAACCGTCCAATCGCCAAGCCTTGGGTATTTTACACATTGCCCATGGACAATTTTGTATTTAAAAATTAGGAGATAAGCTTTCATTTGCAGTTTTTTAATTTTGTAAAATTTACAACTCATCCCCTGAACTTTCCATTATTACGTTTTTGTCCCTGACTACGTCACCTCAGGTGCCATGTGCATGCGGGGCTCCACATTTTGCGACCAGGACCTAGGCTTTTTTGTATTATTATTCAATCCTCAAACATTTTTATGAAATTATAAATTTCTTGTAGTTTTGCATTTTATCTCCGCAGTTTTTGTAAATTGCATACAGGTCCCTACCAGGTCACCTGTTGGTTCACGTAAGTTTGGTGTTTTTGCAAAAAAGACCCTGACGTGTTTCAGATTTAATATTTCGTCTCAAATTATTTTTATTCAGTCTGGAAAAAGTACAACTAGGTCCCTGGACTTTGATATATTTACAAAAATACCACTGCTAGTGTGAATTTTCACTTTATTTCTCGCATTTATTTCATGCATCTATAAATTTTGAAAAAAACTCAAAAAAAAATCATAGCTTCCTGTTTCATTGAACTTTAACGCCATATTTTTATTTTGCATTTTTACAACATTTTAATATTCGTAAAATAATCAAAACATGCATTTTCATCCTTTTTGCATCAGAAAATCCATGAAAATTATAAAAACTACTCGAAAAATTCCCAAATAAAATATATTTCGTCTAATTCTACGTATTTTATATTCAAACCAAAAATCACTAAAAAATACAAAAGAAAACCCATAAAAATTACAAAACCCCTAAAATCTTTATAAAAATATTAAAAATTCTTAAAAAATCATAAAAATATAATTTATGTTTCTCAATTTTCTTTATTTTATTATCATTATTTTTAAATTGATTTGGAGAATTTTGTCCCTGTTTACTATTTTTCATCTCCATTTCAATTTCAGATCTTTAATTTATTCCCTGTTTTGAGTATTTGTGACTTTAAATATACCAAAAAAATTAGCAAAAATACAAAAACTCACAAAACACTAGAAAATTATAAAAAGCCTAAAAATATTTTATTTCCTTTATTCTGCATATTTTTACCTTCTTTAAATATACATTATATCTCTCTTTCCCTTAATGTATATATATCTTCTTTATAATTTAAAAGAAAAAAATATAAAATATAAAAAGAAAATATAAAATCATAAATTAAAAATCAAAATATCATAATATAAAATTAAAAAAATTAAAATAAAAATTAAAACCCGTAAAAAATAGCACATATAGTTAAATTCATCACATTCATCTTTGAGCATCCATTGCCCCGATCTACCTGCTTACTCCATGTGTTCGACCTCCACACTACTTGCATTATTCACATATTTGAGCATCATCCCGCCTTGTGTGGATTACTTTAGACCCTCGCAAAATCCGAGTTATCAAATGGCGTTGTTGTCGGGGAGTAACAACACATATATCTGCTTTTTGATTGATTTTGTTATTTGTCTATATTTTTACTTTATTTATTTGCTTTTTATTTGATATGATTGCTTGACTTGTCTAATCATACTTTCTTGTTGGTGCGAGGAACCGCGGATCGAGGGAGGTGCTCTAACCTAGATGCCTTTGCACCCACGTGAAGTCGGCTTCTGCTTGCCTAGCACCAGAGGAGACGTAGATGGGTTTTTTAAATACCGAGCTCGATTGTTATTGTATTTATTTTTGTCATTTGAAGTGAGAGAGAGACATTTGTTGTAATCACTTAAATAAGACTCTCAGGACTCTTCCACACTTCACGAGGTCCATTGCCGAGGGATTGTTCCCTTGGGGGCCTCGTTGGTTTTTTCGCGGTTTTCATTGCCTTTTTCTTTTGTTTCTCCGTTTTGTTTTCTTTCTTTTGGGTGATTGCACCTTAGCTGTATGATATACTTGACGTAGTATTAGGTCCAAATATGTAGGTAAATTTTCATGTGCCAATAGTCTACATTTGGATCTAGACAACTTTTGAAAACTATACTTCACGCTAATAGGAGTTCCTCATCCTAGGGTGATTTCATCGGCTTGCATTGCATATAGATCAATTTCAATTCTACTGAGCATCCATCCATGTAGAGTGCTGGAGGCAAGGCGAGCATTTAGGCTTTAGCATTCATTATCGTTTGCCGCTTGCATTGTTTTCCCGCTCCTCAACCTCGGATTTTGATTACCTAGGTGCTTAAAGGAATTGACTCCTCGATAGGCGCGTGCATTCTTAACAAAAATACAAAAGAAGTGATAATCAATAAAATTGGGACTGCTAACATTACTCGACCATAAAATCAACCAAAAAGAAAAATTGTCTTGGGGCAAGTAATCCCCTCATTATTTCCGCTTTTACGTGCTCGTGCATAAACTAAGGATTAGTGCCAAAATCCTATTCAGCCACTAAGTTTTTGCGCAATTTTTAGACTTCTCACCTAACTCTAAACAGACAAGATAAAAAGACCGCATTTGAGATCTTCACCGAGTCGAGTAGGTGAACTGAGGGTTTTGTCTTGTGTGAGATTATCTGTGATTGTTTGTGTGCATTTCAAGATTATCTCTGCACATTTGCGCCTTTCTTCACACTTCTCTTACCTTGACCACCGTGCTCTCCTGGCTGACATTTTCCTTGTTATTTCGTGATGGACCCCTGGAGAGTATTTTATCTTGATTTTACAGACCCCTCGTTCACTCCAGCCGATTTGCCTCCCTTTTATGAGGAGGATCCTCCTCCTATTTTTTTCTTATTTTTGTACATATCCGCCTCAGCCGTAGTATCATGACGCCGAAGTCTTCTTGAATTTTCTTCCCCTTGGATCAATCATTCACACCATCATCTCATATCGATATTTGGATCATCAATTCGCTCCCATTGCCTTGTTCTTATCGCCCCTTCGGTCCGCTTATTCAAAAAACCCCCGATCCGTCCTTCCATCTTTGAACCCCTTCTTGACCTAGTTTGGATCCTCTCGTGTGCTCCGGATGGACTCCTGTGACAGTGGAGTCTCCAGCACTTGCGG
Organism: Ottelia alismoides; assembly: GCA_037367405.1. Classification (NCBI taxonomy): domain Eukaryota; kingdom Viridiplantae; phylum Streptophyta; class Magnoliopsida; order Alismatales; family Hydrocharitaceae; genus Ottelia; species Ottelia alismoides. The sequence continues at coordinate 137,118 of JAZKJV010001925.1, read as the reverse complement.
GTGTAGGCAAGGCCGTGAAGGCCGGCTCCACTTCCATCTCGGGCCTATGGTCGTGAGGTAACATCTCTGGCATAAAAGGCCTTTAAAGTTTGTTTTCCCTTTTCATTTCTAGCATTTTTAGATTCACCATAGCTGTAGGGTTAGAACTGTGCCTTCCTTCTCGATTGAAACCCGCTCAATCGACCGCTACCACCTTGCCGGAGCTTGCTCAGACGAGCTTCCCCTTCTGGTGTTCCCACCTTCATTCCACCTTGCTACGGGCGTCGGGACAATTTGCCTTCGACCCCATAACTTTTTTAGCAGGTCATTGCAACTAGGAAGCAGTTGGGGGCATTTTTGATCATCTGCCGGAGGTACCTAGGAGCGTCTAGCTCTGCCGCCTTCGCGACCACCCTACAGTGCTCCACCACCATTTTTGCTCCCCCTAGCAGATAGAGAGGACCTTCAGGAGGTGAGTCGACCATTTTGAAGTCTTTCAGTGCACCGAGGCCGAGGATCGAAGGCGGGGAAGATCGCCTCGCCGGCGTTTCTTCCCTGTTCTTCCTCCTGGGCCCTCCACCATAAGATTGAGGTAGCTGCCCAGATCATGCCAGAGTTGTTAGATCCCTTACGCATCAATCGTTGGATCATCCATGGGCCTTCTAATCTGGGTCGTGCATCCGAACCATCATTGGCGCTCCAGTGATCGACATGTGGCATAAGTTGAGAACATCAACCGTCCAATCGCTAGGCCTTGGGTATTTTACACATTGCCCCTGGACAATTTTGTATTTAATAATTAGGAGATACGCTTTCATTTGCAGTTTTTTAATTTTGTAAAATTTACAACTCATCCCCTGAACTTTCCATTATTATGTTTTCGTCCCTGACTACGTCACCTCAGGTGCCATGCGCATGTGGGGCTCCACATTTTGCGACCAGGACCTAGGCTTTTTTGTATTATTATTCAATCCTCAAACATTTTTATGAAATTATAAATTTCTTGTAGTTTTGCATTTTATCCCCGCAATTTTTGTAAATTGCATACAGGTCCCTACCAGGTCACGTGCTGGTTCACGTGAGTTTGGTGTTTTTGCAAAAAAGACCCCGACGTGTTTCAGATTTAATATTTCGTCTCAAATTATTTTTATTCAGTCTGGAAAAAGTACAACTAGGCCCCTGGACTTTGATATATTTACAAAAATACCACTGCTAGCGTGAATTTTCTCTTTATTTCTCGCATTTATTTCATGCATCTATAAATTTTGAAAAAAAAACTCAAAAAAAATATCATAGCTTCCTGTTTCATTGAACTTTAACGCCATATTTTTATTTTGCATTTTTACAACATTTTAATATTCATAAAATAATCAAAACATGCATTTTCATCCTTGTTTGCATCAGAAAATCCATGAAAATTATAAAAACTACTCGAAAAATTCCCAAATAAAATATATTTCGTCTATTTCTATGTATTTTATATTCAAACCAAAAATCACTAAAAAATACAAAAGAAAACCCATAAAAATTACAAAACCCCTAAAATCTTTAAAAAATATTAAAAATTCTTAAAAAATCATAAAAATATAATTTATGTTTCTCAATTTTCTTTATTTTATTATCTTTATTTTTAAATTGATTTGGAGAATTTTATCCCTGTTTACTATTTTTCATCTCCATTTCATGTTCAGATCTTTAATTTATTCCCTGTTTTGAGTATTTGTGACTTTAAATATACCAAAAAAATTAGCAAAAATACAAAAAAATCACAAAACACTAGAAATTTATAAAAAGCCTAAAAATATTTTATTTCCTTTATTCTGCATATTTTTACCTTCTTTAAATATACATTATATCTCTCTTTCCCATAATGTATATATATTTTCTTTATAATTTAAAAGAAAAAAAATAAAAAAAGAAAATATAAAATCAGAAATTAAAAATCAAAATATCATAATATAAAAGTTAAAAAAATTAAAATAAAAAAAAATTAAAACCCGTAAAAAATAGCACATATAGTTAAATTCATCACATTCATCTTTGAGCATCCATTGCCCCGATCTACCTGCTTACTCCCTGTGTTCGACCTCCACACTACTTGCATTATTCACATATTTGAGCATCATCCCGCCTTGTGTGGATTACTTTAGACCCTCGCAAAATCCGAGTTATAAAATGGCATTGTTGTCAGGGAGTAACAACACATATATCGACTTTTTGATTGATTATGTTATTTGTCTATATTTTTACTTTATTTATTTGCTTTTTATTTGATATGATTGCTTGACTTGTCTAATCATACTTTCTTGTTGGTGCGAGGAACCGCGGATCGAGGGAGGTGCTCTAACCTAGATGCCTTTGCACCCACGTGAAGTCGGCTTCTGCTTGCCTAGCACCAGAGGAGACGTAGAGGGATTTTTGAATACCGAGCTCGATTGTTATTGTATTTATTTTTGTCATTTGAAGTGAGAGAGAGACATTTGTTGTAATAACTTAAATAAGACTCTCAGGACTCTTCCACACTTCACGAGGTCCATTGCCGAGGGATTGTTCCCTTGGGGGCCTCGTTGGTTTTTTCGCGGTTTTCATTGCCTTTTTCTTTTGTTTCTCGGTTTTGTTTTCTTTCTTTTGGGTGATTGCACCTTAGCTGTATGATATACTTGACGTAGTATTAGGTCCAAATATGTAGGTATATTTTCATGTGCCAATAGTCTACATTTGGATCTAGACAACTTTTGAAAACTATACTTCATGCTAATAGGAGTTCCTCATCCTAGGGTGATTTCATCGGCTTGCATTGCATATAGATCGGTTTCAATTCTACTGAGCATCCATCCATGTAGAGTGCTGGAGGCAAGGCGAGCATTTAGGCTTTAGCATTCATCATCGTTTGCCGCTTGCATTGTTTTCCCGCTCCTCAACCTCGGATTTTGATTACCTAGGTGCTTAAAGGAATTGACTCCTCGATAGGCGCGTGCATTCTTAACAAAAATACAAAAGAAGTGATAATCAATAAAATTGGGACTGCTAACATTACTCGACCATAAAATCAACCAAAAAGAAAATTTGTCTTGGGGCAAGTAATCCCCTCATTATCTCCGCTTTTACGTGCTCATGCATAAACTAAGGATTAGTGCCAAAATCCTTTTCAGCCACTAAGTTTTTGCGCATTTTTTTGACTTCTCACCTAACTCTAAACAGACAAGATAAAAAGACCGCATTTGAGATCTTCACCGAGTCGAGTAGGTGAACTGAGGGTTTTGTCTTGTGTGAGATTATCTGTGATTGTTTGTGTGCATTTCAAGATTATCTCTGCACATTTGCGCCTTTCTTCACACTTCTCTTACCTTGACCACCGTGCTCTCCTGGCTGACATTTTCCTTGTTATTTCGTGATGGACCCCTGGAGAGTATTTTATCTGGATTTTACAGACCCCTCGTTCACTCCAGCCGATTTGCCTCCCTTTTATGAGGAGGATCCTCCTCCTATTTTTTTCTTATTTTTGTACATATCCGCCTCAGCCGTAGTATCAGGACTCGGACTTCTACTCACATCCACAACCGCCGGCATATTTTCCACCTACACATCCGCCTGAGACTGATCTGTTGGAGTCACCTTTCATAAAGACCACCCTTGAATTCTTGACCCAGATGATGGATCATATGACATAGAGGATTGACAACCTCGCTGGTATAAATAAGAGAGACCATGATATTCCACCATTTGATGATTTGGGTTCACTCGAGGACTTCCATGAGAGCTTGCAATCACCAAAAATACCAAAAAAATGAGAAAATTTTAAAATTACAAAAAGATTTCGGGTGATACAAGATCGAGTCAGACTGTGAGGAGAACGCCCATTTCTAGATCCCTTGATCACAAATCCACTCACATCTTGTCCCATCTTTGACCCCGAGGATGCCACTGTATGGACTGCTCTTGGCATTCCTCGTGTATATGGTTATTCCAACCTTCTCCCTTGTATGGTGGAGGTCCAAAAATTAAAAAAATTATTAACTGAACCTGAAGTGTTGGCCACTATTCATGATATTACCCGTGCCCCACTTCAGCAGGCCATGACTGATTTATCTGGTCCTCTTCCCAAGAAGAGAAAAGCAGAGGAACAGATCTGAGATGACATTCTGACCATGGCCACTGCCCACGCCGTCACACACCGTCCCATTCCTCGAAAGAAGAGCACTGCCACACCTTTCATTAGCTACACTATCTCTGACTTCAAATGTGATCACACTCTTGTAGACGGCGGTGCTTCTATTAGCATATTACCCTTCTCGTTGGTACAGTCTCTTCACTTAGGTCCTCTCAAGAAAATCAGAATGATCGTTCAGTTTGCTGATGGATCTATCAAGAGGCCTAAGGGTATCCTTGTAAATGCCGTCATTTCGATTCAGGGCATGAGGTACAATGTTGATTTTGTCATATTTCCCATGAAGACTTCCACAGGAGAGCACTCTCCAATCATCATGGGACGACCATTCCTCGCCTCTGTGAGGGTCGTTATTGACTATGGATCAGGAGAAATTCACCTCTGTCCTGCTGACGAAAGCGAAGTGTTGATCATCGGACCCATAGTTGACAAAAGACAAGCACGTGATGCACCTTCAACTATCATGGCTAACAACGAGGATCATGACCTTGATTAGACTATCAGAGACTTTTGTTGTATGCTGGATTCCACTAAGACCCAAGAATTCCTCCCCGTGGAGGAAGACTCGGAAAGCATGGACCTCTGAGTTACTTCTTCTAGGATGTGGCAATGTGTTTATGACATCCACGAGATTTACACGATTGACACAATTGAGCGGAGGACAGATGTAGAGACTATACAAGACAGACATGATTTTCCTACTTTTACTTATGAGTCCCTCCTACCCACTTAGATTCAGATAAGAGTGAAAAGGTCGAATTTGATTTGGTTGCTTTTATTTGGGAATTCTGGCCTTTTGATGAAAAGGATGATCTAGTTGAGATTGTAGAGGACGAATATAGTTCGACTACTTCCACTGATGAGTTTGTTACTTTTGGTTTTGACCTGGACGACACCTCGCAGGATGACACTGACTACACTACTTTTGATGATGATGAGTTCATCCCATTCTACTTTGATATTAGCGAGACTCCCAAGGCCGGACCTAGCCAAACTTCTTCCACTCACTCGTCTGTGCCTTTACACCATAGGACCACTGAGAACCTACACCATGTCGACCCTGATCGGTTTGTGTCATCCGAGGACCCTGATGTCGACCTACATCAAACCAGATCTATTCCTCAACGGTCCCAGAAGAAGTTTCTCTTTCAGCCTTCTTGATCCTCTGTATATCCATTCTGTTGTATACTCGCTTTTGTGTACCTCCTTCTCTCTCACGTATTTCTCATCAACCCCATTCTCATGTGTGCCTTACTTAGGACGTACGTTGTCCTAAGTATAGGGCACGGGTGAGCCGAGTGTTCAGTCATCATTCTGTTTCCTCACTCATGTTGTTGCCTATACTTAGGGCTTCTTTTACTATAAGTATTGGGGAAGTCATGTGTACATTCTCTCTGATTTCTTCTTCCATCTTCTGACCTCTTTTCCCTTTTTCTTCTTTTTCTTTTCTATTTTGTTTTTCTACCAAAAAGGTGTCACCCCTAGTTGTCAGTCTTCTATACTTAGGACGTACTTTATCCTAAGTATAGCAGGGTGTGCACCCTGAGTCCTTTATTTTTTTCGATCCTCTCCATTATCTCCTCTTCTTGTCTATACTTAGGGATATCTTACGCTAAGTATAGGGGGAGACAGTCTGAGTACGATATGTTCATTCCCACCCTTAACCCTCCCTGCTTTGTGTACACTCTGCTATACTTGTGATTATTTGATCCTAAGTATAGGGGGGACGGTCAACTTCTCATTCATTCATTTTGTCGTTCATCTATTCTTTGGACTTACCTATACTAAGTATGAGTTTTGTCTTCTCTTTTTCTCTATGGTCTATGAGGACAACACTCAAGCTAAGTATAGGAGGGTCATATATACTTTAGACATAACTTGTACTTTCATATTTTTATTAATAACTATGGCTGAAAACGTTAACTAAATTCATTAAAAACACTTAATAAAAAGATGCTATTTATTCCTCAAATTCCTTTTGTATTTACTGACTAATAAATCATAAGAAAATGTTTTTTGCAAAATGTTTGAAAATAGTTTGAAAATCTTTTTTTAAAAATGTTTTGAAAACTATTTGAAAATGTTTTGTTCAATATTTTCAACCTTTGTAAAAACATTTTGTCTGAAAAAAGTTATTTTCTTTGTGTGAAATAAAATGTTTGAAAAATGATTTGCAAATGGTTTAAAAATTGTTGCAAAAATATTTGAAAAATCTGCATATACTGTTTGGAAAATCTTTGCAAAATGATTTTCAAATGTGTTTACATGTTTGTAAAATTGTTTTCAAAAATTATTTTGGACTATAGTTTTCAAAAAATTGTTGGAAAAACTTTTTTTAAATAAATTTGAGGAATATATACATCACACTAAAACTCATTATATATATACTTATAAAATCGACCACTTACCCTTTGTAAATTCATAAAACCTAACTCTTGTACATATAAGATGCATCCCTGTGTAAATATTTTGACCTAGTTATTTTATACAAAATCTTCTTTTTTTCAAAAATACCAAAAACATTTGCAAAATTAAAAATGCCAAAAATATTTGAAAAATCCTTTTGAAAAATACAAAAATATGCATAGGCATCATCTTTTACAAAAATCCATAAAAAGTTCAAAATCTTTGAAAATCGCATCACCAAAATATTTCCTGCATTTTATGCATATTATATAATTAGCATATATTTGTTCAATTCTTTTATTTTTAACAAATATATGCTATTTAAGTTGTGACCAATTCTTTATGCCTGACCACACAAGTTTCTGCAATATCACCTTGATTTCTCTTTTGGAGAGTTCTACCAGACCATTTGACTACCGATGGTAAGGAGATGCAACCTGGTAATCAATGATGTACTCCATCATTAATTTCTTATAATTGTTGTTGATGAAATGACTACCTCTATCTGAAATTAGAATCTTTGGGATCTAAAATCGTGATATGATGTTCTTTTTCAAGAGTTTGTTGACTGTTCTATTATCTGCGGCTCGAGTTGGGATGTCTTCCACCCATAACCTCACATAATCTATGGCAAGAAGGATGTATTCAAAGCCCTGACTTTTGGGAAATGGACCCATGAAATCGATGCCCCACGCATCGAACACACCAGATATATGGATGAATTTAAGGGTCATGCTATCTTTAACACCAAGGGTTTTCCAATTTTTTGAAAGTCGGTACTGGCTTTTACATAGTCACTTCATCCATTAATAGTGTCGACCTCCTGGGGGCAGACTATAGTATCATCATTGTCATTCTTCTCCCAAAATGGTGTCCACCAGATTCGAGCTTATGGCAATGCTCGAGGACATTTTCGTACTCCTCCTGAGGAATACACTGACACCAAATACAATCCTCTCCTTCCTCGACCAAGCATGGGTCCTACAAATGGTAAAAATGAATATCAGAAAGGAATTTGTCCTTCTTGATCGCGATCCAATCTTGTGGAGCTACCCCATAGACGAGGTAGTTCACAATATCTGCATTCCATGGAAGAGAACCAATGTTGAGGATGGATTCATTGGTGAAGATGCCTGTGATTGGTGTACTGCTCAGCTGAGTATCTTAGCTTCCAATTCTTGAGAGATGATCTGCCACCACGTGTAAGCTCCCAACTTATCTCTGATTTCAAAGTCAAATTCCTAGAGGGGAAGGATCTATCTGAGTAATCTTGATTTTGCATCCTTCTTCTGTTGTAAATACAGTATGGCAGAGTGGTCAGTGAAAATTATGACTTTAGATCAAGGAAGGTAGGATTTAAACTTCTCTAAAGCAAAAACTACCGTTGATGAATCTATGATTCTCAGTCTTTATTCTTTTATTTTAGCCAAATATTTTAGCAAAAACATCTATAAATATATGTAAATATAATAAAATATTATCATGCATGCATTTGTTAATATTGCATAATTAGCATATATTTGTTCAAAATAAAAGAACAAAGAAGAAAAGAAAAAGAGAAGAGGGTTGCAATTATGTTATAAGTACATACTAACCCAAACCCTGAGAGAAGGTCAATTATTGACCTGATCGACAAGGAATAAAGTAGGAGAGGATAGGGTCCTTATATATTCATTACTATGCATTCGATATACATATCATTCATATATTTTATTCTTCAATAAAAAGACCTCAAAACAAATTATTTTCTTAATAAAACATGTCAATAAAAATGTCGTCTAAATGATAAAAATACTTGTAAAATGAATTGATGTACATAGTGTGAATAATACCACTCATAAAAACCCAAAAAACATGAACTTAGAAGATCAATTCTGGCTCCTTATGAACTGAAATTCTTCCAAAATCACCTCTAATGGTCTCTAAATTAAATAATCTTTAAAATGAGGGTGGTTAATAATTTATGGAGTTACGATGTAAAAGTTAGCTTTTTGGGAATATTGTATAGCCACATAGTACCTATACATGTAAATATATGTATTTAATTATTTTAATAAATAATTTGTGTATATTGTATTTTAAATACTTGTGAATATTTCCAATAAAATTATACAAATATAATAAAATTCATAAAACACAAAATAAATTAGAAATAAAATCAAACTTTCATTGTATAACAACCATACATGTACATGTTGTACAAATTACCTATTTAATTAATACCTTTTTTTCATTTGTAAAAAAAAATAACAATTCTTTTATACTCCTTAAATTTATTGTGTAAAGAAATAAATTATAAATTAAAATATATTTTTTGTAAAAATAATAAAATAAAATTAAAGATTAAAATATATAGGTATACCATATTTGCATATAATGCACTATACTGTATATATTGTATATATGAATTTATAAAAGTATATAAATATCACAAAAAATAGTTTGAAAAATAGCAAACATTTTTCATTTTATTCATTTTTCATTTTAAAATCATTTACTTGCTTTTTACTTAATATTCTTTGATTAATTGGAATCGAATTTTCTAGTTGGCTGACCCAGGTTTGTTGACCCGCGTCAACCCTTCCACCCACTTAGGTCAGAGCCTATATCCTTCGTCGGAGCCATTTTCTCCCTTTTCTCTAGCCGAACTTCGACCACTGTTTGCCTTGAAATTCGGAACTAGATTCCTAGAAGATCCGTGATTCTCGCAGATCCCTAATTTTTTTCAAATAACCCTAGGGTATCACACTTTCTTCCAATCTTTCTGGAACCCTATGAAACTCTATAAATGTGCTCCTTCGCCCTCCTCACACTTCCGCTTGTCCCTCATACCCCAATTTCCCCTTAGCCACCTCCATGTGATAGGATACCGGAGATCCCCTTAGGAGCCAGAGTAGGTGCTTCGTTGTACGCAGCTCAATATGTGGTTGGATATCCGCTGCTTGTAGCCTCTTCTGCCCGACGCAACAGGATTGAGGCTAGGACCTCACCCCCATCTCTACCTAACCTCTTAGTTACCGTTAGGCCATTCAGGTACACGTCATTTCCCCTAGTCTCCATTGTTCACTTTGATTTTGTCCATCAGCCATCCTCCATCGCTCTGGGTCCAACCACCATCCCTGGAGCTTCATCCCTCACTATACCCACACAAATCGATTTGTCGTTTTACTGCCACCCTTATTATGACTTGACCCCCTGAATCTCTCTCATTGTAGCAAGATCAGTCTAGACGTCCACCCCCCATTTTCGTCGGACATAGACCTCCATCCCACTGCTGCTTTCCTTCATTTTCACTTGTAATAACTAGATCGGATCTATGCCTCCGAGTCAGTCTACCCTTTGCAAGTACATGAGCATGCGAGGAGACCCTGTTTGGGCCTTATCGAGCCAGGAAGAGCTAGTTAAGGAGGACTACCATCGCCATACATATCCAACCGTCTTTATCTCCATCTGTGCTCCCAGTCTAACGCGGAGAATCCCCAAGAGTGTGTTTTACCCATTGGCGAGTTGATAAGAGTAGCAGAGCAGCTTACAGCTACAATTTAAACTCATCTACCAGCCCCTTCTTCGTAATTCTTGCATAACCTCTTTCCACTGTTGGATGAAGGAGTCCGGCTCCAAATTACATCTGATCTGCATGATTAGGCTTTAGTCAGAAATGTTAGATCTTTTCTGCCCGCCGTCTGACTGCACATCTGCCACATTCCCTGAGCCATCAGATCTGCAACTAATGTCCATACAAGTCGTACGCCAGACAAGCTCCATGCGTGCGCCATGTATCTAGCCACGGGTATATTTCCTTTACCCCCTGGCCTTTTGATTTTTCTCTTTAGTCCGGTAATGAAAATTTTTGTATAATTTATTTGGATAAGTTGCAGTTCGGATCTTCTGTTCTATTTATTTGTATTTTGGTCTAGTTTAGTCGAACTCACGTGCGTCCGCACATGTTTTTGTGGGTTATTTACAACTTCTGCCCAGAAATTTTCTTTTATTAGTAAATGAGCTGGACTTTTTGTAATTACATTTATACCCCTATGAGAATTGGTTCACATGTTCTGCATGCTTTGTCTGGACATTTTGAATTACGACCTTTGTAGTTTAATTGCTTGTTATTCTAAAGGCCCTGAAACTTAGATGGTTCATACAAGATTTCAGTCGTATTGCCCGGGCGCTCACTGATTTGCTCACAAAAGACACTGAGTTCCTTATCTCTCATCTTTTGCGGCTCTCAAGAACTTAGTTGTGCAGGCTCCTATGCTTCAGCCACCCAATTGGTCTTTCCCATTGATGCTTCCATTTGGTCGTAGGGGTTGTGCCTGGACAAAGGATGAATAATTTTCTATTTGCCATATACTACGCTAATCGGACATTGGATACCGCTCAGTGGAACTAAACTGTGACTAAGAAGGATATGCTAGTCGTAGTATTTGCTCTTAATAAGATTTGATCTTTTATTCTCGGATCTAGAGTGACTATCAATATAGATCACACCGCCATCCGATACTTAATGGCTAAGAAGAATGTCAAAGACAGATTGACTAGATGGACCCTTCTACTACAAGAGTTTTATATTGAGATTAAAGATAAGCATGGAGTTAAGAATGTGGTGGCAGATCACTTCTCCCGATTAGAGCATCTTGAGGATTCTGAAACTACCGCACTTATCACATAGACATTCCTAGATGAGGCGATTCTTGCTATCACATTGCTTCCATAGTATTCATACATTATGAGCTATCTTGTTGTCAAGAAAGTTCCAAAAGGTTAGAACAAGCAGTGACCTGAGACCTTCCTTCGAAGGCCAAGTCGTATTATTGGGAGAATCCCACCCTTTACCAAGAAGAGGGGGATAGTGTCTGGCATCGGTGTATTCCTTGGGAGGAGCACCATAGCATCCTCGCCTGTTGCCACAAGTTCAAGGCAAGAGGACATCACTCTGGGAGACGAACAACACAAAAGGTCCTCCAATCTGGCCATTGGTGGCGAACCCTCCTCAAGGATTAAAATGAATTCGTGAATAAGTGTACTGACTGTCAGAGGATGGGCACCTGTGGATAGAGAGATATGATGTCGATGCAGCCTATTCACTTCTGTGAGGTTTTTGACATACGAGGCATCGATTTCATGGGCCTATTCCCTAAGAGTCATGAATTTGATTACATTTTGTTAGATGTGGATTATTTGAATCGTTGGGTTGAGGCCATCCACGCTCGAGCCGCAAATACAATGACAGTTTGCAGATTTTTGAGGAAAAATATCATATCACTGTTTGGGGTACCTAGAGTTTTGCTTTCTTAAGGGGGACTCATTTATCAACGACAAGGTAAGGGTCCTTGCTAACGAGTTTAGCATTGACCATAGAGTTGCCACTCCACTCCATCCACATACAACTGATCTTGACGAGGTTTCAAATACTGAGATGAAGACTATATTACAGAAGGTCATCCGCCCAAACCTAAAGGATTGGTCATAGATTTTGGACTCAATCTTGTAAGCCTAGAGGACTTCCTTAAAGACACTATTGGGTACATCTCCTTTTCGATCGTTTATGGCAGTTCATGCCGTTTACTTGTTGAGATTAGTCATAAGTCACTTTGGGCAGTCACTGAGATACTATTGGATCCTGAGAGTGTAGGAGATAAGAGGAGAGCAAAGTTGGCAGCACTGGAGGAGTTGAGAGATACAACCTTCTTAAGTAGCCTACAGTATAAGGACAAAGTGAAGATATGGCCAGATTCTCACATCAGCGATAACCAGTTTGAGCCCAACTAGAGAGTATGGATATTTGTTGCAAGGTTGAGATTGTTTACAGGGAAGTTACAGAGTAAATGGAAGGGACCATACTTGCTCAAAAAGATGCTTGATAATGGCAGCATTGATATAACTGAGTTGTCTTCTGAGTCGATATTTTGAATAAACGATCAGTGGCCTAAGCGATATCTTGATCATGATCCATTGACCGTTGATGTTGTCGTAATCATTTTGTATGAGATGTGCTCTTTGACTCACATCATCTGCGTCTCATACCTGATTTCCACTTCTGCTCTACATCTTTGTATATCTGTATTATCTATAACATTCATTCATTCATTCATTTCGTCTAATACCCTAGATCCATGTTATAATTATGTTAAACTTAGGATGCACTTTATGCTATGTATATGGGGTATTAGACATGTGATTATTCATTTTTCATATATTACCTCTATTTTGCTGCCTATACTCAGGGACATCTTACCCTAAGTATAAGGGAGGTAATATATGTACATTCTAGTCCTCAATTTTCCCTTTTATGTACATTCGTCTATACTTAGGATGGCTTAATCCTAAGTATAGGGGGCATCACAGACTTCTATTGATTCTATTCTTTATTTCTTTTGAATCATTGTAGTATAGGATTCTTTTCACGTCTCTATACTCAGCATGAGTTATATCTTCCTTCATCGCTCTCTGATCACTCTGAGGACATTGTTCGATATATGTATGGGGGTGTCATATATATTGTATATACAATTTAGCCATAACTTGTACTTTGTGTGTGTTAAACATTAGAATACAAATGTTGTGAGAAATTTTTCAAAAATGCTTGCAAAATAATTTGTAAAAATTATATGTAAAAAGCTTTGAAAAATTATTTTGTACAAATTTTGTAAAAATGTTTGTAAAAAAAATTTTCTTGGAAAATATTTACAAATTATTTTCTTTATCAAAATGAGGTATACTCTACAAAGTATTTGAAAGATTGTGTGAAATAAAATGATTTCAAAAATAGTGTAAAAATAGTTTTGAAAAATGCTTTGAAAATGCTTGTAAAACATTTTGAAAATTTATGCAAAATTGTTTTGTCATAAGAGAAATAACATATGGGGCATAAAATTTACTTGTATATACGTTAAAAACCATGACATACACCTAATTATTTACACATAAATATCCATAATAAAGTTTGTTTAAAATCTTGTAAAAAAATACGTTTGTATATATTATCTATAAATAGACTCCATTGTAAAAATATTTTCTTGCTCCTTATCTTTCAAAATACCTAAAAATTTGAAAATTCAAAAACTTCATAAAAACTTGCACATTCTAAAATTCCCCACAAAAGAGTTTTTTTTAAATATTTGCATTAGCATTCTTCATAAGCATTGTTGACATTTAAACTAGTCTGGAATAAAATTGAAGAATCGAGCTTTGTTAAGACCTTAATCCACATAACTTAAAATGAACCTTATAGGATATGGGGTTAAGACTTCTCAGGTCCATAGTGACTTAATTCTTTGAGTCCACTAGGCTATGATCAAATGTCATCTTGGTGGAACTAAGCAGAACACTCAACAATGAATGCATGACTCTCACAGACAATGGCTTGACTTAGACAATCAACTTACACGTAGCTCAACATAGATGAGGTGGTGAGGAGGCATAATTCATGGATTGGAGTAGTATACAGGTGTAGTACAGCTAGCGGGAACAACTAATCCTCGTCTAGGGAGGGAAGTGAACCTCAACCATGTCTAGTAGCATTGAGGTCTAAAGACAAGAGATTGTGATTTGCAATATGGCTTCAAAAGAGGGATAGTCTACATGCTCAAGAAGAAAAACTCCTTATGTACATGCTACTCCCTACAAATATGTTGTATATATGTTGTAAAAAACGTGCAAAAATGCAAAAACTTAAAAAAGGGGACATGCCTGATTGAAAATAAAATGCTTGCCGAAGTGTATATAGTTGAATAAGCAAAGCTTATGTATTCCAACATCTCATCTCATGGAAGCTTGCAGCTAGAGACTTAGCTGCACTGAGTAAGCTCAAAGGGATACATGGCTACACTGATCCCGATCCATTCTCTTCTTTCCCCCTCTTCTTTAGTTGGTTGTACTAGAACTTAGAAGTGAATACCCTGCTCCTTGATGAAAGAGTCGCTATATTGGGGGATTAGAGTTACCTTGAGAGAATAAAATAAAAAGTGAAGCGGGCTGTAATTATACAATAAGTATAGACTAGCCGAAAGCCTGAGAGAAGGTCAATTATTGACCTGATCGACAAGGAATAAAGTAGGGGGAGTTATAATTTCTATATTTTATTCTTCAATAAAAAGACCTTAAAACATATTATTTTCTTAATAAAAATTATAAATAAAAATGTTGTGTAAATAATAAAAATACTTGCATATGAATTGATATGCGTCGTACGAATAATACCACTCGTAAAATGCCTCAAACCAAGAACTTAGAAGATCAATTCTGGCTCCTTATGAACTCAAATTCTTCCAAAATCCCCGCAATTGGAATATAAATTGAATACTCTTTAAAACGAGGGTTGTTTCATAATATATGGAATTACGGTGTAAGAATTGGCTTTTTGGGAGTATTGTATAGCCACATAGTACCTATACCTATAAATATATTTATATAAATATTTTAATAAATAATTTATGTGTATTTTTTTAAATACTTGTGACTATTCCAATAAAATTATAAAAATAAATTAAAAGTCATAAAATTTCAAAATAAAATAGAAATATAGTCAAACTCTCACTATACAATAGTCATACTTGTACATATTGTACAAAGTACCTATTTAATTAATACCATTATTTATTTGTAAAAATCAAATAAAAAATGCTTTTATACTCCTTAAATTTTTGTGTCAATAAATAATTTATAAAAAAGATATTTTATTAAAAATAACAATATAAAATTAAAGAAATAAAGTATATAGGTAAACTATACATTTATATAATGCACTTTATTGTATATAATGTATATATGAATTCATAAAAATAAATAAAAATCACAAAAAAATAGTTTGAAAAATAAAAAACACTTTTAATTTATTGATTTGTTATTTTAAAATCATTTACTATTTTATTACTTAATATTCTTTGATTTATTGGAACCGAATTTTCTAATTGGTTGACCCGGGTTTGTTAACCCGGGTCTACCCTTCCTCCAAGTCGGGTCAGACCCTATATCCTTTATCGGAGCCCTTTTCTCTATCCTGACTCTAGACACCATTTGCATTGAAATTTGGACCCTAGATTCCTCAAAGATCTGTGATTCTCGCAAATCACTAATTTGGTCCGAATCACCCTAAGGTTTCATGTTTTCTTTCGATCTTTTACGAATCGTATGGCACCATATAAATATGATCCTCTACCCTCCTCACTCTCCAGCTTGTCCCTTGCGTCCCCATTGCCCCTTAGCCATCTCTTGGAGAGTTATAGTATCCCGGAGAACCCCATAGGAGCCGGAGTAGGCGCTTGGTTGTAAGCGGCACAATTTGTGGCTGGGCCTCTACCACGTGTAGCCTCTTCTACTTGACGCGGCAGGATCGAGTCCAAGACCTTGCCCCCATCTCCGCCTCACCTCATTGTTCGTGTTAGACCATTCATGTATACTTCATTTCCCCTCGTCTCTGTTGTTCACTTCGATTTTGTCCACCATCCTTCCTTCGCCGCTCTGGCTCTGACCACCACCATCGGAGCTTCATCCCTCACTCTACCCACATAGATTGATTCACCATTTCACTACCATCCTTCTAACATGATCTAACCCCCAGAATCTCTCTCATGGGAGCGAGATCAAGCTAGACGTCCACCCCACATTTCTGTTGGATGTCACTTTCGTTCATTTTCACTTGCAATAATTGGATCGGCGCTACGCCTCTGAGTCAGGCTACCCTTTGCAGGTATAAGAGCACATGAGGAGATCAGATATGTGCCTCATCGAGATAGACAGAGCTGCTTTAGGAGGACCAACATTGCCGCACACATCCCCCTATTCTCAGCTCCATCTGAGCCCCGGAGTGCGATACAGAGTACCTCCTGGAGTGTATTTGACCCATTGGCGAGTCGATCAGAGAAGTAGAGAATCCTACACCTACGATTGAAACTCGTTGGCCAGCCCCTTTTTTCTAATTCTTGTAGAACCTCTTTACATCATTAGATGAAGGAGTCCAGCCATATATTACATCTGACCAGAATGATGAGGCATTACTTAGAGATGTCAGATCGTTTCAACCCACCATCTGACCGCACATATGCCACATTCCCTAAGTCATCATATCTACGGCCAACAGTCACCCAGGTCGTATGTTAAATGATCTCCATGCGTTAGCCACATATCTAGTCGAGGATATATTTGCTTTACCCCCAATCCTTTTGATTTTGCTCTTTAGTCCTATAAATAAAAATTGTATTATTAGTTTAGATAATTTGCAGTTTGGACCTTTTGTTCCGTATTTGCATTTTAGATCATTTGAGTTGAACTCATGTACGTCCACACGTGTTTTTGTGGGTTATTTACTGCTTTTACCTTGAACTTTTTCTTTACTTAATGAATGAACTGACCTTTTTGTAATTACATTAATGCACCTGTGAGTATTGGTTCACGTGCGACACGTGCCTTATCTGGACATTTTGTATTACAACCCTTGTAGTTTAATTGCTTGTTATTCTCTAGGCCATGAAACTTAATATAATAGCAGATAGGTCCCTACTTCATAATTTGTAATTATTATCTTTTATTATTCTTAATAAATACCACTTTGGCCTTAAAACTTTTCCAAAAATTAATTTTAGCTCATGTTAATTTCGTATTCGAGTAGTGATTTTTGTGTACCATTTCTTTTGCTTTTCTATTATTAAAAATAAAAGAAGTATAAAAAGCACTTGTTTGTCTTAAGAATCGATAAAAATTCAAAAAATCATTGAAAATTCCAAAAAATATGTATTATCTTTTTATCCTATTCTAGCTCCTGTATAAACTTTGCTTGAAAATACCGTATAAAAATTAAATATTTGCAAAATATGCAAAAAAAAATATAAAAATCATATGAAATCAAGAAAATTCCAAAAAATACATTTTAAGTTTATATTTATAGATATATCCACCTAGTATTTAATAAAAATCACTCCTAGGAGTTTTGGGCATTTTATCTAATATTTTAAAGTTGAAAAAATAGGTCTAGTTGTGCACTGTTCGTCTATTTCTCCATTTTTTATTTTTAAAAAAACACAAACAATTGAAAATTACAAAAAATCTTTGTAGAAAATTATAAAATATAAAAACTTTAAAATATTTTTACTTTATTTTTCTGACTATTTCTGACTTATTTAAAAAAATACAAAAACACTTGTATGTATATATCTTCACCTTTGTCATTATTTGCCTTATTTTGAAAAATAAAAAATTTGCAAAACTAAAAACAACTAAAAATAATAGTAAAAATCATTGGATTGTCTAAATCATCTATTTAGCTTCCAATTGTGGTCCTTGAGTTCGATCCCGGCCACTATGTAAATAAAAGTAGCGAAATCACTTGTGTGAATTTCTTTATTTCTTAGTGGTTAATAAACGTTCTCGTTGATTGTAGTGGTTGATTAGGGTCACAACAACATTGTTTTAAATCAACTCAACCCTGTTTATCCACTGTGGCATTAGAATGGCGTCGTTTCTGGGGAGCACATCTAAGTAGTTAGGATTTGTGATTTTTATTCCTTACTTAATCCGTCTATATCTATTAGAACTATTTCTAACCCATTTCCTATTTCACCTTTGATGCGAGGACTGCTGAGCACGCCTAGGTCAACTTTGGAAGGATGATTACCTGAGGATATGCAGGAGGCAGGTATAATGGAAAGAATTTTATTTAGCAGTTATTTTTGCAGAAACACTTGTAATAACTTAGACATTTGAGAGACACGTATATACTTCATTCGAGGTCTGTTTTGCTGAGTGCCGGTGCACTAGGGGGACCTCACTGGATTTTTCGTGAGTTTATCGCATTCATTTTAATGTTTTTCCGAGATTTTAGACCCTATACTTAGGATTTTTATTTGCTTAAGCACGGTAGAGATTAAGATCCAAACACCCTAATAGGAATATACATGCCTATAGATCATTATTGGACTTACACAAAATAAATAGCTAATTTATTCAGATTAGAGACAATATGCTACGAGAGATTGTATACAACAATGGCAAGACCGAGTGTGGTGGGCACCAATCGACATCTAGTATCGGACTCATGTCCCTCTTCTGAATAATTAGTTACTAGTTCTTCCCACTAATCGGAGCTATTGTCTTAGGGTGATTTCCTCATGCATCATTTAGATTAGTTTAAATTATATCTTTCAATTATGCACGGATCATTTTGCATAAAGACTGTTGGAGCAACATACAAATTCTAACCTTGCATGCATCATTGATTTTTATCACGCATCGGCTTTTCCGTCTTCTTTCCTTTGATTTTCTGGATTTATAATTAAAACGAAATCAAAAAATTCATTAGACATTTTTTTATTCAGAAAAATACAAAAAAGAGATAACCAATAAAATCAGGACCAGTGAGCAATCTTGACCTAAAACTAAGCTTAAAGACCAAAATCTGATGCATATGTCATGAACTCAAATGGAAGAGACCAATCTAGTGGTTGTAGGACAAGATCCTGAGTGACCATCTCTTTCAATTGGTAAAAGATTGGAGAATCATCTGACAAACAATAAACTCGATCTTCTTACAAATCGGCTCAGTTAGAGGTCAGGCAAGTTTACTGAAGTCTTTGATGAGTTGGTGATAGAAGCCGACATACCCTAAGAATGATTCCACATTCTTCACATTTTGAGAGGACTTGAGTTTAGCAATAACATCAACTTTGTCTATCGACCTCCATTCTATGCTTCGAGATGACATGACCCAACACGATTCCTTCTTTAACCATGAAGTGGCTCTTGTCCCGTGATAGTACAAGATGGACTTTGTCTAGGTTTTGAAGACTAGAATCAAAACTGTCAATTTAGATAGAGAAATCATCCATGAAGATCTCAATAAAACTCCCGGCCATATCAGCAAAGACGATAAGCATGCACCTCTAGAGGGTAGATTGAGCATTAAAAAGTCCAAAGGGCATTTTATGAAAGCATAGGTATGAATGTGCAGGTTAAAGTCATCTTCTCTTGAACTTGAAGGGCGATCGCCGGTTGTTTATACCTGGAGTAACCTTCAAAAAAGCAGAAGTATTATTTCCTTAGAAGTCGCTCAAGAACTTGATTAATGAATGGAAGAGGGAAACGGTCCATCTTTGTCACTGAATTTAGACAACGATACTCAATACACACCCGCCAAGATGTCAGTACTCAAGTAGAGTTCTCCTCTGTCATTCTTCAAACGGTGAGACCTGATTTATTGAGAACTACAAGGAGGGGTCTCATTTATTTGAAATAGAATACTGGATAAATGAATCCTTCCTTACACCACTTCATGATTTCTTTCATCATTACGTCCTATAGGATTGGATCCAATCTTCTCCGGAGTTCCCAAAACAGTTTGCAATCATCTTCTAGATAGGTGTGGTGTGAGTACTGACTAGGATTTATCCCTCAAAGACCTGAGACTTTCCAACCAAGTGCCTTGCAGTTATTTTCTAGAATCTCAAGATGTCGGGATTCTTAATATGGGGTTAGCCTGTTGATGATGATGACCGGATACATATTCTCATGGCCCATAACGAATATGTACTTCAGACTGTGCAGGAATGGTTTAAGTTCTATAAATTATTGATCTTGCTCCACGGTCACTTCAGAAATGCTGTTAGTCGATGGATGACTATTAATTGGGAAGTTTACACTAGGGTTGCATGATTTCACAAGGCGAAATCGTAGTCGATGCATTGAATTAACCCATAATAAATAAAAAGCAACTGAATAACAAAAATATGGAGTTAAAATTTATTATAATTCTACAACAAAGGTTTATAGTGTGTAAGCATGTGTAGAGGTCAAACTCAAGGAGCAAATGGTAGATTGGGCAATGAAGATCAAAATTTTGTTTTTTCTCTATCCATTTTATTGTTTTCTGAGTTTTTTTAATTTATGATTTTTTATTTTGTTTTCTATATTTTATATTTTTTTATTTCTAATATTTTGCTTCCTTTTTATATTTTCTAATTTTTATATTTATTTTTCTCTTAATTCTATAATTATAGATAATATATAAGGCTATATATATAATATAGAGTAACACAATTATAAACACTAATAATAATACTCAAAATATGGAAAATATTTTTTTCGGGATTTTATATAAATTTCTATAGTTTTTGTGATTTTTCTGTAATTTTTTTAATGTTTTTAAATTCAAAAATGTCCCAAATCACAGAATGAATAAATAGATAGAATTGAATTGAAGACTTAAACTAGAAAATTAAGTTCAAATTCTCCAAATCAATTTACTATATGGAGAATAATAAAAAGAAAAAATAAAAGCATAACTAATTGTTTTTGTTATTTTTAGGATTTTTTTTATAAAAGATTTTGGAGATTATTAATTTTTATGATTTTTATTTTTCTATTTTTAGGTATTTTTGATCTAGAGATAAAATACACAAAAATAAACAACATATATTTTTCAGGAATTTTTCAAAATAATTTTTTTATTTTTTTTCAAAATTTTAAGATAGACAAGGATAAAAACATGCTCATTTGAATTTTAATAAACAGTTAAATGCCAAAAATGTCAAACATAAAATAAGGCATGAAAAAACGTATTGGCAGGCATCTAACCCCATTTTTACATTATTTTTAGAGCATAAATGTTATATTTAATAAATGAAGAAATGCACAAAAATATATGTACTAGCGAGGGCATATTTGCAATTAAAATAAATATCAAGGGTTCATCTTTAACTATGCCAAAGAATACAATTAATATTCAATTTTATTCGACTAAATCTAAATATAAAACTGATAGGGGTATATATGTAATTTGTGGCGACACGTGAGCTGAGTTAGATTGAACCCAATTGCAATTTCAATAAACTCGGAGGCCCTTGTGCAAAATGTCCACATTTATTTACAATATATATTTTATTTACATAACTATTAAATAAATAAAAAATATTGGGTTTAGTTTGCAATTTACCCCCAACATGTGCGCACTCCAACGGTGGTGATTCCCTCACATGAACACGTGGCACGCGTGGGAGGCACGATGCCCCTTCGACGATGGACGACAATGATCAGTTCCGGGGCATAATCCAGTCGCTACAACACTACACGATCGGACGCTCACGATCAAAACGTGAGCGGGAGGAGGATCGGACGTCTCATGGTCTTACTAAAGAACAAGGAAGATCGTGGGACAATGTTTCCATCAATTGCTATATACGCGTGACTCCGACGGCTGCTGGCCCTCCTCCAAGGTTCGGTACGATCCTCAACGTCGTCCATAATGGCAGGAGGTTTTAGAAATGGTCAGGGCCCAACGATTGAGCCCCAGCTGCTCATTGATGTCCACAGCTCCAAGCATCCTCTTGTTGCTCAAAATAAACCCCCAAGGGGTCCTTTACCTCTAGGACTTGCAGGAAAGGCTCAATCAAACAAAATGGGTGATCTAGGGGGGGTTATTAGTGGCGATGAGTGAGCGATGGAATGAGGCAGATGTGCTCCAGCAAGGTGGTGGTGGTGGTGGGCACCCAAAATCCAGATCCACGAAGGATCTGGTGACTTGGAGATGTGGGGATCGTGAAAGAAGTGAAAAGAAAGAAGGTAGTGATGATAGGTGGTCAGAACAAGTCTGAAACACGGTGGGGATGTTCGATGGATCTAGCCTCCGACGAACTACGCATCTACCTCGTGACGCTAAATCAATAGATATAAATCAAAACTAAATGCAGGAATCTAAACTAGAGACTAAAAGAAACATGTAAAACGTAAAAGTGCAGCTCTTCAATAGTCCTGTAAGGGAAAGTTGCAGGGGGGTCGGAGAACCACCGTGGGTACACCTCTGCCTCCATCAGCTACGCCAACACCTCAGGAGATCTCCTCCTGTCACCAGGATACACACTATACCAAGGGCAACGAGATTTTGGATTTGGAACATGGACAAAATGGAAGAGATGACAGAGGGTGTTATTTATGAACATGGCGGGGCACCCTTATTGTCCAATGACTTAGGAGAAATCCAAATTATGAATAGAAGATCCAGGTTTTTGGTGAGAATCTGGGATGATGGATGTTGATCGTGACATGAGGATTCGACAAAAATTATTGATAGATCAAGCAGGAAAAATGTTGAAACACAAGGAAAAGGCATGTATGAAAAGTCAAAATGCATGGGGAGGCAGTTGACTAGAGGTCAACAAACGTCAGGCTATGATTGGTCCACACAAGACACTAAAAGATAAAACAACCAAATTTATTGGAACATAACTAATTGTAAATAACAAATGATTCTATTAGTTTTGGTTATATAAAATGTTTACTATTTTTTTAGTATTTTAATATGTTTTTTGTTTATTTTTTTGCATTTATATATTACCAGTTAATTTTTAAAGGTGCATTTATATCTATATTCATCTATGTTTTATGTCTTTTTTTATTTTATATTTTTATTTTTATTATTTTGGTTTCTTATTTTATACATTTATAACTTATTGGCATGTACACATATATACTTTTAATGTATTTTCGGATCTATTATGTACATTTAAATAAATAAGAGTATATATTATATAGGTATAAGTATAGGTATTTCATCTATGTATTTATGTACACAATTTTTTTATGTATTATTTGCATTTTTATTCTGTTCTGAAGATGTACATATACTCTAAATAATATTTACAAAATTATAAAAGTATAAAATTTTAAAAATAGTAGAGAATAAATAAAATGAATATTTTATTCGGGTGTACTATACAATAGGAGTCCAAACCTAACTTTTACACCTTAACTCCAAAAAATATGAAACACCTTCATTAAATAGCTTATTAGAAGTTATATAAATTAAAGGTGATTTTGATACATTTTGAGTTTTTATTTTTGATATATGGGTCTAGGAAGTTTGGGTTTTGGCTTTTTATTCTGAATATAAAAGGTACATTGTATATTATTTTTGTACAAACTCAATTTTGTATTTTTATTTGTATTTTTATCTACAGCATTCATGTACAAGGTTTCTTTATTTGAGGTATAAATTATAAGGAATAAAATAGGTCCCAAAAAGTATTTATTGATTAATAAAAAAATGGGGTTTTTATTGTGTATTCAGCCCTTATCTCCCATACATTATTTCTAGTCGACCAAATAAATTCTTCACTTGGTCTTGAGGTTTAGGGTCATAAAATACCTTTGGTATTTTATTATATTTATTTTCTTTTCTTTATTCTATGTACTACAGTGGTTTTTTATATACAATCAATTGAACAAATAATGAATGTTAATCTGAACAAAATAATGCTATTTATATGCATTAGCTAGGGTTTTTAAGGCCAGAATGATAGAATAAAGATGATGAAATGGATATGCATCACTGCACTATATTTGTCGCTGCTAGTCCATAGCAAACAATTATGCAATGAGTGTAGAAAAAGAAAATTAAAGAAAATAAAAAGAAAGAAAATGGATTGATTTTAATTCTCAAACTTATCTTCATAAAATCAAAGTTTATAGCTTTATTCAGACCTTGGTGTGAGAATCTATGTGGAACATGGTCGGGAATCGGATTTAAAACAACATAGCCTTCGATTGTCACAAAACTCGATTTAAACCACCTCAATAGCCATGTCAGAAATACTCTAAATCATATGCAAACTCTTATGACTACGAAGCTGACTTGTACTGTGCAAGTGATAGTAGCTCTCTCCAACAGAAATGACAACAAAACTAACTTCTCTACCATGACAACCCAATGATTCCTCAATCAAGCAACTATTTCCTCGAGGAGAGGGATATTGCCGTCTAAATTCAAGTGCATCTGACTCAAAAGGAGGGGTGAAGAGAAGAATGTATGGTATATAGTGTAACTACCTATCCAGGGATGCATGATGACTAGTGTAGTCAAATCACTCAGCTGCAAGCTTACATGATGTCTGACTTTTGAAGCACAATCTTGCTTTTTCACTATACAACATATGCGCAGATTCTACCAGGCATTTTATTTTCAATCAAGACTGTCCACTTTTTTGGAATCTTTATTTTTCATTTTTTAAAATATATATACAACTGCATTTACATAAGGAGTTTTTCCTCACGAGTCAGGAGACAATCCCTCTTTTTAAGCATTATTGCAACCCACACTCCCCTATCTTTAGAACTCATGGCTACTAGACTAGTTAGGGTGCACTTCCGTCCCTAGATGAGGACAAATGTTTCCACTCGTGTGCGTCTCATACCGGTAAATCCAATCCCCTCACTCCTCCAATTGAGTTGAGACAAGTGAAAGGTGCAAGTGTCCAAGTTAGGTCACGGTCGACAAGAGTCATGTGTGCGTCTCAAAAAGTTCTAGTTAGGCAGTTGAGGTATCTTGAACCCAGCCTTGAGTCTCAAAGAATTAAGTCTCAATAGGCCTTAAGTACCTCAAATCTAGTTGCTATAAGGTTACAGTGAAGTTAGTTGCATTAATGTCCAACCAATCTCCAATCTTCGATTTTACATAGACGCTATTATCGAACTCAATTTGAAAAATGCAAATTCTATGCAAATTCTACGTACAATGCAATGAAAAGTAATTTTGGGATGTAATTTTCAATGTTTTGAACTTTTTATGGGTTTTTCAAAACAATTTTGCAAATATTTTTTTGGGAATTTTCAAAACAAAAGGTTTAGGTACAAATATTTAAACGAGGATGCACCTTGCTATTTTCAAGAGTTAGGTTTTTAAGAGTTTACACAAGGGATATGTTATTTTTTTATAGATAAATATATAATTAATAAAGAATTTTATGTGTTGTACATACTCGTCAAACTTATTTGAAAATGATTTTACAAACAATTTTGAAAACTATAGTCAAAAATATTTTTTACAAACATCCACAAACATTTGAAAATTATTTTGTTAAGGTTTTTCAAATACTATATATATATTTCAAAATACTTTGCAACCACTTTCAAAACCATTTGCAAATAGTTTTTTTCAAAAAAAATATTTCTCACAAAGGAAAGAAATTTTCACGAACAAAACAATTTTACAAAGGTTGAAAATATTTACTAAAACATTTTCCAAATATTTTTCTAAAGATTTTTCAAATAGATTTTTAAACTATTTTTCAAACATTTTGCAAAAAATATTTTAACCTGATTTATTAATCAGTAAATACAAAGGGAATTTGAGGAATAATATGCATTTTTTATTAATTTATGTAATGCATTGTATATGTATATATATTATTTTAGCCATATTTTTCAAAAATACGAAAGTATGAGTTATGGCTATATTATATACGACGTATATACGACCCGTCTATATTTAGCATGAAATATATACTCGTAGATCGAAAAGAAAAAGAGAAGGCATAACTTGTACTGAGTATAGAAAAGCCTATCTATAATGGTGAATAGAGAAAAAAAGTACAAAGAAATAAATGAATATGAAGTCGACTATCCCCACTATACTAAGGATCAAATAATACTAAGTATAACAGACTGTATCTACATGCAGGGAGGGTCGAGGGTAGGAATACACATCACAAAGCTTGGTCTGTTGATGAATCCCTGATTCTCACTCTTCATTCTTTTATTTTAGCTATTTATCTTGGCAAAACATCATTTAAATATGTGTAAATACAATAAGTTACAATTCAGCATGCATGTGTTAACATTATATAATTAGCATGTATTTGTGCAATAATAAAAGAATAAAGGAAAAGAAAATGGAAGGTGGTATTTAAAATAAATACCGAGTGACCCGAACCCCAAGAGAAGGTCAAGCCTTGACCAGATCGCCAAATAAAATAGTAGAGAGAGATATGGCCTACTCTATATATACATATCACCAACATATGTAAATAATTATTTTTGACAAAAGAAAAATTAAATATTATTGTTACCTCCTTGTATATAGTTCTAAAAATAAAACAAAAATAAAATAAAAATAAGTAAAATAAAAATAAATACCTTTCTCATTTGTACAAAAAATATGTATATATGTCTCACTCCCTATTTATTTCATACCTGTAAATAAATCGTAAAAATAAAATAAAAAATATTTTTTCACCCTAATAAACAAGTTGAAAATTAGAAAAACAAAATTAGGGTATTTATGTAAAATAATAAAATAAAAATAATTGTGCAAAATACATTGGTATATTATACATATATATAACACTATATACTGTATATATAATAATTTATTTTTCACAAAAGTAAATAAAAATTAGGGAAAAATAGTTTGAAAAATAATAAACATTTTTTATTTTATACACATCTTATTTTGAATTTATTTACTATTTTTTATTTATTTTATAAATAATTTATAAATCCCTATTTTCCGATTGGTCGCGACCGGGTGTTGACCGCGGGTCAATGCCCTATTCAAGCCTTTACCCGACCCGACCCTGTTCACTGGACCTACTTCTCCCTCTTTTCTAGCCCAACTCCGATCTCCTTTTGCCTCGAGATTTGGATCCGATAAACCTCATACATCCGACATCTTTGCGGGTCCCTTTGATGATCCAGATCACTCTCGGGTTTCGTACTTTTCGCCGATCCTTCTAGATCCTCGGGCATCCTATATAGTATCTCTTCCACCTAACCAGAGCCCTAGCTCGTG
The DNA here is from genome assembly GCA_037367405.1 of Ottelia alismoides. Taxonomy (NCBI): domain Eukaryota; kingdom Viridiplantae; phylum Streptophyta; class Magnoliopsida; order Alismatales; family Hydrocharitaceae; genus Ottelia; species Ottelia alismoides. The sequence goes on along the minus strand of JAZKJV010001925.1, from coordinate 110,014 downwards.
CCTCTCCCCTTATTCTACCCTAATGACCTCCAGTTGAGTGACAGGGCAACCGAAGACCACCTTCGGATAAAAGTTTGGTGATGTGATTCTCGCAGCTCACTCACGTAGCGAGACCTCTGCCGCGTTCAGCCTCCTTGACCAGCCATAGCCTGGTTGAGGTCATCACCTCGATGACCATCATCGCCTAGAGCTCAAGAACTATCCCAGATCTTCAGGTATTCATCATATACCCTCCATTTTCCTTTTCGCTTAAATATTGAATTCCACCTCCGCCAAATGTCCACTCGCTCTGACCAGGTGGTCGGAGCCCCGTTATCTGCACCCATCTGTTTTGATCGAACCTACACGTCACCCTCCATTTCGCACCGCAACCTGATCATCCTTAGGCTTGACTATCAGGTTGAGATTGAGGCTAGGATCTCCCTCTGCTGCCTTCGCCGGAGATTGACTTTCACCTCCCGCCTTTTCTTTTGCTTCCGTCTTCAATAACGTGGATTGCAACTTTGCCCCGAGTCCATCTACTCTTTGCAGGTACACGTGCGTGAGAGAAGCATCATCTCGAGTCCTTACTGCTCAGCCAGAGCAGTTACAGGAGGAGCCACCCCATCCTGTTATTCTGACCGGTGGCTTCTTCATCGGAGACCACTACCAGACACAGAGCACATCCAAAATCGTATTGAGCTCCACCGCACCTCCATCAGAGCACTGGACCTCTCTCCTCGCTCGGTTGAACGTTGGCCCCGACGAGTTCTTCCAGGACCCTCTTCCGTTGTTGATCAGACGCTCCTCCTCCAGCTATGATCCAGACCATTCATCCAGGCCTGGTTTGTAACGGTTTGATCAACACATGGAGCAGATCTACAACATATGCCCACACCCTTATGGGGACCGTCATATCCGTACTGTAGCCGCCCATCTCAGGCGCACGTTCCTGACTATGTCAAGACCATCATTTCCTTTTCATGGAAGCATCAGAGCCGCACGAGCCCTCATGTGCCATGCAGGCGCCCTAGGGGGTATATTTCGCTTCTACCCTGACACTTTTATGCGTAGTTATTTAGTCCATTAAATGAAGTTGTTGTTTAATTATTTATAGTTTGGACCTTGAACTTTTAGTATTTGTCTTGTATATCTGAACTCAAGCGTCGTTTCACGTGCTCAGTGGTTTATTTGCATTATATTCCCTTTGCTTCTTGGACGTTACGTTTTAAAAGGAACTTTTTTAGTACTTGCATTTATGCCCCTATGAGCCTATGTCATGTGTAGAGCACGTGGTTGTTAGGCTAATTTACAGATCATGCCCCTTAGCTTTTAATTGTGTTATATTTTGGAATGTAACTTTTGGATAATTGTAAGTAGGTCCCTATGTGGTGTGTTCTTTGTTATTAATCAAGTAATTACTGAATCAACTCCAAACATTCCATAAAATTTACGGCTAGCTCCTGCTAACACATAATATTTATGGTAATTTTTGTGAATTAATTTAGTTTCATCTGGTATTTTCTAAAAATAAAAAACACAAAAAAGAGCCATATCTGTTTTATTAAATATATAAAAATTATAGAAATAGCTTTAAAAATTACAAAAAATTTAGTGGTTGCTTGTTTTTGTATGCTTTAATTCCAGTATCATTTCTCCTTGAAAATATTGCAAAAACCCAAAAAATCACAAAAAACTCAAAAATTTATAAAAAATAGTAAAAATTGTAGAAAACAAAGGGTTTTAGTTGCTGTAGTTAGATATTTATATTTTCTTTTTCCTAAAAATAATCACCAGGATTTAATGCATTTTTATATTATAAACATACTTTTAGTCCAGGATGAACATTGTTTCACTGTTTTGGTCTTGTTTGATTTTTATGAAATAATATAAAAATTGGAAAAATCCCGTAAAATTACCAAAAAATTTTGAATATTTGAAAAACATAAAAATATTTTTATTTCATGTTTTTTGGGTATTTTTAGTCTTAATAAAAATGGTTAAAGCTTGTTTTTACCTTGTTATTTTTGTTTGTTTTCTCATTTTGAAAATATAAAAAAAAATTAAATTAAAAACCACAAGAATATATTTGTATTCATTTGATTTCTGACTACTTTGTGCATTTTTGTTCTCCTTGTGTTCAACCCTAGTCGCTGTACCAGGTTAAATGAATAGCGGAGACTGCTGACATTATATCCCTTATTTTGAGTTGTTTCTATTTTCTTGATTGACCGAATTGATTGGATAGGAACAATGATGCTTGCTTATTTTTCCATCTTAGTCGATCAGATTTTTGCGCTCATCAGAATGGCGCCATTGTCAAGGAGTTCGGCTTAGTAGTTTTTTCAGATTTCTTTTTATTTTTGCTTTTATCTCTATTTTATGTAACTATTTTTATGACATTCTCTTTGCTTTGATTTTTGTGCGAGGGATCACTTGAGGACGTTTCGACTTTCGATAGTCGTAACTGCAATAGAGGAGGTGCACGAGGTCAAGAGGAAATTAGTTATATAGGATAGAGTAGTTTTTTTTTCCAGCACATTATTAATATTGTAATAACACAGGGACACTCAGACTCTCTTTCTTGGACCCTTGTCATATCGGGGTTTGTTTCGCCGAGCACTGGGTGATCGGGGACCTTACCGTGGTTTTTCGCCGGTTTTGTTTTGTTCACATATTCTTTACTTTTATTATCGAAGAATTTACCCCTAGATTTAGGAATTTCTTTGATTGTGAAGTAAATAATTAAGGCCCAACCCTAATATCTTGCCTGCACCTATTGAATCGAAATCGGACCTTAATAAAAAATATAATAGAAAGTTAATCTGATTGACTGAGAGATCAGGTACCGATAGAGGCCGTATACAATGCGTGCAGGATCTGTTGTGGTGGACAATGATCGGCATCTGAGACCAAACATCGATCTCTCTCTCTAGTTAGGTAACTATTGTTCTCCGTGATTAGAAATTACTCATCTAAGGTCGTTTTCTTCTTGCATCATTTATATTAGTCTAAATTATGTCTTTAATTTATGTGCGGATCAGCCTACATGTAGAGTGTTGAAGTCAGGTACGCCTTTGTTATTTTGCATGCATCATATGTTTTGATCGTGCATCGGCTTTTTCGACTCCTCCCCCCATTTCTGGACTTAAAATAATTAGGAGATCAAAAAGTTCGCTAGGCATTTGTTTTCTTTTGAAAAATACTATAAAAGAGATAATCATAAAATTGGGATTGCTAAACAAACTTGATCCTAAAAGACACTTCACCTAAAAATCTGTCTTGGGAGAGTCATCCCCTCATTGTTTGGTTTGCTTGCGTGAGAGAGTGACTCACACACTAGGCTAGAGTCATACCTGAACTCTCATTAGACTATTGGTCTTGGGGTTAGTCGTTCTCCATTGAGGATCGCTCCGCTCTCTGGTAAAGAGAGCTGTGATATCCTTAAAAGAGCGAATTGATCGGGTAGCCGGTAAACGATCTGCAACTTGTACTGGCTGGGAAAGATCTATCTTTGGGATTGGGCCAGTCTCTTGGGAGCATCGAGTTCCTAACAACTCACTTAATCACTCTACAAGACTGCCTTATCACCTAAATGAAATTGACAAGATAAACGACCGAGCCTTCACGGTCGTCAGCTCCGTGTTGTGTAGGTGAAATTGGGCTTTGACTTCTAATCTTGTCTGATTCCAGATCCCATACGCACTTCTTGCACATCACGATGATGGGCCGGAGGTCCCTTAGGCAACCTCTAGAATCACCACTTTCGAGCACTCCGCCCCATTCATCTAAGAAGGTTCGGGAGAGCCCAGACCTGCTCTCTGAACCTGAGTTTGATTCCACCATGTTCCCCCTCTATCACCCTACTTCTAGTCCCAAGGTGCCTGAGCAGAGACCAGCACAGATATTTGTTCATTTGACGACACCTGAGTTGGGGTCTTTTGCATTTGCAGAGACCCACGAGATGGTCAGTAGTAAGGAGCGCACCAATGGGTAGCCTAAGGGTTTGACATACATTATAGATAAGGGCGCCATCAACAATCAACAACACACTTTTAGTCTCCCTGGAGACGATGCAGAGGAAGATTAGAGACCAGGGAGCCTTCATGGCAGAGATGAAGAATATGGTTATATAATCCTCAAGCGCATCACGAAAGCGTGAGCATCGTATCGAATACGATGAGGAACGACTAGTCGTACTAGTAGTTCTGTGCCACAGAAATTATTTTTTTTTTCATGTGACAACCACATGGTCCAAGAACACTTCTCGGATCGGTTCATCTAAACCACAAACAAGTAATAGGATTACCTCTTGAAGCGTGGTTGCGATCGAGTCTCTAAATAAAGAGACCTCCTGTCTCAAGTCCGATCCAACGGAGGAGACTCTTGCGAGTGTGGGGATGAATCACGTGCTTCTCGCAATCCATGTTGATGATCCAAGCGACGGATCTTCTGATCTCGACACACGAGATCCAACGTCTTCTTCATGAGCGAGGCGCACCGAAGGTGATGGAGATCCACGAGCAGACGATCAGGCAGCATAACGATGACGCTATGGCGATGGAGACTCCCTCTAGGGCATCCATGGTGGATGCCCATATCAGAGGGAGAGAGTAGGCGTGTAGAGAGAAAGAGATAGAGAGAGAGATGTGCTCCAATAGCATAGCCCTTGAGGGCATGGTATGCCTCTCTATTTATAGGGTTTTGGGATACATGGATCTCAATCCATGGGACATATAAAATCAATGGATGAGATTGATTTATGTCTAATCCAAAGGTTAAGATTGTTGTTGGTAAAAACCAACAACTAATAATCTAATTTAAATCACATATATTTGACACATAAAATATAATTCAATCCTAAATTAGATCAAGAAATTAAGGAGAGATTAGCATGGAGATCGCTCCCCATAAGGAAAGGGGGGGACGGCTACCACATTCCTTGTGGGAATGTGTAGCCATCCACGATCTCCTTATGGTGGAGGCAATCTCATGAAATATCATGAGATTGCATATCTCCATGGATTTCTCCCATAATTTCCAACAACTTTTGTTGTGATTTATTCTTCAAAAATAATTCATAATTAATTTTGAGAATATTGCAATCTTGTCATTGGAAAATTATGAATCACATTCACATCCCAAAACAAAATATAATTTACATTTTCAATTAATTACACAATGTGCATCCAATACACATCAATAATTAATTAACAAATATAAATTATAATTAGCTGTCTCTAATACATTATAAATCAAATTTATAATATATTATGAATAATGTGGATAGTGCTATCCACATTATTCATATCCATGATAATTAAATCACATCTAATCATCTTGGATCTCTATTCTCACGTGCCAAAATAATATGATTCACATTCACATTATACACATCTTTGATAATCAAATCACATTTAATTATCTAAGATAACTCTCCTTATAATATGAATCAAATTCATATTATACATGATAACTAAATCACATTTAATTATCCATTTTCTCAATGCTCGGATACATATATCAACAAAAGAATTATCCATGAACTCTTTCAAGAATAATGCTTTCTCCGTGAATACTTGGAGATGAGGACAGGGCGATTGTATTGTTTCACATATAGTGACTTGGATATTGAGAACACATCTCAAATCCAGATCTCGGGCCTCCCATAGATGCTTGATTAAATCAAGACAGCAAATCAAATCTTCTCATTGAATCTAAATCACATTCAGATCAATGTCCAATATTTGGATTAAGATCAGATTACTTCTCTACTAAGAGGATTCACTAAAATCCAGAACCGTTTCATCACTCTCTAGGAATGGAAGCGTCATGGTTATACAATCGTTTATGATCATATCACCCTCAGGTATTCCTAATACCTGTACATCCTGCATAATGGAAGACTCAGAATAAACCTGAATTATAAGATCAATTTTACACTGTCTACTTTAGAGTTTTATCATTATGTTTCTCATTCGATCATTGGGAGTCGGTATCGATCATATACTTTCCAAAAGCATATATCATACCTAGGTCTTGATCATATACTTTCCAAAAGTATATATCAAACCTACAAATTTAGTCAAGCTTCCAAAGCGAGATGAGCGTGCACGGAATTTGATTCTTCCCAATATCTCATGAGTGAGCTCATGTCTTCCGGTTCAATAATGAACCTGTATGATCCCTTAGAGAGATCGTATTACTCATATACCCTTATATGCACACCAGCGCGCCGGTGTATAGACCTTGGTTAGGTCATCAACCTATTGGTCTGCCAAATGTACATACTCAGACATATAGTAACACATCTGTGTCTAGTCAGAGGATGTGTGCCTATATCATGACATCATACGATATATGACTTTGGTTATCTCGATCTCGTTAAGTCAACTCTTTGACCTAACTAATCTGACACCTCCGAATCTCTATTTTTATGCAGAGGACCTGCATCATGAGGTAGGTCAGATATCAACCTAACTGAGAAAGGATTGCCATTTTCTACTCAGGTTGTAGATCATCTCTTAACAATCGTTTGATGGTGCTTGATGAGTCCTCAATCTAACTCTTTAGATGTTCATCCAAGCATCAGCCACTATGATTCAATATTTAAATCAATAGTTGTATGATCATCAAGATGGCCATGGTACATAACCCTAATTGTACTAAGGGACCTATTATCCAAATTATGTATTATTCATTTCAGATCAGGGAATGATATTCGCAATAATATTTATTACATAATGGCTCGTCGTTGGCTCGCATGCCCCACAAGAGGTACGTAGAGAGATAGTACAGATGCGAGCAGACAGAGGAGAGCCACACCGAGAAGGCGGTGTAGAGATTCCAGAGGGTGGAGGAGCAGATGGAGGACTTCCAGAGGAGCTGCAGGAGCTAGTCCAACCAGCCAGGCCGATGGGGGAGTTGCACAACCCTGGTGCAACCCTTACACACCGTTGGATCCAGTTTCCTTTGATCCAGGGAGACTTCAAGCTCCTCCACATACCATTCAGCTCCTACCCAAGTTCCATGGGCTTGCCATCGAGGTGATGCATCTACACCTACAGGAATTTGAGATGATATGAAGCACTCTCCAGGACAGATTTGTGGATGAGGATACCATCATGATGATGGCGTTTCATTCTCCCCGATAGACAGAGCAGCCTACTAGCTAAAGCATTTAGAAAGATATGTGCCTTCGTGGGAGAAGCTCAAGACCGAGTACATGCACAAGTACTACCCACTCGACCGTATTTACGCAACACAAGCTCTGATAAACAATTTCTCTATGATCCCCAATGAGTAGTTCCGTGAGGAATGGGATCGTTTCCGTGAGCTCATCGACCGGTGTCAGCATCATGACATCTCCAATCCCAATTTAGTACAAAGCTTCTTTTGTGGAATGACACCGGAGTTGCAGGGGCTTGTGAATATTTCTTGTGGGAGCTCATATTTTGCCAAGGACGAGGACCAGGTCTGGGCCATATATGAGAAGATGGCCGAGAATTATCCAGTGATATCCCAAAACCGACTCTACACTGAGGGGAATCCCCCACCCCATGTCGTGTACTATCAGAGGATAGCATGAGGTGATGCAGGTCCATCCACTTCTTTAGCAGCCACAACACAGGCAGAGTCGTCGGCTGCTGACATGGGCATTATCAGCGAGAATCTGGACCGCATTGAGATCATCAAGAAGATGTAGATCTAGGGCATGACTCAGATAGATCAGTTGGCACAGACCCTGAGTGACCTGATTTCCCAGATCATGTTTCTCAAGGAGGCACAGACGGCTTCTCAGCCCCATCTTAGTTCATGAACTGATTCTAACAGCAACGGCTCCTCTCAGCCTTCCGCCTAGTATCGACTGGTTTACCACATCCAGGCGTAGCAGGTCCAACAATTGCAGCACTCGTACTCTCAGCCACCACCATCTCAGAACACCCATATGGTGGTGTATCAGCAGGATCAGCCACTAGCAGTTCTCCCTCCATCCTACTACGAGCAGGAGCCGTTGATGGAAGTCAATGGGATTTGGTATGACCGACAACAGCCTGGGATCTGTCGAGACCACCCCGAATTCAGGTGGTCGACAGGAGGTACTTCATCCTACAATTCGGCCTATAGCACCAGCAGCCCCAGTTCTCATACTAGCCATAGCAGCAACACTTTCAGTCGAGTCCTCATCCCTACCAAAAGGGATATCAGTAGAGGCAGCACAAACAACATCCTCAGAAGCAGTATTCTCAGACTTCTCCTATCTAGTTCCAACAGCAGCAACCTCATTTTCAGCGAGGAAACCCGTCCAGTTCTCAAGGGACAACCTATGAGAACCTAGCCCTTGATCATCTAGACCGCCTCCTCTCTGACAGCAGGCATCCTCTAGGCGGGAGATGGACGAGTTTTGCCAGGAAATGAGGGAGATTATTAAGGTAATGTCTGCCATACCCGCTCAGATTGAGCCCAACTCGAACAACCTCAAGAGGATGTCTGAGCAGGTGCAGTTCACAGAGATCACCACTACTAGTGCTTTATTGAGTGACATTGCTTCATATACATTTGATGCTAATTTTGTGTCACTTAGGAGCAGTAGGATGCCAGTCGGCGGCTCCTCGTCTCAGCGGTGACACCACGAGGATTCATGAGAGCCAGACGAGGAAGATAACAATGTTGCTGCTACTAATGATGATGATGACGGTGGTGCTGAAGCCACCAAGGACATTAGTCCAGCCGATAGTACCGAGGCCGTTGTTTCTCCAGATGTAGAGGGTGGTACTGATGCCACCAAATTCCCAAATGCTGAGTTAGAGTACGGTGATGATGCAAAGTTCGATCTGTGGGTGGTACTAATGCCACCATTTCTATCCCAGATGTGTCACCTCCAGTTTCTGTATCTCGGGACATTACGAAAAATACCCAAAAAATTAATAAAGGAAAGGTTTCTTCATCTCCGAGTCCATATATGATGGTTGATGATACTTATATGGATTACATGCCTTCTCAGCAACATGAACCTCTTTCTGGCACTCTATCTGAGGAGGGCCCAACCATCCCCATTCATCAAGCATTCAGCTTGGCAAAGGGGAATAAAAAAGATAATCCAAAAAATATGAGTAGTTAGAGTTTGGCCAGTAGATGATTGATAGATTCCATATCCAGTTGTTTTTATAGGAGGCACTTGAGCACATCCCTCTCTTCCAGAAGAACTTGAGAGAGAAGACCACTATCTGCAGGATGAAAAGGAACCATCAGGCAGAAATCCACGTGCTAACCCATGCCACCTGCTTCGCTATTCAGAACTTTTGCCAACCATGAGGCCAGATGCAGGAGCTCCCTATGTCAGATGCCACATTCATGAGCAGAGATTTGACCATACTCTATTAGACAACGTCTCTTCCATCAACCTCCTTCCAGTAGCCTTACTCTACCGGTTCGAGTTTGGTCCTCTTTGATAGAGCAGGACAGTTCTTCAGTTTGTCGATCGATCTGTCAAGAGGCCAAAGGGGTTGTTGAAGGATGTGGTCGTCATAATTCAGGGCCTGAAATTCCGCGTGGACTTTGTTGTGTTGGACATGGAGATCCCAGAATCTGTGACCGATACCCCCATCATTCTAGGACGTCCATTATTGGCCATAGCCAAGGTGGTGTCCGACCATGATAGCGGGAAGGTATACTTTCCCGTCAAGGGCGAGTGTATACAAATAGAGATGATCGATGAGAGCACGAGACTCAGCTTGCTCAGAGCATTCAGCGATGAAGAGCAGAAGATAGAGGCAGTCCACCATGAGTGCGACTTTGTGACCACTGATGATGAAGCCGCTGGGTTAGATCCCATTTCATGAGCCCTTCTCTCATATTCAGGTACTGTCGATTCACAGATTCTAGCAGAGGAGAGTTCGGAGAGCACTTTCTTGGAAGAGGACACTTTCGAGGTTGACGATCATGTTCAAGATAGCGAGGCAAAGTATATATATTGAGATTTTGATTCAGATCCCTAAGATTCAGACATAGATTTGGAGGATTTTGATGATTATTTGACTTGATTGATTCCCACAGAGACAACAACTAGGGTGGAGACTGAGCCAGCACCAAGCGCAAATACACCAGCGGAGCTGTATTCACCAGTTTTCATGATAAGTGAGAGTTCTCTCATTTAGATCTGGTTGCATTCACTCAGACCTTTCAGCGGCCAAATTAGCCAGCTCTAATTGTCGTGAACTGAAGCCTGTGCCTTAGTCGCTGAAGTATAGATTCCTTGCGGGTGAGCATGAGATGTATCCACTCATTATCTCTGCAGATTTGAGTAGAGAGCAAGAATCTCAATTTATGGAGGTTCTTGAAAAGAACTGCAAGGCAATAGGATGAAGTATAGATTCCAGAGGATAAGTCGGATATGTGTTCCCACCATATCTTTCTCGAGGATGATGCGAAGCCGTCATGCGAGTTCCAATGACGGCTGAACTCGAATCTTCGAGAAGTGGTCATGAAGGAAATATCGAAATGGTGGAGCGCCGATTTTATCTACTCCATCTCCGACTCCAAGTGCGTTAGTCCATTACATGTGGTGCCCAAGAAGACGGGTATTACTGCAGTTGTGAGTGAGTCTGGAGAGGAGATAGCTACCTGGGTACCCTCTTCATGGATGGTCTATGTGGAATACAGATGATTGAATCAGGCCACCAAGAAGGATGATTTCCCGCGGCCTTATATTGATCAGATTATATAGAGGATAACTGGGAAGAGTCACTATTGTTTTCTCGACGAGTACTTTAATTACAGTCAGGTGGTCATACCACCCAAAGACAAGGATAAAATGACATTCACCTGTCCGTTTGGGACATATGCTTTCATACGGATGCCCTTTGGTCTATGTAACGCCCTGCCGACATTCTAAAGGTGCATGTTGTCTATTTTCTCGAACATGGTCGGTGACTATTTAGAGGTCTTCATGTATGACTTTTTGGTCCATGGTGATGGGTTTGATGCTTTTCTTGACTGTCTAGATCGTGTTCTAAAGCGCTGCATAGAGGTTCATCTTGTCTTGTCTCGGGAGAAGAGTCACTTCATGGTGACTTAGGGGACGGTGCTTGGTAATATCTACTCCAACAGGGGCATGGAGGTTGATCTGGCCAAGTTGGATATCATCATGAAACTCAATCCACCGTCCAACTTGTGGCAGTTACGGTCTTTTATTTGGCATGTCGATTTCTAACGACAATTTATTCGCGACTTCTGTAGGATTTCCTGACCATTGACTGATCTGATAACGAAAGACACCGAGTTCATTGTAGATGATAGGTGTCTTGCATCATTTGAACTCTCAAGAACCTAGTTGTTGAGGCTCCTATCCTTTAACCGCCTTATTGGTCTCTCCCATTTAAGATCATGATGTATGCATCTGATTTTGCTATAGGGGTTGTGCTAGGACAGAGGAGGGATGGAGTACCATTTGCCATTCACTATGCTAGCCGTACATTGGATGCCTCTTAGTAGAATTATACAGTCATGGAGAAAGAGATGCTAGCTGTAGTTTTTGCCTTGGATAAATTCATATCATACATTCTTGGATCCAAAGTTATTATTTATCGATCATACCGCCATCAGGTACTTTATGGAAAAGGAAGATGCCAAAGCTCGATTGACTAGATGGATCCTTCTACTCCAGGAGTTTGATATTGAGATTAAGGATAAACCTAGAGTCAAGAATGTGGTGGAAGATCATCTCTCTCGTTTGGAAAATCTTGAGGAATTTGAGAAGACTAGTCCCATTACGGAAACCTTCCCAGATGAGGTGATCATTGCCATCGCCTCGCTCCCATGGTACGCCGACATTGTGAACTATCTTGTTGCTAAGAAAGTCCCACAAGGTTGGCCTAGGTAACGACTTGAGATCTTCCTTGCGAAGGCCAAGTCTTACCATTGGGAGGATACCATCCTTTAACATGAAGGAGGCGATAGTGTCTCTCATCGGTGCATTCCTCAGGAGGAGCACCACAGCATCTTCATACTACCACAAGCTTGAGGTAGGAGGGCATCATTCTGGCAGGAGAAAAACACAGAAAGTGCTCCAATCCAGCCTATGGTGGCCTACCCTCTTCAAGGATTCTAATGAATTCATAAATAGGTGTACTGACTAAGGATGGGCACTTGTGGACATCGTGATATGACGCCGATGCAGACCATTCACTTCCGTGAGGTTTTTGATGCATGGGGGAATCAATTTCATGGGTCCATTCCCTTAGAGTCTGGGATTCAAGTACATTCTATTAGTTGTTGATTATGCTAGTAGTTGGGTTGAGGCCATACCCACCCGAACCGCAGATGCTAAGACTGTTTGCAAATTTTTGAGGAAGAATATCATTTCACGGTTCAGGGTGCCTAGAGTATTGATATATTACGCGGGGTCTCATTTTATCAACGACAAGGTAAAGGCCCTTGCTAACAAGTTCAGCATAGACTATCGAGTTGCCACTCCATATCATCCTCAGACCAATGGTCTTGCTGAAGTATCGAATAGGGAGATCAAGATGATACTGTAGAAGGTTGTCCGCCCAGACCGAAAGGATTGGTTACAACTTTTGAAATCGATCTTGTGGGCATATCGGACTTCCTTCAAGACTCCTTTGGTACATCTCCCTTTCATCTCGTTTATGGCAGGCCATGCCATTTACCTGTGGAGATTAAGCATAAGTCACTTTGGGTTGTCACTAATATATTATTTTATCCAGAGAGTATATGTGATAAAAGGAAGGTAGAATTTGTAGCCTTGGAGGAGCTTAAAGACACATACATTTCAAACAACCTACAATATAAGGAGCGAGTAATGATATGGCATAATTCTCATATCAGACATAAATAGTTTAAGCCAGATCATAGAGTATGGTTGTTTGATGCCAGTCTTAGATTATTTCCAAGGAAGTTACATAGTAAGTGGAAGGGACCATATGTGGTCCAAAAGGTGCATGACAATGGTAGTATCGACATATCTAAAATGTCATCTGAGTCCACATTTCGCGTCAACGGTTAGCACCTCAAGCCATATCTAGATCATGATCCGCTAATTGTTTACATCGCCCTAATTCATTTTGCATGAGATGTGGTCTTTGACTCACATCAGTTGCATCTCATGCCTGATTATAACCTTCTTCCGCATTGTATAGATCCAGATGTCCATATCATTTCATTCTTTAGTCTAACACCCCATATGCATCTTGTGATTATGCTATGCTTAGGGTGTACTTTACTCTAAGTATAGGAGGGTGTTAGATTTTTTATTACACTTTTGATTCCTTTTACCTCTTTTTTGCTGCCTATACTTAGGGATATGTTACCGTATGTATAGGGGAGGTAGACCCTTTACATTCTTTCACTCGGTTTTCCCTTTTGAGTACAGTCTGCTATACTCAGGATTACTCAATCCTAAGTATAGGGGGAAATCACAAAGCTCTATTCATGATATTCTTCCATTCGTCATTGTAGTGTAGCCTTTCTTTTCACTTCCCTATACTAAGCACGAGTTATGTCTTCTTCATCGCTTTTTGATCACTCTGAGGAAATCATCTGAGCTAAGTATAGGGGGTGTCGTAGATATTACATATATACTTTAGCCAAAACTCGTACTTTGAGTGAGTGTGTTAATAAATAAAATCGCTAAAACTCACTTATTAAAAATCAGAAAAATTTTAAAATTTTTCTTATACAAAAAATTCTTTCTTGTACATACATAGCTATTTATAAAATCTATTTTTGTACAAATGATTTTAAAAATATTTTGCTTGTGAAAAGTTTGTAAATACTTTTGTATCAAAACTATGTATATAGTACAAAATTTTTGTAAAATATCTGAAAAACAAACGTTTGCAAAAATCCATGTGTAAATATTTGTAAACAGTTTGCAAAACTTTTGCATTCATTCATGCATTCAAACATTTTCAAAAAAATTGCATATTTTTCAAAAAAAAATGTATAAAAATATTTTTGTATGTACTTGTATATTCTTCTGAATCATAGTTGACATTTAAACTAGTCTGGATTTAAATTGGAAAATAGAGTTTGGTTAAGACCTTAATCCACCTAATTCTCAAAGGAATCTTATATGATTTTGGGTTAAGACTTTTCAGGTCCATGGGTGACTTAATTCTTTGAGTACACTAGGCTATGTTCACATGTCATCTTGATGAGCCTAAGTAGAACACTTAGCAATGCACGCATGACTCTCACAGACAATGGCTTTACATGGACCAACACTTTACACTCAGCTCCACATGGATGAGGTGGTGAGGAGGTAGTTTTCCTTGGCTCGAGGTAGCATACGAGGGTAGTACTTCTAGGCAGAACCTCTCGTCCTCCATTAGGGAGAGAAGTGCGTCTCAACTTGGTCCGGCGATGTTGAGGTCGAAAGACAGGTGTTGTAGTTGCAATAATGCTTCAAAAGAGGGATAGTCTACTGGCTCAAGTAGAAAAAGTCCTCATGTATATATGTTTCACCATCTAGATATGTTCTACATATGCACATAAAAAACAAATGTGTGAAAAAGAAATAAGAACTCCAAAAAAAGTGGCTCTCCTGATAGAAAATGAAATGCCTGCCGGAGTGTATATAGACAAATAAAGAAAAGCTTATCTTACAACTTCTCATCTCATGAAGCTTGCAGCGGGAGACTTAGCTATACTGGTTGGGCTCCCAGGGATACGTGTCTACACTTTACATGGTCCATTCTCTTCTTTCCCCCTCTTCTTGAGCCGGTTGAACTTAAACTCAGAAGGGAATACCCTGCTCCTCGAGGAAAGAGCTGCTAGACTAGGGAATTAGAGTTACCTTGTTGAGGGAGGTTGTTGCCTTGTCATTTCTGAGGTAGGGAGCTACATATCACTTACACTGTACAAGAAAAGATTCATGGTCAGTAGAGTTTGCGTATGTAGACTTGTTCTGATATGGATTATCGAGGAGTCTTAACCATGGATTGGTGGAACTTATGGGCTGTTGAGTCTTAAACATAGGTCCAAATAAAGTTCCAACAAACTAATAATCCAAAGGTCTGACTGATCTCCATACATTAATTTAATGAAAACAAGTCTAAAAATCAACCTTGATTCTCCTTCTTTTTCTTTTCTTCTCTTTTTCACTTCGTTTTGAAAATAAGTATTTGCTAAGGGACTAGAAAAGGAAAAGTATAGGGGGTGAAGAATCTCGGATTCTCACTCTTTATTATTTTATTTTAGCTTTTTATCTTGGCAAAACATCATGTAAATTGGTCTAAATACAATAAGTTAGCATTCAACATGCATGTGTTAACATTATATAATTAGCATGTATTTTTGCAAAAATAAAAGAATAAAGGAAAAGAAAAAGGAAGGAGGTATTAAGAATAAATACATAGTGACATGAACCCCAAGAGAAGGTCAAGACAAGACCTGATCGACAAACAAAATAAGTAGAGAGAGATAGGGCCTACTCCATATGTACATATTATTTACATATGTAAATAATTTTTTTAGCAAAAGAAAAATAAAATATTCTTTCCACCTCCTTGGATATAGTCCTAAAAATAAAACAAAAATAAAATAAAAATCAGAAAAATAAAAATAAAATCATTTCTCATTTGTACAAAATACATGTATATATGTCTCACTCCCTATTTATTCCATACCTGCAAATAAATCATAAAAATAAAATAAAAATTATTTTGCACCCCTAAAAACATGTTGAAAATAAATAAAATACAAAATTGCAGTATTTATGTAAAATAACAAAATAAAAATAATTGTGCAAAATATATAGTTATATTATACATATATATAACACTATATACTATATTTACAATAATTCATTTTTCATAAAAAAATTAAAAATTACAGAAAAATAGTTCGAAAAATATTAAAAATTTTTTATTTCATATAATTTTTATTTTGAATTCATTTACTGTTTTTAATTGATTTTATAAATAATTTATAAATCCCAATTTTCTAATTGGTTGGGGCCGGGTGTTGACCGCAGGTCAACGCCTACTTCCAGGCTTGACCCAACTCGACCATATTCGCCAAACTTACTTCTCCTCCTTTTTCAGTCCGACTACGAGCTCCTTCTGCCTCGAGATTGGGACATGATAAACCTTGTACATCCGACATCTTCGCGGGTCCCTTGAATGATCCGGATCACTCTAGGGTTTCACGCTTTTCACCGATCATCTAGACCCTCGAGAATCCTATATAGTATCTCTTCCGCCTACCCAGAGCCCTAGCTCATGCCTCACCCCTTCTTCCACCCCCTAGTGACCTCCAGTTGAGTGACAACAACTGGAGACCACCTTCGTATCGGAATTTGGTGGTGTGATTCTCGCAACTTACTTATGAGGTTGGACTTCCGCTGTGTTCAGCCTCCTTGGCCAGCCATATTCTGGTTGAGGCCATCACCTCGACGACCATCATTACCTAGATCTCAGTAGCTATCCCTTATCTTCAGGTATTCATCATATCCCCTCCATTTTCCTGTTCGCTTAAATCTTGCATTTCACCTCCGACGAACGTTCACTCGCTCCGACCAGCTGGTCGGACCCATGTTATCCGCACACATCCGTTCCGATCAAAGCTACAAATCACCCTCCATTTCACACCATATCCTTATAATCTTAGGCTTGACCATCAGGTTGAGATTGAGGCTAGGATCTCCATCTTGCGCCTTCGCTGGAGATCGACTTTAACCCCTCGTCGCTTCTTTTGCTTCCGTCTTCAATAACGTGGACTGGAGCTTCGCCCTGATTCGATCTACTCATTGCAGGTACCCGTGTGCGAGAGGAGCATCATCTGGAGTCCCTACTGCTCAGGCGTAGCAGCTACAGGCGAAGCCCCCCCATCCCGTTCATCCGACCGTTGGATTCTTCATCAGAGACCACTACCAGACACGAAGCACATCCACGATCGTGTTAACTCCACCACACCTCCATCAGAGTGCTAGATCTCTCTCCTCAGTAAGTTAAAGGTCGGCCACAACGAGTTATTTTAGGACCCTCTTCCACCGTTGATCAGACACTCCTCCTCTAGCTCTGATCCAGACCGTTCATCCAGGCCTGATTTGTAACGGTTTGATCAACACCTAGAGCAGATCTACACCCTATGCCTACGCCCTTCTAAGGACCATAAGATCTGTATTGTAGCTGCCCATCTCAGGCGCACGTTCCCGACCGTGTCTACATCTCAGCCGCTCGAGCCCTCACGTACCACGCAAGTGCCCCAAGGGGTATATTTCTCTTCTACCCTCGCACTTATATGCGTACCAATTAGTCCATTAAATAAAGTTGTAGTTTAATTAATTTACAGTTTGGACCTCAAACTTTTAGTATTTGAATTTTAGTCATGTATATCTGAGCTCACATGTCATTTCACGTGCTCAGTGTTTATTTGCATTATATTCCCTATACTTCATGGATGGTACATTTTGAAGGGAACTTTTTTAGTATTTGCATTTATGCCCCTCTGAGTCTGTGTCACGTATAGTGCGCGTTGTTGTATGGCTAATTTGCACATCAGGCCCCTTAGCTTTTAATTGTGTCATATTTTGGCATGTAACCTTTGGATAATTGCAAGTAGGTCCCTGTGTGCTTTATGCTTTGTTTTTAATCAAATAATTATTGAATCAACTCCAAAAATTCCATAAAAATTATAGTTAGCTCATGCTAACACGTAATATTTATGGTACTTTTTGTGAATTAATTTAATTTCATTTGATATTTCCTAAAAATAGAAAACCCCAAAAAATTGCCTTGTATGTTTTATTAAATGCATAAAAATAATAAAAATAGCTTTAATAATTACAAAGAATTAATGGTTGCTTGTTTTTGTATGCTTTAATTCCAGTACCATTTTCTTCTTTAAATCATTTCAAAAACCCTAAAATCTCAAAAGACTCAAAAACATGTAAAAATTAGTAAAAATTCTAGGAAAATAAAAAAAGGGTTTTAGTTGTTGTAGTTAATATTTTTATTTGCTTTATCACAAAAATAATCACCAGGATTTTAAGGCATTTTTACTATTCTAAACTTTGCCTTTAGTCCAGGTTGAACATTGTTTCATTGTTTTTATCTTGTTTGATTTTTATAAAATCATATAAAAATTAGAAAAATCCCATATAATTACCAAAAAATTTTGAATATTTGAAAACATAAAAAAAATTATTTCCTATTTTTGGGTATTTTTAGTCTTAATAAAAAAGTGTTAAAGCTTGTTATATCTTGTTGTTTTTATTTGTTTTCTCATTTGAAAATATAAAAAAAATTGCAAATTAAAAATGACAAAAATATATTTTTATTCATATAATTTCCGACTACTTCCTATATTTTCGTGCTCCTTTTGTTCGACCCCGGTCGCTATACCAGGTTAAATAAATAGCGGAGACCGCTGACATTATATCCATTGTTTTGATTGATTTATCAGAGTGGTTTCTAATTTCTTGATTGGCCGAATTTATTGCTAGGAACAACAATGCTTGCTTAATTTTCCATCTTAATTGATCGGATTTTCGCGCTCATCATCTGTCCCCCCTATAGTAAGGATCAAATATCCTTAAGTTTAGCAGAGAAAATCAACAAGAGAGGAGACAAGCATGGGGGGTGAATAAAAAGAAACTGATAACAAAAGAGAAAATACATTGGGTAAATATGCATATCACTTCCGCTATACTTTGGGTAAAAGAGATCTAAGTATAGGTACAAACAAAAGTGATGAAACAAAATAGAGAAAGAGCAACATAATCGGTACACCCCCCCTATTCTTAGGAAAAAGTACGTCCTATGTATATATAAACAAATATGGCAATTGATCTTGGGTACACATGACATACGGGAGAAAGAAGGAATGAAAAGTTGAAACACATATATAAAAATAGAAAGACTGGTGAAGTGCAAGACGGTATTTGACAGTCGACTATTGTGCTCTCGTCATCGTCTCCTTGTGAAAACGGTGACACAATCAGAAAGAGAAAGACACCCTAATATACATTTAAGTGGGTGTCTCTACTGAGGAAAAGAGATCAAAAACTAAGCCAGGATTCGATAGCGGGAAGAATAAGAAAGGAATGAACGATTATAGCCGATATCGTAAGACATGGAGGAGGAAGGATAAATACAGATTACTCTGTGTCACTCATAGTCTCAAGAAGATGCGAAAAATAAAGAGTGGGAGACTCTCTACGGAGCGTGAGACTAGATGGACATAAAATCGACAGATCAAGAACACATTGTATATCACAAGACACAGCTCAACCTTGAGAGGGTCATCAAGGTGAGTAGACTAAAATGGTTAAGAGATCTAAGAATAATCAGAATACTTGGTCTCGTGCTCCACCAAAAAGGAGACATAACCGAAGAGTAGATCGAGTACACAAATTAGAAGACTTGGCTTCGAGCTCCACTAGATCAGAGACACCAGAAGTGAACCCGAGTACCTACAAAATGATGTTTCCTCCTACAGATAACCTTAAAGGAGTCATAAATAATAAATAGTGAATCATTAGAGTAAAAGTCATCTTTGTGAGGGTCGTCAAGGAGAGCAGAGTCAAAGGAGTCAGATCCATCAAACGCATCAGTAGAAGTGGTCTCGGTAGTCTACAGATAGGCTACCTAGCAGAAGAGACCCATAAACCTAGAAAATATCACAGTCTCTCGCAGATAACCCTCAGAGAGTGATGTGAACTAGGCAGGGAATAATCAGTAGAAAGAGGCTCATCCTTGCTAGGAGAGAAGACTGAAGTAGTCCAGACGAACAACCTCGTGTTAGAAAATCGGACACACAATTAGACAGTGAGACCTATAACTCATATCAGATGACTCGGTTCTGTGCTCCATAAATATGGACACACAAGCTGTGATTGAAATCGATCATAAAGAAATGTCGCATTCTCCCAAAGATCGTCCTCGAGAAGTTATGCAAACTAAGTCAATGAAATAAGGGAAATGCTTGCACCAAGTTTCAAGTCCTCAACAAGAATCAATCAATCATCAATAGGAGGGCATAAGGCTAAAGGGATATGAAATCATCTGGGTAATTGCAATGCAATCGCGCTAATCAATCAAGTCAAATGAGACGGTTCAAGATGTCAGATAGTGAGATCCTTGAAGTGCTAAATGGGGATATCAGAGGTGAGATAGGGAGGATGGATCAATCAAGAACATAAGTGGAATCATGTGGGTTTCGAACACCGTCACTTTTTAGCACATACATAGATAGTACATAAAACATCTGAATCAATACTGGTGGAGGCAAATAAGAAATCATACAGTAGATTCTCAAGAAATCATCATCAAACCATGTGGAATATATGACACCCTCAATCCGGTCTAGGACATCAAAAGTCCTCAATAAGGAATCACACATGTAATCGTGTCATAATTAGAATCCTCAATCATCTCTAAGCACATATCAAAGTCGGGTCCACAAATAATAACACACAAATCTCAGCATCCTCAAATTTGTCTGCTTACTCAAATAATTTTTGAAATCAAAACCTCGATGCTGGCCCCATCTTATTGCACAACACTCCTGGTGATAGAATTGATGATACAAAGAGGAACAAGGAGGGAGGGCAAGAATGGCGAAACGAAGATAAAATCGTGGTCCAAGAAGAGAGTATTCTTGAATCGGAACATAGATAGGGTGATTTGGGAAAGGAGACATCCACAAAATTCAACTACAATAGAGAAGATCAAGACCCGATATCACGACTCAACTAGAAAAGAAAAGATATATACAAGGAAAGGAAGATTTACTCAATAAAAATAAGAACTCAAAAACATAGGGATCTACAAACTCAAAGAATGATGAACGTATATGGACCAAAAATTACAGTATTTGTAAACAAAGCAAACCCCTACTCAACATAGTTAAGACCAGTGATAGTGGGCATTTATCTTTTCAATATTAGAGTTAAATAAGCTTCTAAAAAGTTGTACAAACATATTGGTAGGTTTGGGATTGGGGACACTAATCCTTGGTGTGTACATGATAATAAAATGCACATACAATGAGGGGGTTGCTCTCCCCAAGACAACGAATCTATTACATTTAATTTTACAAGTCTAATATAGTTAGCAGTCATATTTTTATTTTTGGTTATCACAATTTTTCAATGCATTCTCCTAACGAGTTTTCAGTTTTATCAACATCCTATGTGATCCAAATCAAAGGGTGATGGTCAGGAAAATAATGCAAATCGAAAATCGATGATGCATGCAAAGTCGGAAGACTTACAGTGCTTCTCAGCTATCTCCATGCGGGATGCAGAAACATAGTTGAAAACAACACTACATAAGATACAAGCCTTTGAAATCACCCTAGATAGTAATTGCTATTAATGTGAAGCACCAGATGCTAACTATCTAAATATGAGGCCAAAGAGTCCAGCCTTGGAAGCTCATCGGTGTCCACCACAAGGGGTCCTGCATGTATTGTATAGAGCTTCTCTCGACACATGGTGTCAAGTCTAAATAGCTAACACTTCGATTTGACTAAGTCCAAGCACGAATCTATAGTTACATGCAAATATAATTAGGGATTTTTACCTTAATCTATCGAGCAAACAAGTCCTAAACAAAGGCTCATTCATACAAAACAAATAAAAATATAAGCGAAAAATAAATAAAAAGAACATGATGAAAATGCAAAAAGTAGGATGAGCCCCCCTAAGGGAACAATCCCTAAGATAATGGACCTCGTGATGTAGTAGTGTCCATGTAGTCCAAATTATTACAAATAAGTGTTGTATGTCTCTCACTTTAATTTACAAAATAAATATATAAAAATTAATAAAGAGAAATAAAGGGAGACTGTTTTCAAAAATCTCTCTAAGTCTTTATTTGGCGCTCTCTCCCGCTGGCTCTGCCTTGCATGAGTGTTCAGATCCTCCTAAGAAGTCCTCCCTTGCATAACGGTTGCTCGCATCAAATTCAAACAAGGAGAAGGATTAGACAAGTCACACATAATATCAAATAAGATAAACTAATTAAATAAGTGACAAAAATAGACAAGAGAGAAGAAATAAAAAAATAATCACAATCTATGTGGCGTTGCTCCTCGGCAACGGCACCATTTGATAACTGGGAAGTTTCTACGTGGGTCGTACGATCTCACAAGGTGGGACTGTAGTCGATGCATTGACCGCTAAAGAAGCCCAAGTCAATCAACAATTACCCCACAATAAATAAAAAGCAATGAATGCCAAAAATGTGGAGTTAAAATTTATTATAACTCAACAACAAAGGTGTATAGTGCGTAAGCATGTGTAGAAGTCGAACTTAGGAGCAAAGGGTAGATTTGGCAATGAAGCTCAAAATTTTGTTTTTTTCTCTTGTACATTTTATTATTTTGTGGGGTTTTTTAATTTTTTACATTTTATTTTGTTTTTATATATTTTTGAATGGTTTTTAATTTTATAGTTTCATTTTCTTTTTATATTTTTTGATTTTTATATTTTCTTTTTCTTTTAATTGTGTAATATAGGTCATTTATAAGGCTATATACACATTATAGAGTAATACAATTATAAATACCAATAAATAGAAAATAAAATGTTTTTGGGTTCTATATAAATTTCTAATGTTTTTTTGAATTTTCTGTAATTTTTGCATATTTTTAAATTAAAAATATCCCAAATCAGGGAATAAATAAATAGGCATATTTAATTGAAGATTAAAAATAGAAAATTAAACACAAATTCTCCAAATCAGTTTTAGTATATAGAAAATAATATAAACAGAATTCAGAAACAAAATTAAACATTTTTGGGATTTTTAGATTTTTTTATAAAAGTTTTTTTAGCTTTTTTTTATTATTTTTCCTTTCTATTTTTAGGGATTTTTGGCATGGAGATAAAATATGAGAAAATAAATAAGACACATTTTTTGGAGAATTTTTTCAGAATGTTTTCCATTTTTTTGGAATTTTTAAGTTAGACAGGGAAAAAACCGTGCTTTTAATAAATAATGAAAATAACAAAAATGCCAAAAATGTCAAAATGGAAACAAGGCGTAAAAATACATGTTAACAGGCTTCTAACCCTATTTTTACATCATTTTTAGAGCACGTATGGTATATTTAATAAATGGAAGAAATGCACAAAAATACATGTACTAGTTAGGGCATATTTGCGATTAAAATAAATAACAGGGGTTCATATAAAAATGTGCCTATAATATACAACTAATATTCAATTTTGTTAGACTAAATCTAAATTCAAAAACTGTCAAGGGTATACATGCAATTTCCCCAGCTCACGTGGGACAACACATAAGCTAAGATGGACTAGACCTAGTTGTAATTTCAATAAACTTTAGGGCCTTTATGCAAAATGTCCACATATATTTACACCATATATTTTATTTACATATTTATTAATTAAATACAAAAAGTCTATGGGTTTAGTTTATAATTTACCCAACACATGCATTATACAACGGTAGCAGTTCCTTCACTTAAACAAATGGAATGCACGGGAGGCGCGATACCCTTCGGCGATGAACGAAAGTGATCTGATCCTGGGCATAATCCAACGACTGCAACACTATACGATCGGACGCTCGTGATCAAAACTGCATCGAGAGGAGGATCCAACCACTCCTACTCTTCCTGAAGAACAGGGAAGAACAAGCGATCGTGGCTCCTTCAGTCGCTGCCCACGTGCGACTATGGCGGTCTCTAGCCCTCCTCCATGGCTTAGTACGATCCTCGAAGGTATCTGTAGTGGCTGGAAGTCTAGGAAATTTTTGGGGCCCAACGATTGAGCCCCAACTGCTCGGTGAAGTCCGTGGCTCCAGGAATCCTTTTGCAGCTCAAAGTCGACCCCCCAAGGGGTCCTTCACCTCCAGAACAATTAGGCAAGGCTCAATCAAACAATATGGGAGGGTCCAGGGGGTGCTAGATGGTTGGAACTGTTCTGAAACATGGATAAAAATTAATTTTAAATTCAAAAATCAAAACTATAGACTAAAATCTACCTGTAAAATGTAGAAGCACAGATTTTATACCTTCCCGTGAGGGAAGGGAGCAGGGTGTTTGGAGAACCACCGTGGGTGCACCTCCGCCTCCTTTAGTTGTGCCAACACCTTAGGGGATCTCCCTTTGTCACCAGGATACACGCTAGACCATGGGCAGTGGGCTTTAGGGTTTGGAACGAGACCAAAATGGTAGAGGAGGACGGAGGTTCTTATTTTTGAACATGGCAGGGCACCCATATTGACTGGTGTTTTTGGAGAAATCCAAATTACGTATAAAGGATCCAGGTTTTGGGAGAGAATCATAAATGATGGACGTTGTTCATGGCGTGAAGATTCGACGAAAATGATCGATGGATAAAGTGGGAAAATGGTGAAAAAATGGGGAAAAGACATGTTAGATGAGTCAGAACGCCTGGGGAACCAGTTGAACAAAGGTAAACAAAACCTTAAGCTGTGTCTGGTCCAGGCAGGACACTAAAAGATATAACAACCCATTTTATTAGAAATTAATTAATTAGAAATAATAAACTATTTTATTAATTTTTTGTTATAAATAAAAAATGTTTATTATTTTCTGTAGTATTTTATTATGTTTTTTATTTATTTTTTGGGTTCATTTATTACCAATTAATTTTGAAGGTTGTATTTATTGGTATATTCCTCTATATTTTGTGTCTTTTATTTTTATTTTATATTTTCTATTTTATTATTTTGATTTCTTAATTTTTATGTTTATAACTTATCTTTACATACACAATATATTTTTAGTGTATTTTTCTGAAATATTATGCACACTTAAATGAATAAGGGTATATATTATATAGGTAAATGTATAGGTATTTCATCTATGTATTTATGTATACTTTTATTTTTGTGTTTTTTTGTTTTTTATTCTATTATGAATAATTACATATACTATACATACTATTTAAAAAATTATAAATATATAAAATTATAAAAATAATAGAGAATAAATAAAATGAAAAGTTTACTCTATTGTAATATACAATAAGTGTCCAAAACCTAACTTTTACACCTTAACTCCAAAAAATATTAAATCACCTTCATTAAATACCTTATTAAAAGTTATATACAATTAAAGTGATTTTTATACATTTTGTGTTTTTATTTAGGAGATATGGGTCTAGGAAGTTAGGGTTTTGGCTTTTTATTCTGAGTATAAAAGGTACAATGTATATTATTTGTGTACAAACTCAATTTTGTATTTTTTTGTATTTTTATCTAAAATTCATGTCTAAAGCTTCTTTATTTTATGTATAAATAATAAGGAATAAAATCGATCCCAAAAAATGCTTTATTGATGAATAAAAAAACGAGGTTTTTATTGTCTATTTGGCCCTTATCTCCCCCTACTTTATTTTTTGTAGACCAAATCAATTCTTGACTTGGTCTCGGGATTTAGGGTCATAAAATACCTTTGGTATTTTATTATTTTTCTTTTCTTTTCTTTAATATATAATTTTGGCATTAAAAACAGTATCTTAAACACAAAAATTGGGACAAATAATTAATGTTAATATGTATAAAATAATGTTATTTTGAATGCATTAGCTAGGGTTTTTAAGGCCAAAATGATAGAATAAAGGTGATGAAATAGAGATTCATAACTGATCTACTTTATTCAATGAGGTGATGTCAACCTCTTTCACCCCTATCTCTGAAATAAATGTGCCGAACATATAAGCAATGAACTCCTCATGTTCAGACTAGCTTGAATCTTCTATGAATAGGTTGAACAATGACTTAGATTTAACCTGGTCTTTCAGTTAACAAGGAAGCATTAACTGACTTTACTATCTTGATCCTCCTCGGATGAGAGAATTTCCTATGTGATAATGTCATTTAGAGAAACTGATGGGTCTTGGTTGTCAACAATATCACAGTTTGTGGTTGATTCTACTTTCCATGTATCATACTTAGCTTTCGGCTTGTATACCATATCTATGGTAGCTTTGTTGGTGCTGGAGCGGAAGGTGACCTTCCCAGACCCATAGCTGACAACTGCCTATACTATGCGAAGGAACGATCGACCTAGAAGGATAGGTGTCTAGAGTAATGGTGCATGTGAGTCCATCTCTAAGATTACAAAATCAACTAGAAATTTCATGTCCTACACAGTTACGATAACGTCCTCCTGAAAAATAGGGTTTATGCCTTAGCGCATCACGAAAGCTTGTAGATCGCATCAAATACAATCTAGGGCAACTAGTCATACTAGTTTGGAGGAGAAGCAGAATTTTAAAAATTTTAAATGATGAAACCATATGATTCAAGAACACATCTCAAATTGTTCATAAAGATAACAATCAAGTTCAAGCGATACCTCTTAAAGAGTGGATGCAATCACTAACCTCTCAAGTAAGAGATTCTCCTATCTCAAGTACGATCCGACGAAGATCTTACTTGCAGGCATGTTGATAAGACACGTTCTTCCCACTATCCATGTTGATGATCCATGCTTGAAGTCTACTGATTTTATCTCATAAAATTCGACGCCTTGTTCACGAGCGAAGCGTACCGAAGAAGATGGAAATCCAGGAGTAGTCGATCCGACAGCACAACAATGTCACGACGACGATGACATATGGACGGACACATCTTGCGAGATAGAGAGAGTTGACATGTAGAGGGAGTGTTGTTGTCTTATGTGTGTAAAATAAAAGGCTAGGTCTACTCTTTCTTTTATACAAAATTGGATGATGGAGATGCACTCCTAATTCATATCTATGATTGAGATTTTGTTGTAAAAAAATACAACAAAAATTGATTTAATTTAAAATAAATTAAATACGATGCAAATTATATTAACATATTTAGTTTCAATTAAATAAATTATCTCTCAAATGAAATAGGACAAGAGAGCCTCCTTTGAAGTACGGGGAACGGGGATAACCCTATCCCCTTAAACATGGTAGATGGCCACCTTGATTGGAGAGAGAAAATCTCTATCCAATCCTATTGTAATCTTATTAAATTAAGTTTTATTCCATATAATATTTTGACAACAAAATATCACCAAATAATTATTGAAAATTATTTGTGAAAAATGCAAACAAACCATTGACAATTTTGAATTAAATTCAATCACCCAATAAAATGTAAGAATTATTTGTTCATGTGAATCCAATTCACATCAACATTGAATTCATAAATCTTATATACAGTTAACTCTCTCAAATATATTTTAAATCACTTTTACAATAATAATGATTAATATAGACGGTGATATCCACATTATTCATATCCTTGACAAATAAAAAATATTTAATTATCTTGGATGACTTTTCTCATGTGCCCAAATAATATGAATCGCATTCATATTATTCATGATAATTAAATCATATTTAACTACCAATTTTCCTCAATGCCCAGATACATTATCAACAATCAAATTATTCTTGAACTCATTTAAGATAATCTGTTATCTTCATGGATACTTAGAGATGTGGACATGGTGATTGTATGTTCCATGTATAATGACATGGATATTAAGATTATATCTTAATATTCAGATCAAGGGGTCCTTTCAAAGATGTTTGATTAAATCAAAGCCATAAATCAAATATTCTCATTGCATCTGTATCGCATTCATATCAATGCCCAACATTTGGACAAAGATCAAATTACTTCTCTACTGATAGGAGTCACTAAAATCCAAACATGTTTCATCACTCCCTTGGAATTGAAGTGTCACAATTATACAATCATTTATGATAACATCATTCTCGAGTATTCCTAATACCCGTACATCATGCATACTAGAAGACCTATAATAAACTCGAAGTTCTAGATCTTATTTAGACTATCTTCGTAATGGTCTTATCATTAAGTTTCTCATTTGATTGTTGGGAGTTTGTATAGTTCATTTACTTTCCAAAATCATATATCATACCTAGGTATTGATAATATACATTCCAAAAGCATATACCTACAAACTCAGTCAAGCTTCCAAAGGGAGATGACCATGCGCAGAATTTGATCCCAATATATCATGAGCGAGCTCATGTCTTCCAGTTCAGTAATGAATCAGTATGATCCCTTTAAGAGATCTCAATACTCATATGCCCTTGTATGCACACCACCTCGACGGTGTATTGACCTTTATTAGATCATTAAACAATCGGTTTGTCAAATGTACATACTCAATGATATAATAACATTTGTCTCTGGTCAGAGGATGCATGCTTATATAGTGACAGTATACGACATAGGTCGTAGTTGTCTTGATCTCATAAAGTCAACTCTTTTACCTAACTTATCTAATACCTCCGAATCTCTATTCTTATCCAAAGGACCTACATCAAGTGGTCAGTCAGATATTAGCCTTTACAGAAAGGATTGTCATCTCCTTTTCAGGCTAGAGATGCTCTCTTAATAATCACTTGACGATGCTTGATGAGTCCTCAATCTAACTCTCTAAATATCATCCGAGCACCAACCTCTATGATTCAACATTTGAATCAACAGTTGTTTGATCATTAAGATGGCCATGGTACATGACCATAATTGTACTAAGGGACCTGTAATGCAAATTAGTTATTCTTCATTTCAGATCAAAGATTGATGCAATAACATTTATTACATAATGGCTCACTGTGGGCTTCATATCCAACAATCTCCCACTAGCCTAAAGAGTTAATAATGGGCTAATTATTTTAAACCCGCACTCACGTGCTAATCATAATCTATTTAGAAAAATAGCTTGGTAAGTGGACTAGTCATTCTATTCCCGAAAGGCTCTGCCAAGTCTTTTTACATACTTGCATATCTCCTAGTAATAGTGCTCGCATCCGATGTGAATGTCGCATCTCATGAACCAGTACTCAATTTTGTTAAAGCAATTATTGTGTCTTTGATACTACAATTCAATAATCATTATAACTACTAAGTAATTCTATTATCCTTTCAGAATATTCCTTTTCCCAGAGATCCCTATCTTCCAAGGCTAATACCCAGTCTTACCTTATAAGGCTTATGCAATTAAGACCTTTTAGTTCACTATGTATATAGTCTTAAATTGTTTAGGATAAGACTTTAAGATCACTATCTCAACAAATGTTCTTATCTTTGAAGATATTGTTATTATGCAATCAAGTATTTTATCTTCATAGAATGATTAGTAAGAGTTTACTACCCACTGCATACAAACACCTAACTTTTGTACAAATCTAGCGCACACCAGGTTTCTAACAACTGATACATAAGGGCAAACAAATTTAACATTCACATCCTTAACTCTTTGAGGTGTTATCCCTTCAGATAGGCCAGTATAATATCATAAGAGAAGGAAGCCATTCTTGATTATTTCCAAAAAAAAATGGAACATTTCCAAGGTGTACCACTAATGTCATGGTCCCAGTACCCTCTTCTCTTTGCTTCTAAACATATTAAGAACTAAGATCTAAGAGGTATCCATGAGATCTTTCTTCTCAAGGAATTGAACAACCATATTATAAAACATTTATTATCATCATTATATCATTCCAAATAATTATGACTTTATCTATGTTTAGAATGATGAACACAATGGCACTCCCACTAAGCTTCACATGGTCATTAAGATACTATATGAAATCATAACTTTTATAGTTTCATCAAAACCGATGTTCCAATTAAAGGAAGATTATCTAAGCCCATAGACAGTGTTCTTCAGCTTTCACACCTTGCTTTCCTCAATATTGAAGCCCTAGGGCTACTTCATATGAATATCCTCATTGAGGTATTCATCGAGGAATGCAATATCAACTTCCATTTTCCAAATGTCATAGTCAAAGTTGCGTAGCTTTAGTTAGCAATATTTTGATGTTTTTAAGCATGGTCACAGAAAAGCAAGTCTCATTGCAAGTGATGTTTTCTCTTCATATGTAGATCTTGCCTATGAACCGTGCTTTGAAGGTCTCTACCTTCTCATTAGGTTCCCTCTTTCTTCGAGGGTCCATATACAATACTTGTATATGATGTCTACTCTATATTTTAATGCCAACAACCATCTCTCCATGTCATGATCATCGGAAGCTTCATCATATGAAGTCAAATCATTGTAAGACTTAATCGACACATGGAAATCATACCCTTTAGGTGGTATAACCACCCTCAAACTAATTTGAAGAGGTATGAGTGTTTTATCTTTAATTGTCCATTTTAGTTTCCAATTTCAGGAGCAACATTATTTGCTCAAGATTCAATGAATTCCTTTACTTTATTTTATCTTAATTCATAAGAAATTCATCCTCTAAGAATTATATCCTTACACATAAAACCTTTTAAGAATCTCACGGTCATAAAGTAGGTATCCAATACGATCCTTTATGCTCCTAATGAAGTAACACTCTCTAGTTCTAGATTCTAGCTTACTTGCATCCATGACATTGTTATAGACCATCCAACCTTAAATCCTCAAGTGTCCAACACAAGGCTTGGTTCCAAACCATAGCTTGTAAGGGTTTTCAAGTTTAAATTCACGTGGAATCTTATTAAGGATATATATATGTATATATATTGCACTCTCTGCTACATATATATCTAGAAACTAAGAGGTAATTATGCTAATATTCATCATTGATCAAATCATGTCACACATAATCCAATTGCATCTCCCTACAACTCTATTTCAGTTGAGGTGTAGGACGAGTGAGAAAAGAACAATATTCCTTTCTCTATAAGGTATTCTCTGAATTCAACTAATAGGTACTTACTACCTTAGATAAATTCATTTCATCTTCCTTCAATCTTTGGTTCTAAATCAATATTATGAAATCTTTGAACATTTCAAAGGTTTCTAAGGTGAAGGGAATAAATCTCATATCAAAAATAATCATCAATTTATATCACATATCATTAATGATTATTAAGATATAGATGATCCACATACATCAATATGTATGAGATCTTGAATACCTTGGCTTCTTTCACCATTCCCAAAGAAGGGTACATTGGGCACTTTACTTTGAATATACTATTCAAAAGTATGTAATATTTGAACCTTCAAACAATCTAAAGTTCAATCTCTTACTAGTCTATCGATTTTATCAATAAACTTATGTCCAAGGCTTGATGCTATATCGTTTTCAAATGATCTTTATCCTCCTTTTGATCCTATAAGGTTTAAATTTTCAGTATTTAAAAACGTTAATGAATGACTCATTAATTTTCAAATTCACTAGAGTCCTCTAGGCGTTATATTACTATATGAAATATACGCATCAATTATCTTTATGATAGGTCTATTCCAGAATGCGTGTTTATTTCAAACATTTAGAAATAAACTATAAATGTATTCTAATATCTAGGTTTTAGAGAGATTCTCTAAGACTAAGGCCTCTCCCACTGAAAATATGTAATTTATCTATCCAAAGGAGATTGGTGAAACAATTGCATCGACATCCATGTGGGTAACTATTAAATCTTAAGATCAAATTTTCTAGTCTTCTAAAACGTATGTAACAAATTGCAAGTGTTATTGGAAGAATGGGATACAATTATTAGACTTTGATCTTATCTAAGACACAAGTCAATTTCACTGATTATATGTATATATATAATGTCTCGAAGCACTATTCGAGTCCTTATTTTAAGGATCCTAGATAGTAATACCATCAATACACCTGCTTGTTGCAGTATTTGCATTCATCCAACTCTTTGGATGTCATATGTGTGGAAATTACAAAAGTATAGTCAACTCTTTGCCTTTCCTTCTCACATGGGTCATACCCATGCTTCCATGCACTTTCTTCATTTATAAACAATCATTTCTTAAGACAAAGGATCTATTATGTTGAACTTTAATGATTTCAATATAAGAGTATTTCAACATTTATATAAGCTTCATTCAATTCATACAATATGAATATTATGAAGATTCATGAAAGACTAGAGTATATATAGTAGAATGATCACACTCATCATATCTACATCCATCTTTGCTCGTAAAGACTCTAGTTCAGGCATGTACTCAAACATTTTGATTACATCATCTCTTATCGAGCCACCATTCTACATAATGAAGTGAACTATGTCAGTCATGATTAAATGTCGAGAGCACATATACATACCATAACATATTCTTAGGTATTATAAGGATCTCGATAATTACGATCATCATCAACATGATACTTCTAAATCATATTTGATGAAAGATCGAGACTATAGAGACATACAAACCCAAGGTTATTATCTTATTTTCTGTTTAATTGTCATTTCTCATTATTATGAGGAAACTTTCACATTGCAACCACATACATTATGTGTCCAACTATAAGTAAAATATCTTTAACATGGAATCAATTCATGATATTTTACTTGTTATTATTGAGTATAGTTTTGAGTGGGTTTAATGTAGATTATCTGAAATAACCTAATTTGCATAAATACATATTTTAATTTGATTAAGGATTTTTTCATCAAAGTTTCCTTGCCTTGTCAACTCTAAAAGTTCATTCCCTTATTCACTTTTAAAGTAAGAGGCAAACTTACCATTATATCTCAAGCAAGATCTAGGATCTCCTTCTTAACTTTGTTACATCCCAATAATATGAGAAACTACAACTATTATATAAGGAAATGGGAACTCATTCCACCTTACAAGTCCAACTTGCATTTCCCTATTCAGTCTTTAACACTCGAGCCCACTACCCCTAAGGTGATGTTGACTTGTTGTTAATTGAATCAACTATAAACAGGAATAGAACTTGCTATACACAATCCAATATCGCCCCTGCATAAAAGCACTCATGGAACTGATATTGGGGTCACTATACATATGGCCATACTCCTTTGAGAAGCAAAGAACAAGATCCATGTGCGCTTGTATGCAGGAGCTAAAACTTTGTAAAGGTGTCTCCCACATACCATCCATGGCGAAGGAATCCTTTTGCCTTGATTGGAGACCATGGATGACATTTATATGATCATATCCCATTCAAATTTTGATTATTTGTTGTGAAAGATATTAACATAATTTATTATTTCAAGAGAATTAGATCTATATTCATAATAGAGTGTTTTTATTAATTGGATCTAATAAATTTAATCATATTAAATCAATTATTAATCCAATCAATCAGCCAACAAACAAATAAGGTTTTCTTGATATTTCCATATAATATAAGCTCTCACAAGTACGCATTATTTTGTATTTTATTAATTAGAGTACAACTTGACTTACTCATATTATTCTTTAATAAAAAATGGATCTGACTAGTACACTCGAGTTCTGTTGGGAGGGAGCATTTCCTTGACATGCAAGCATTAATTAAGAAACCAAGTCAACATACCCGGACTAGACACCTTTATGATTCCGATTGAGAACAATACAAAATAATCGCAATGTACTTGTGATTTTATCTATCAACTTTGATGATCGGCAATATATTGTATAGTAATCACTCAAAGATTTAGGCATCTTTAAAACAATTGTAATGATTCAAAATTTCTATTCATATCAAGCAAACATGTTCTTGGTTTTAATGTAAATGTTGTCCTACAACTTCTGTAGGATAAACTAGGATTTTATCATTAGACATAAATTCAATGGTGATTGATGTTTAATCAATTAACTTCATAAATATTAAGAATCAACAAATCATGGCAAATTACAAATTTCCTTTATTTACATTGAAGGATAAGCAAAATAAGAAGACTTGATGATCTAATCATCATCCGACCCATCACCACTAAATATGGAATATCAAGAGCAAATAGAGTCAAAATCGTATGAAATAAATTCGACTGGTTATTTGGTTTGATTCTATACATAATTTGATTTTCATTTCTTGTTTCGACTGGAAAATAATAATAAAAAATAATTGTTGCTTACAAATCTGTGAATACATGCAAAGACAATTTTATTGCGGCAACGTTTCGAATCTTTATTCATGTACTTTTGGTGCCAACACTTGGCTACTATTTTGGGAATGTGTTTAAAAATTATAAATACACTTTATGATCCAAAAAATTTGCCCAAACAGTGCACAAACAATGGATTTTCATCTCAGCGAAAAACAATTCGTAACATGCATTTTATGCACATACAACGAGTCCCTGAGCAGTCGATGTTCAAAACCATGTTCCCTTATGTTTTGGATAATATCCAAGACCTTTAACCAAGGCTCTTATACGACTTGAAGTGTAGGGTTCAGGTCTTAGTGCATCTCGGAAGCGTGTAGATTGCATCGAATACGATCTAGAGAAACTAGTCATACTAGTTGCGAGGAGCAGTGGAATTTAAAAAAATTTAAACGATGAAATCATCGGATTTGATAACACTTCTCAAATTATTTCATCAATATCACAAATGAAATCAACAGTGCCTCTTGAAACATGGTTGTGATCGATAATCTCTAATGTAAGAGATTCTCCTATCTCATGTCTGATCCAATGAAGACATCACTTGCAGGCGTGTTGATGAGACACATGCTTCCCGCAATCCATGTTGATGATTCATGCTTGGAATCTCCTAAGTTTTTCTACAAAATCCAACACCTTCTTCATGGGCAAAGAGCATGGAAGAAGATGAAGCTCCACGAGTAGTTGACCCGGAAGCACAACAACATCGCGATGACGACAATGTTCTCTAGGTCAACAAATGGACGACCACATGTTGAGAGAGAGAGAGAGTTGATGTGTAGTGATAGATAGAGTTGTTGTCTTGTGTGTATGTGTTTAAAAGAAAAGGCTACGTCTACCCTTTCTTTTATACTAAATTAGATTGTATAGATGCACTATTAATTTAAATTAACGTTTGAGATTTTGTTGTAAAAATTTACAACAACAATTAAATTAATTTAAAAGAAATTAAATATGTTGGAAATATTCCTAACATATTTATTTTCAATTAAATAAAAAATCTCCCAAATTAAATAGAACTAGAGAGCCTCCTTCCTATTAGGGGAAAGGGGATATCCTCCTTCCCTTAAACATTATGGACAACCACCTTGATTGGAGAGACAAAATCTCTCTCCAATCATAAAGTAATCTTATAACATTAAGTCTAATTTCATGGAATCTTTTGTCAATAAAATATTACCAAATAATTATTGCAAATTATTTGTGATAGTTGCAAACAAAACCACGGATAATTATGAATCAAATTCAACCACCAAATAAAATCTAAAAATAAGTTGTACAATGTGAATCTATCATATCAATAGTAAATTCATAAATCTTATTTACATCTAACTCTGTCAAATATATTATAAGTGATTAGTATGGACAATGATATCCACACTATTCATATCCTTAACAATTAAATCATATTTAATTATCTTAGATGACTATTCTCACGTTCCCAAATAATATGAATCACATTCATATTATTCATGATAATTAAATCACATTTAATTATCAAGTTTCTTTAATGATCAGATACATTATAAAGAATAAATTATTCTTTATCTCTTATAAGAATAATGTGCATTCTCTGCGGATACTTGAAGATAAGAACATGGCGATTGTATGTTCCAGGTATAGTAACATGGATATTGAGATAATATCTCATTATCCAAATGAAGGGACCTCTAAAACGTTTGATTAAATCAAAGCTGTAAATATAATCTTCGTATTGCATCTGAATCACATTCGGATCAGTGTCCAACATTTGGACTAAGATCAGATTACTTCTCTATTGAGAAGAGTAACTAAAATACAAACTTGTTTCATCACTCTCTCAGAATGGAAGTGTCATGGTTATACAATTGTTTACGATCACATCACCCTCGAGTATTCCAAATACACATACACCTTGCATATTGGAAGACTTAGAATAGACCCGAAGTTTTAGATCTTATTTATATTGTCTTCTACAAGGTATTATCATTAAGTTTTCCATTTAATCATTAGGTATTTCTATCAATCATATTCTTTCCAAAAGCATATATCATACCTAGGTATTGATCAGATACTTTTTAAAAGCATATATAAAACCTACACATTCAGTCTAGCTTCCAAAGTGAGACAACCGTGCATAGAATCTGATCCTAATATCTCAATAGTGAGCCCATGTCTTCCTATTCAATAATGAACCTGTATGATCCCTTTAAGAGATCGCATTACTCATATGGCCTTGTATGCACACTAGCTCACATTGTATAGACCTGGATTAGAACATCAATCTACTAGTCTGCTACAATGTACGTACTCAAACATATAGTAAAACAAATGTTTCCGATCGGAGGATGCGTACCTATATCATGATAGTATACATAATAGGTCTTGCTTATCTCGATCTTGTTTAGTCAACTCTTTGACCTAACTTATCTAAAACCTCCGAATCTCTATTCCTATGCATATGACCTACATCTAGAGGTTGGTCAGATATCATCCTTTAGAGAAAGGATTGACATTTCCTTCTCTGGATGGATATCCTCTCTTAATAATCACTTGATGGTGCTTGATGAGTCCCTGGTGTAACTCTTTAGATATCATCCACCACTAGCCTCTATGATTCCACATTTGAATCAATTGTTGTATGATCATTAAGATGGCCATGGTACATGAACCTAATTGGAATAAGGGACCTACAATTCAAATTTTGCAATAACATTTATTACATAATGGCTCACTGTGGGCTCGCATGTTCAACACTTCCAACATACCTCTAGGCCACTTCATGGTGCTATCTTCAAATTGCAAGATCATTGTAGTAAGCTTAAGCGGTCCAAGCCCAAAATCATGTAGTAATGAGGAAGGTATGAGGTTTTCCGATAAAAAACTTGGTCAAAGAATTGGCACCTGATGTTGGGCTCTCCCTTATCTTTCTTTTCTTATGGGAAGTCACTTTTACCATTTATTGTATCCATGGTCAAGATGTATTTCTCTCCTCTGTTGCACCTAGTCTTGCGGTTCGAATGCTTGGAGGTGCATCCCTCCTTTAATCTTTTCTTAATATTCGGCATGTAAGTCATGGACTACATGAGTGGCATTTTCATAATACGATTTTTAATAATTGCATCCACTCCTAGGTCAAACAATTCTGTCTTCTTTTTTTTTGGTATTTTTCGTAGCATTTATAAATGGAAAAAATGAAGTGTTCTTAATTATAAAATTATTTATAGATGATTGGCCAAAATATGGGCCCTCATTTAAAATACATAAAAAAATATCAATATGAGATTGGTCTTCGTTGGGCTGCTTTGGATCAGCTGTTGGTGCTGACTCCTTCAATGCTGGTCCTTCTCAGCTTTGGCTCTTCATTTCCTCTTGTAAATTTCCTTTTTGCTGAATTTTTTATGAGTTTATTCTTTAAGGTGGTGGTGGTTTGCTGGTGCTGCTCCTACATCATCTTCCTCCTCACCTGACTTTGCTACTAGATCGGCTAATGAAGAAGATGATTCTCCAAAAGTTGCTTTATTTTTCCTCATGGCGGTAGCTGATGGAAACAACACTCTAACACACCTGAGAGTCACAACATTAGACAACATATAATCTGAAATACTTGACTCAATTGGATCAAAGGAGACATCACAAACTACATGCTCTTTGAGCTTAAAATTATTGGGGTTCACCTCAATGTGCACTAGAATCAGAGTTTTAGTGGCAGTAAGTCCATCGAGCTTCTGAGACATCTCGGTGAGGCCTTTGACAAGTTGTGCTAAGCAGTTCATAGTGGGGTTCACTAAAGCGGCCTCGGATGATTCAGTGTGATGATCACGTTGGGAATGTACTGTAGAGGTTGGGAACTCTTGGAATTGTTCTGAGGAGGATGGGGTTGCTATTGGAGAAATTACAGAGGAGGAGGATATGGTTAACAAGAAGCACCCGCATACGGGCAATATGGCTAATATTGGCGGTGTGTGGGTTGTTGGTACTATTGATTCTGCCACCCGTTGTTATGGTAATACGGAAGTTGGTGCTGCAGAGGCTAGTTTGGCTGGCCAAATCTCCCAGTCTGATGCAGGTGATATGAAAGAATGGCTAAAGATTGGCCCTGTTGTTGTCTGCTTGGATGAGACAATTATCATTGTTATTCTAGATGTCGTTCACTTCTAGTATGATAGGTGGTGGTGGTGACAATGGATCATAAGAAGGAGGATGGAGTTTTCACTGGTACAAGACAATTTATTGAGACGAAAACTGTGACTAGTCAGGTGCTTGCATTTAGTACATGTGTTGGACTTGAGGCTATCCTACACTCGGCTGAGGATGCTGTGGAGATTATGGTTCCCTGTGCTCAGTGGGAATTGTGGCGGCAGGGCTCATACATTGTATGGCATTGATGGTGCTCAAAGCAGCTCCAACTACTTTGTAATCTGATCCATCTCGTCCAAGTGTTAGGTCCTATGTTCAATCGTAAACAATTTCTGTAGGTCTGTGATCACTTTCAATAATATCAACTTTAAACATGTGTCTCTTGATAATGCTGATGTTGGAGCTCTCGTCCCTGTCCTGCACACTAGATGTCACCATATTGATGGGCTTGGTGTGGACTTGCGGTTGTCATTGATATACATGAGATAAGGATAGAGTGGCATCTCCTTTGGCCATTTCTTCAAAAATCTGACAAACAAAGTACTCATCCTTATTGAAGTGTGAGCCACTACCGGTGGCATCTACTACCCTCTGGCTTTCAAGAGTGAGGCCCCCAAATAAATGTTGGACCAGGCTGGTCTGAGGGATGTCGTGGTGAAGACGCTCACGGAATCTCTCACAAGCTTCATGTATTGATTCATGGGGTCCCTGGTAGAAATTGCTTATTCGTGCTCGCATCTGATTCAGACAACCCAATGGATAATACTTCTGAGGAATGTAGACTTCAATTCCTCATAGGTCGTCACGACATTCCGCAGATGGTTGATCCAATAGAGAGCCTTATCCGGAAGGCTGAAGGAGAACGTGGTCATCTTGACTATGCCTAATGGATGTTGGGGTAGAGAGTGGTATGGTAGATGCAAGAGAAATGTGGAAGATAGATATATGGCTCTTCGTTGGTGTTCCTCTAGAACAAGGGTAGAAGAGAAAGAAACTATGGCTCGATCTCGAAATTTCGGTGGCCTACGGAGATATGTATCCACTATGTCATCAGGTCAATGCTAGGATTGTAGGTTTCTTTGATAGTAGGTTTGGGACTCTCTACTCTCGTCTCATCTACGGGCCATCCATGTGGTCCATATTTTGGTTCATCTTCTCGTCCTCCTCCTCCTCATATGTTCTCTCTCCTCGGGTCATTCAACTTCTCTTGGAAAGTGACTTGGTCTAGGACCTGATTTGTCAGTTTTTGTTGGATGGCTTGGATGGATGCAAGAAGTTGGGCATTAGTTGTGTTCTGATCAGGTTGTCCCTGATCCAGCTAGTTTGATTGCTTTCCCTTCCCTTTAGGAGCCATCTCTGAATCAAAATCAAAGAATGTGATATGGACGGGGTCTAGTTTTGTGTTTGCACAAAAAAATGCATCACATTTAGGCTAGAAATCATTGGCACCAGATGGAGTGGATGATCTGGAACATTTCATATTGATTGAATTCAATCTCCATCCACATGGGGAGAATAGTGGGACAAGAGTGATCTTGTTTTATTGGAATAAAGGAAAAAGTCGAGGAGTCTAGAGATCGGTTTGCAAGTGGTCCGAACCAGATTCTCAGGAATTACCCTGATTTATTGAAGGTGTAGAACTCAAGGAATCGATGTGGGTGTTAGCAGGGTCCCGGCTAAACCCTCTATGAGATGACATCTTGGAAAGAAGCAGAGTAGATGAGGAAAAATATGGTAAAGAATAATTAGATGAGGAGGAAAGTAGAAGAAGGTTTACAATGAGCGGGGAATGAATAAATCAAAAACAAATGAAAAGAAAAAAAGGGTGCAAATGTGCATAACTGGATCTTGACATAGATCTAATCCAAACAAACACTATAAAAGTATGGATTAACCATTCCAACATGATGTGAAGCTGTGGGAGTTTGTATATTTCTATCTTTTCAATTTATTGTTATTTTCAGACATTCTTTGAACA
Source organism: Ottelia alismoides (assembly GCA_037367405.1). Classification (NCBI taxonomy): domain Eukaryota; kingdom Viridiplantae; phylum Streptophyta; class Magnoliopsida; order Alismatales; family Hydrocharitaceae; genus Ottelia; species Ottelia alismoides. The sequence continues at coordinate 70,093 of JAZKJV010001925.1, read as the reverse complement.
AGTCCTTAGAGGGCTAACCCTATAGGACATTAACTACTGCCAAAAAAGGATCATGTACTTGCCACTTCCTTGTAAGATGTGATCTACACTTTTTAAGGTCCCTGATCTTGTGCCTGGGGGGATACATATCCAAAGAATAAGAAAGGAAGCCAAATGGTGAAACCATTACTTCCCCCACAAGTGGGGTACTCTAACACAAGACGATGAGACAAACACACCCGTAAGGGTGTGGCCTAATCTCAATACATTACACCAGGTTGGATGTTCCACACAAGGCAGGAACACCATCGCTGACAAGGCCATACTCGCCCGCGTATGATAGAAGTAACAATACTTCACTATCCCAGGAGATAATCAAGGTAAACAAACCAAGATTTAGGCTTTATTCCTTAGGGGTCGCACCTCACTTTCTCTGGATAGTACCTGAAATTAGTGTGGACTTTATGAGCCCTAAACAATGAATGTTCATTATGAATTTTAATTAGGTCAAAATTTACTAAAAGTTCCTTTTTTTAATTTTTTTGATTTTCACTTTTTTTTGAGTATTTTCTAAATAATATGCATAACAATTTTTTGTATTTTTCTCATTCTAAGTGATGCAAAACTAGGAGGAGTTGAAAACGATATGCAAGTTAACACTAAGGTGGAAATCTCACCTTAGTCTCTAATGATGCATGCAAAGTAAGAAGACTTATAACGCTTCCCTGCTCTCTCCATGCAGGATGCAAGATAGGAATTTAAATTTATACTATGCAATGCAAGCCTGTGAAATATCCCTATGTAGGAGCAGCTATTATATTAAGGAATTGATGAATCCATAATTGACATCTTTAGTCTTTTATTTTAGCTTAAAATCCTTGGCAAAACATCTATAATAATAATAATTCACAATATTTATCAGTCATCGCTTATTTGTTTATATTGTATACTTAGCAATTATTTACATCTAAATAATATAATAAAAAGAGAAGAAAAATAAAACAAAAGATTGTATATATGAAGTACATACATGCTGACTCTGACGTCAAGATTAGGTCAAGGCTTGACCTAATTGACAAGGAATAAAGTGGGGGAGAGATAAGGTCTTCATCAAGAAAACTCATTCATCATTTTATGTAAATTCTTTATTTATTTATCTCCTAAGTCACCTCAAATAAAATATTTTTTTCTTGTAACTTGTACATATATATAAGTTGTAAATAATAAAAATAACTGCAAGAAGAATCATTTTACATAATTAAAATAACAACACTTTGAAAAAGCCACCAAGCTCAACTTGTCAAACCCATATCTTCTTCACAAAAAAACTCAAAATAAATAAAACTCAATTTTATTGTACTTTAAATAAAATAAGATTCAAAATGATAGTGGTTTCATTAAAATCAGAGTTAAGATGTAAAAAGAGGCTTTTTGGATTGTGTTTATATTGTGTTTGTATTGTACATGATGTAAATACTTATTTATTTATTTTATGTATATTTTATATATATTGTTTTTAAAAAAATATTTGTATATATTGTATTTTATTCATATAAAATGCAAATAAAAATTACAAAAGCAAAAATACACAAAAATAAAATAGTGTAAATATTGTATATGTACGAGTATATATTATATATAACCCAATTTATTTAACCTAATAAATAAAATAAAAATAAAAATAAAGTCATTGAATTGTTATTATTAATTAAAGATTAACTTATATATTTATTTGAAAAAATAAATAATTAAAAATACAAATGTTGTATATATAGGTATAAATACCTATGAATAAAGGTTAATATTTATTTTAACAAATGCAATTAACTTATAAAATTTTAAAAATCACCTAAATTAAGATTGTTATATTATTAACATTTTTATTTATGTAATTTTTTTTAAATTCATATATTAATTTATTTTTAATTTATTTACATTTTCATTATTATTTTGTTTTTGTCTTATTCTCCATGCATTCACAGTTGCGGACTCGGGACCGCTGACCTGGGTCAACTGCTAATTCCTCAGCTCCACCCAATTAAGCCCTTCACTACACTTATGTCGTGACTTTTTCCCGATTGACCCAATCACTTTTTCCACATACTTCCTTCATGAGTTTGATCACCTGAATAATCAAGATGGTCGCTCAATTATTATTTCGCTTCAACCGACCTCAGTTCCTGTGCTTCACATGATTCAAATTTCATCAGCATTCGCCTATAAATTCCCCTCCAGGTCATTCATCAAGCGATGATTTGTCTTCATCTTATTTTCTTCCTTTTTTCGATTTACGAGTGAGGACGAGTGATATAGGTCTCAATCCCTATCACCTAGAGGATCATTTGGAGCTGAATCGACACAGTTTGGCGATGGTCGAAGATCCACTACTGCATTTAGCCTCTCCAGCATTCCACAACTCGAGGTGATAACCACCACCAATTTATCGTAAATCTTCATCGATCTATTCCACATCTCCTGGTTGTTGTAGGTTCTGATTTTCCTTATTTTTATTTGATTTCTAATTCATACCAGAGCACCAAATTTCTGACTCCGATCACCCTAATCGGAGCACATCTAGTCGATTCATCAACTATAGTCATTTACATCAGATTCCCCTTCTCCTTTTCATCTCGGATACCAACATTCACCTGAAATCTTGTCAGATCTGAATCTGATCCTCACCTTCCACATTTGTGAGGATTTCCATCCATTTCATCTTATTTCCCTTGCCAATAATAGTCGACCGAGGAATGCAAGGCTTTGAGCATCTTTTCTGGTACCGGTAGCAAAGGACCTTTTATTTGGAGCATTTGAGGATAGCTAGATCATGGTGGAGCAAAGAGGGTTCAGGTCTCTAATAAGCGACACCTAGAATATCTGATCTCAACCAATCGATGCAGAAACATTCTAGGATTCTTATGAAGTCGGAGTGGCATTCAATCGATTCGAGGCGATTGAGATCCGCTCGAACGAAATTCATCCTAGGAAGCCTTAAAACTTATTCATCCATAGGTCTTCAAATCAATCCGATCAAGAGGCGAGCGCTCCAGATCAAATCCTCGAAGTTCGTCCACGTCCAATTCCCATCAGTTGTATCATATCCAAAAGCATTCATCTCAGTCGCACATCGCTTAGCAATCAACATGTGAATCACATGAGACTCTTTGGTATATTGTGCTTCCTTTCCTACAGTCTTCTTTATTTGCAATCAAGTCATGTTATTGTAATAACATTTTGAATAACACTGTGAATAATTGCATCTGGAACCTCTATGTTTATTCTATTTACGTTTTAGTCCCGCTAGTTTGTGTACACGTGATTTAACACGTGATCTTCTTGATACTTTGCAATAACATCCCTGAAACTTTTTCCCATTTAATAATATTGGATAACTTTTTAATATTTGTAATTTGATCCTTGAATGTCTGAACACATGAGCTTTGCATTTATTTGGTCGATGTTTTGCATCTATACTCCTACTTCTTAGTTGTTTGTTATTGTTTGGTCTATAAAAAAAGAATAATTGTATATTAGTCAATGTTTTTAATATTTATTGTTATTTCATATTTTTCTTTGATTAATTAGCATATTAACTCATAGAATATCACAAAAAACTTGATAAGTTCATGCTATTCCATTTTATCATCTATAATTTTTTTAACGAAGTTTCTTTGATTTATCATTTTTAATAATTAAAAAAGTCTCCAAAATTCCCTTGATAGTTGTTTAAAATTCTTAAAACTCAAAAAATGGTCTGAAAATTCCAAAAAAATTCTTGTGTGTGTCATTTGATTTCTTTTATGTTCTTGCAAATTTTGTTTGAAACTTCTTCATAAAAACAAAAAAATCACAAAATACAAAAAAATCTTACAAAATTCATGTAAAAACATTAAGAAATAAAGAAATATATATTTTTGGTACTTTTTGAAAGATAAATAAAAAACCTTTTTGATAAAAAAAGTTGTTTTCAAATTTATTTTCTTTATTTTATACTTTAAAGATCCAAAAACAATGTCTTCATTTTATGTTTTGATTGTTTCATGTTTTTAATGATTTTGAAAATCTTAAAACATCTAAGAATCTTTGAAAATGAAAAAAATAGTATAATATTATCAAAAACACACAAATTATTTTTATTTCAATCTTAAGAATGTTTTTCTAATTTGAAAAATACAAAAAGAGCTTAGTTTTATTTAGTTTCATTTTCTTTTTATTATTGCTTTATTTGAAAAATGAAAAATATAAAAGATTGCAGTTTTAAAAATATTAAAAAAATCATAAATCAGATATCATAAAAAATCAAAAAAATCATAAAAACATACCCCCCCATAAAATAATAAAAAGATAAAGAAGAAAAAGAGCCTTTGTTTGGTATTTTTGGAAATTAATAACCCTTTGTTTTTATTAGTGCCTCCATGTGATCGTCACTGGGAGCTATTCCAGGTTAATAAGAAGTACATTTATCTTTTATTTCTTTTATTGGATATATATAAAATTGTTTGATTGATTCAGGATTCCTTTTGGGTGACAACGACACAACGATTTCATTCTCCCTTTATTAACAGAATTAACCCATAAGCGATTTCCACTTTCATCAAAATGGCGTCGTTTCCATTGACGTACGGTGAGGGTAGTTAGGTCTCCTTCTTGCCTTCTACTCTTAGTTGTATATACTATATTTTTTTTCTTTTATTTTGTCTCTTCTATTTTATGTCTCATTTTCTGCTTTATTTTCGTTTGCACTATTTCTGATTACTATTTCTGACAAACTTTCCATTCCTTTTTCTGTGAGGGCCTGATGAGCAAGGGCGGAGCTCTTAAGAGCGTAGGTGCACCCGAGCTAAGCGAAGGTCGTTCGTTTCTTCATCAAGTGGTATGTGAGTGTAGGAGGAAGGATAATAAGATTTGGAAGAAGCAGACACTTTGGAGCATTTATTTTTTTATTTTAATTTTTGTATTTCCATTTTTGTAAATAATTTTTAATAATTTCAACATTTGCCTTTTTTTGTTTTCTAGAGAGACTTTGGACAATTTGTGATTGCGGGGTCTGTTTTACCAAGTGGAGGTGCACTTGGGGGATCTCATGGAGTTTTTTCTTCGCTTTTCTTTTTATTTATTTCTCATGGATTTTTTGTACTTGAGCATATTAGTTTAGATTTTTATTGTATTGGTTGAGTCGGGTAAATAATAGGTTCAAACCCCATAATAAAATTCATGTTCCTATAGAGTAGCTTCGTAGTTTGCACTACACAAATAACTGGTTCTTTTCCGATAATAGAAGTTTCTGCTAGGATGGTTCAAGCATTTCATTCATTTGTATTAGTTTAATTTTTATTCATGGATTATATTGCACGTAAGCTGCTGGAGCAAGGTACGCCTTCTATCTTGTGCATGCTTTCATAAATTTCATTGCACATCAACTTTTCCATCTTCTCCCCATGGTTTCTGGACATAGGAATAAAAAGGAAATCGGAAAATTTGTTAGAAAATGTTTACAAAAATATCCAAAAAAATTGAAAACCAAAAATATGAAATTGGGACTGCTAATTGAACTTGTTCATTAAAATCAAACATATTTGATTCACTTCCTTGATTTAGGGAGAGCAACCTTCACATTGTATACAAGTACTCTCGAGACCGAGGTAGGCAGGCAAACTTAGGTATTAGAGCCCAAAGACATGAACTTGTGCCCCAAGAGCTTCGATTTACTTTTGGGTGATGTTATTGCTACAAGCACTTGCTTCTGACTTTAGTAGAAGTAGTCTTGTTTTAGTTGGTTTGATCTGCTGGCTTGGACATGAACTAGCCTAGGAGACTGCATATGTGAGTTTGCTAATATATTTGTTTGATCACCAAACTCTAAAATTGATAAGATTAACGACCGATCTTTCACGGTCTTCATTAAGTTGAGTAGTTGAATTGGGGGTTTGCTTTATGCTTGGTGTTAAGTTGGTTATGTTCTTCTTCTCTAGGTCATTAGAAGTCACCCTTTATTGTATTTTCACCCTCCCTCCCATCCTTATTTGTCTTCTTCTGTCATCATTCCTTTTGTTATCCATGAGTCATGATGATGGATCGATGTTTGCTTCAGCTAGATATTGCAGCTCCTTTTTATCATCCCCATCATCGCTGTCCATAATGTCTTGAGGTTGGAACTCTGATCAACCTCTCATCACTTTCTCTTTCTTCGTCATCTCCGTCTCCACACTCTTTGTTCCCTATCGTTCCACTTCTAAGTTTTACTAGGCATGTTGAGCTAGGAGTAGAGGACCATAGAGATTATACTGACTAGATGCGAGACACATGTGAGTTTTATGCTGGAATTATGGTGCATTCCTTTGGATATGATATTGAGTAGATGCGAGATACGTATTACGTTTGTTTTGGGATGATGGTGTATTTCTAGTAGATATTGTTGATCATCCGAATTCAGCAACATAGTCAGTTTCTACTTCGAGTCTATTTATTATAGATTTAGAGTTCGTTCAGAAGATGTCGATGTTTATTGGGGGCGTGCACGAGGAGCCATATTTTCATATCTATGAGTTTGAGGAGTTTTATGATTCTTGAGCATATTCATATATCACTTATGATGATCAATGACCTTCCCTTCCTTAATTCAGACTAGAGCTTTGAGATGGCGCAGACAGATGGGGAGGAAGATAGCTACATGTGGTGACCTACAAGTATTGTTTTTGTAGAGATTTTACTCTTATCGTAGAGTCGATTTGACGCGGTCTATTATTAGGGACTTTACGCTAGACCCCTAGGAGCCATAGTTTCTTGACCTCTTGAGGATATTTTCGGATCATGGAATCTCAAAGTTTGACCTTCTACAAATCTTCTATAGGGGGATGACCACCAAGCAGCAAACATTGGTCGATGCCTCATGTGGTGGTTCACACCATAGTCTCGATGTTAATTCACTTTAGATTATCTTTGGAGAGCTTTCTGACATTTTGTTGACTTCCCAGTCTTCATGAGATGATTTAGTCCGAACAACACACGAGGGAGATGCAACACCAATTATATGTGAGACACTTCATGATGATTTAGATATCACAAACCAGCCATGTACATGGATACCGATGTTACAAAAACTATGGAAGATAAGATAGTCACTGAGTCTTGGATACCTCTCTTCCAGTATTCCATGAGAAGGAGCACGAGCCCACATTGTTTCAATTGTTCGTCCAGCCAGTCCAGTTTCCATGCCATTACCTACCATATTTCATTCCTTAGAGGCGCTTCTCAGAGTTTTGTGGATGTTTTGATGCATTCCAGAAGACAAATCATTATGAGGGTAACCATTTTGATTTGTCAGATATTGATTATCCTAATTGCAAGCCTTTCATCCTCCTACATGACGAGATCAATACAGTTTCTAAGGACCAAATGATTGTTAGCATTGCCACAGCTTAGACCCCTTCACTATGGCAGGTCAATAATCTCTTTATCTTGACATTTATTTTTGAGCCTGATCTTTTTGATATGTTTGGATGGTTTTTCTCTAACTTCGAGAGAGAACACGTTATTTGAGTTTGATCATTCGTCCTCTTCCTCGATTCAATCGGATTTTTCCCATCTCTTGAAGGGTTATCTATGTGAGATATGTTCTCTGTACTCAGTTTCATTTCATGGGAGTGCATCCAATCCGTTGGATCATGAGACTGAGTCATCTGTTTCTGAGTCTATTATGTCTCTCCTCGACGACCCTTGAGAGGATGAATCGATCTTTGAGATATTCGATGACTTGTCTGATTTCTCTACATTATGTGCATCGAATATCAGCTTTCTTAGTGAGTCTCCTAATCTTAACCTTCCATCCATTTTTGAGATAGTTATTAATGTGGAGGATTCCTTGATTAATACTTCTTTCTCCACGTTCAATTTTCTCAACACCACCCTTTCACTTTATTCTATTCTTGAGATGATGATTTCATTTGTTCTACTGATTCCTGACTTTATTTTCTCTTATGTTTACCTGGTATCATATACTCATCAGATTGTTTATTCATGTGTCATTGTTTACACTATTGACTTCGGTGTTGTTCTCACACCGATACGACAATGATAGTTTGCCATTCATCTTATAGATGATGTGTTGAATCTCGATACTTCTATATCCAAGCCTTTGCGACCAACTAGAGGCAAGGTTGCAAAAATCGATAGTCGGTACTTGGTCGGTTGGGTCACTGACTAAGGATTAATCGGCAGTCGGACGACTAATCGGATTTAGTCGGGCTTTAGCCGGTTTTGAATTTTTTAATTATTTTAAATATATAAATCATTCTTCTATGTATATTTTTATATATTTACATAGATTTGTACATGTTTTATATTATCATAATGAAACAAAATGAAGAAATCAAATTCAAATAAAACATTAAGCATATTAGAATAAGTTTACTTTAAAAATAAAAAAATATGGTATCTCCAAGCAAAAATCGATCGACTTGTTGGCCTTAGTCGGAATTAGTCAGTACTCGGTCGGCCACCCCACTGACTAGACTAGTCGGACCTACTAGTCGGGCCAGTCGGGGGATTGTTACAACAGTGACTAGAGGTGTAAACTCTAGCGCTTGTTGAGAGGCACCTCAACATTGTATACTTTGTATATATGTGTTTTGTCTTGATTTGTTCGTTGTTTCATTTATTTTTGTTTTAAACCCCAACTATCATCTAGGATTGTTTTCGCTATACTTAGGATGTACTTTATCCTAAGTATAGGGTGTGTAGACACCGAGCTGTTTATCTTCGTTCTGTTTATTACTCCTGTTGTTGCCTATACTTGGTTATCTTTTTCCCTGAGTATAGGGGGAGTGATGTCATTCCTTTTCTCTTATTTATTTCTGTCTTAGTTTCTTCTGTTCTCTCACTTTTCCCTCAATTGTTGATATTCTCTTCTTTACTTAGGGATCTTTTACCCTATGTATAGGGGAGAATAGATCGAGTCATTGATTTAGTGTACATTCCCTTCCTCGGTCTTCCCCTCTTGTACAATCTTCTATACATAGGATTATTTCATCCAAAGTATAGGGGGATCACCGACTTCTATTCATTTTATTTTATTTTGCATCGTTGTAGTATATGATTCTTTTCACTTTTTTAAACTTCGAATATGTCCTCCTTTTTCACTTCTTGGTCACTATGAGGACTTAGTTGGAGCTAAGCATAGGGGTGTTGTATATATTATATATATACTTTAGCCATAACTCTTACTTTTGTTTGTTTCATAATATGGCTATTATTTATAAAATTGAAATAAAAAATAATTTGAAAAATGATTCGTCATGTATTTGTAAAAAAATTTTGTAAATTCTTTTGTAATTTTTTTGTAAAACATTTAGTACAATTGTTTTTAAAAGTTTTTGTAAAATACATTGTAAATTATTTATAAAGTTTTATAAAAAACTTTGTAAATTTATTGGGAAAAAAATTTGAAAAATATTTGTTATAACATGTCTGTAAATTATTTTGTATCTAAATAATTTATATTGTAAAAAAGTTTATAAAATACTTCGAATAAAATCTTCGTAAAATTGATTTGTAAAAGTTCATAAATTATTTTTGAAAATATTTTTTTAAAATATTTGTAAAAATTATTTTATAAAATTATTTTGTAAAATTTTGTAAAATGATTTGTAAAATAATTTTGTCAATGTCTGTAAAATTGTTGTAAAGACTTTTGTAAACTAGCATGTAAAATTATTGTGCCGCCTTGTATATAAATAACTTGAGTGTATATTATGTGTATATTTGCCGTATAAATGTGCATAGAATATGTAATGACCTCAGAAAATATGTAAATAAAATTCTTGTGCTTAAAGTTGTGTAAATTAGTATATAAAATTCTTTAGTAAAATTTATATATAAAATCCTTTTGTAGATAAAATCTATTGTAAAATTTGTACATAAAAATTGTAAATAAAAATTCTTTTTCTAAAATCTTGGATAAAATGTGCATTATCTTCATATAAAAGTCCTTGTAAATGTGTAAAAAATCCTTGTAAATTTATTGTAAATATATCTAATTCTCTTTTTAAAATATCATAAAAATTGAAAAAGATAAAATCCATAAAAATATTCAAAGCTCTTTAAAAAACCTTTCAAAATGAGTTTTCTTTTCTTTTATTTTTATTTATTTTCTTTTCATTAAAAAAATGCTTGTATTTAACTCTTGCATTTGCATTCACATTTTTTTGAATGAAGATGATGCTTAAACAAGTATGGAATAAAATCAAAGAATGGAGCTTGGTTAATACCTTAATCCTCCTAATTTTAGAGGAACCTCATAGGAACTGGAGTTGAGGCTTTTCAGGTCTTGTGACTTAATTCTTTGAGTCCAAGACCATGTTCACATGTCAAATTGACTGGTCTAAGTAGAATATTTCATACACGCACACGATTCATTTAGACAGGTGCCTAACATGGACAAGCACCTTGCACGTAGATCTTCATTAATGAGGTGATGAGGGAATGGATCCTCTAGCATGAGATGCACACGAATGGAATCATACGCAATAACCTTGAGTGGCCAGAGTGCCCCAACTTAGTCTAGTGGGATGGATGTCTAAAGATGTGAGTTGTGGGTGGAAATAAAGCTTCAAATGAGGGATGGTCTGCTGACACAATTTTTATAAGACCCCAAAACATGTGCAGAAATAAATATTCTATATCCATAATGGCACAATAATATCAATGTAGCACAACAATTCTTTCCACTGAATATAAGCAAATGTATTCCAATAAAAAAAGAATAAAGTTATGTATATTGACCACGATGGCCCAGCTTCAGAGAGACTGCATATTTAGTGGATACTTGTCTACACTAGCCATATACACAAGGAGATGTGGCTACAATGGCCATACTACACTTCTCTTCTTATTCTTCTATCTTCTTCCCCCTTCGATTATGGATACATCATGTACCTGGAGAAGGAAATACCCTACTCCTCGAGGGAAGAGTAGCTAGACTAGGTAATTAGGGTCACATTGCTAAGAGGAGTTTTTCTTTATCATTTTTGATGTGGAGAGCTATATTTCACTTACATTTTACAAGTAAAATTCATAGTCACCAGAATTTACGTATGAGGACTTGTTCTGACCTGACTGTTGAGGCGACCATAATAGAGCCTCGTGGAACTTAAATTATATTAGTTTTTAAATCCTATTCTCAATAAGGTTCCACTAATCTAATAATACAAAGATCTAATCGAGCTCCCTACACTAATTTTATTAAGATAAGTTAAAAATCATAATTGTTCTAAGTTCTTTCCTTTTTCTTTTATTGATTTTGTTTTTACATTCTTCTTTTAATAAAAAATTTCAAAGCTCTCTGAAAAATCTCTCAAAATGAGTTTTCTTTTCTTTTATTTTTATTTATTTTCTTTTCATTAAAAAATGGTTTTAATAAGTGTTTACTAAGAGTCTAATAAAGGTAAAGTATATGGGAATTATGAATCCATGATTCAACATCTTTATTCTCTTATTTTAGCTTAAAATCCTTGACAAAACACCTACAAATAACTATAATTCACATTATTTATCATTCGTCACTTGTTTTCTAATATTGTACATTTATCAATTATTTACATCAAAATAACTGAATAAAGAACAAAAGAAAAACAGAAGAAACAAAATATTGTGTATATGAAATAAATATAGGCTAACTATGACCCCGAGAATAGGTTTTGGCTTGACCAAATTTACAAGGAATAAAGCAGGGAGAGATAAAGCCTTCATCAAGAAAATCATTAAAAATAATTATCCACTTCTTATATTCATCACTCATTCATCATTTTTTGTACATAAATTCTTTATTCTATTTTATTTATCACTTAAACCACCTCAAATAAAATGTTTTCTTCTTAGAACTTGTACATAAAATAAGTTGTAAATATTAAAAATAATTTCATGAAGAATCATTGTACATAATTGAAATAATATTAGTTTGAAAAAGATGCAAAGCTTAACTTGTCAAACCCATATCTTCTCCAAAAATTCTAAATAAAGCAAACTCTTTTTTATTGTACTTTGAATAAATAACCTTTAAAATGAAATGGTTTCATCAAAATTAGAGTTAAGATGTAAAAAGTGGCTTTTGGAATGTATTGTATATTGTGCATGTATTGTACATGATGTGAATATATTCTTTTATTTATTTTATGTATATTTTTTTAACATGGTGTATTTTAAAATATTTGTATATTTTGTATTTTATTCAAATGAAATGTAAAAAAAAAGTATAAAAGCAAAATAAATAGAAATAAAATATTGTAAATATTGTATATGGACCACTATGTATATATTGTAGATATCCCTATTTATTTAACCTAATAAACATGGCATAAAAACTAACAATATGAATAAAATCCTTGAAAATAGTTGCAAATGAAAAAATTTAACTTATATATTTATTTGTAAAAAAAATAATTAATAATACAAATGTTGTATATATAGGTATAAATACCTCTGAATAAAAGTTAATATACATACATATATATATTAACCTATGTAATTAGCTTATTGATTTTTTTGAAATAACCTAAATTAAGATTATTGAATTATTGACATTTTTATATATTTTATTTAGTTAACTTTATATTTTAATTTATTTTTAATTTATGTACATTTTCATTGTTATTCTTTCTTATACGATTTTGTCCTATTCTCCATGCAATCCCATTAGCAGACCCAGGTTAGTTGACCCATGTCAACGGCAAATTCATTAGGTCCACAATATTAAGCTTTTTGTCGGACTTCTTTCATGACTTTTTCCTGATTGACCTGGTCACATTTTCCCCATGCTTCCTTCATGAGTTCGATCACCCAATTAATCAGGATGGTCATCCGATAAGTATTTCGCTTCAATCGACCTCGGTTTAGTGCTTCGCGTGATTAAAATTTTACCAGCATTCACTTTTAAATGCCCCTCCAGGTCATTCATTAGACCCTAATCCATCTTCATCCCATTTTTCTTCCTTTCTTCAATTTAGGGGTGAGAACAAGTGAAAGAGGTCTCAATCTCGATCATCTAGAGGATAATTTATAGCCGAATCGACGCTCTCCGACGTTGGCTGGAGTTCTGTTGTCGCGTTCAGCCTCTCCAACCTTCTGTAGCTGAATTAGAGGTGATAACCACTGCCAATTCATCACAAATATTCAACAATTTATTCCACGTCTCTAGGTAGTTGTAGGTTCCAATTATTCTGATTTTTTATTAGATTTCTTATTGATAGCAGAACATCGGATTTCTTGCTCGGATCACCCCGATCGGAGCTCATCCCGTCGATTCACCATCGATTCATCAACGTACATTCATTCTAATCCAATTCCCCTGCTCCATTTCATCCTTGATTCCGCCATTTACATAAGATTTGGTCAGATCTGGCCTCGATCCTCACCTTCCACCTTCATGATGATCTCTGCCCATTTCGCCTTGTTTCCCTTTCTAATAATAATTGGTCGAGCCTCACAGGGCTTTAAGCATCTTTTGTAGTACCTACAAGTGCAAAGGATGTTTGATTTGGAGCATTTAAGCACAGCCAATTCGTGGTGGAGCAAAGAGGGACCATGTCTCTGAGCGATGAGATCTATAACATCTGATATCCACACATCGACGCAGAAATACTCTAGGATTTTGATGGAGCTAGAGCTATGTAGAATCGATTTGAGGGGATTGAGATCTGCTCGATCGAAATTCATTCAAGGAAGCCTTCAAACATGGTCATCTAGAGGCTTTCAAATCCGTATAATCAAGGGGTGTGCTCCAAATTTGATCCTCAATAATCAACCACGCCAAAATCCCATCTATTGAATCTGATCTAGAAGCATTCATCTTAGATGCAGACCTCTTAGCATCCAACACATGAATCGTATGAGACTCGTATGTATATTTATATTCCTTTCCTAAAGTCTTCCTTATTTGCAATCAATTCTTATAGTTGTAAATAACACTGTGAATAATTACATCCAGAACCTCTATGTTTATTATATTTGTATTTTAGTCCCTTTAGTATGTGTCCACATGATTTAACACGTGGTCTTCTGGCTAGTTTGCAATAACATCCCTGAAACTTTCTTCTGTTAATATTCTTGTATAAGTTTTGAATATTTGTAAATTGGTCTTTGAGTGTTTGAACATGTGTGCTTTCCATGCTTTGGTGGATATTTTGCATAAATACTCATGCTTCTTAGTTGTTAGTTATTTGTCGGTCTATAGAAATCGAATACTTGCATATCATCCCCTAATTTTAAGATTTAATGTTATTTCTTATTTTGCTTTGAATAATTACAACATTAACTCCAAAAATTCTTATAAGTTCATGCTTTTCCATTTTATTATCTATAAATTTTATTTGTTAAATTTATTTGATTTGTTGATTTAAATAATTCAAAAACTCTCCAAAATTTCCTTGCTATGAGTTAAAATTATATAAAAAATCTAAAAATAGCCTGAAAATTTGAAAAAAATTCATTTGTGTATATTTTGGTTTGTCTTATATTCTTACAATTTTCATTCAAAAATTCTTCATACAATCCAAAAAAACACAAAGTAAAGATAACCTTACAAAATTCATGTAAAATCAATAAAAAAATGAATAAAAACATTTTTAGCATTGTTTGAAAGATAAATATAATCTCCTTTTTTATAAAAATTGTTCACACATATGTTTTCCTTATTTTCTATTTGAAAAATCCAAAAACATTGTTTTATTTTTTATTTTTATATTTTCATGTTTTAATAATTTTAAAAATCCTAAAAAAAATCTTTCAAAAATCACAATAGCAAAAGATAATCAAAAAAAATATAAAAATGAGTTTATTTGAATTTTGTACTTATTTTTGCCATATTTGAAAAATACAAAAATATCGATTTTATTTTTTTTTCATTTACTTATTATTACTGCTTTGTTTCAAAAATTAAAAATATAAAAATATGCAAAATTAAAAATCAATAAAAGATCAAAAATTAGAAAATTCAAAAAATATAAAAAGGAAAATTCCATAAAAATATAAAAAACATAAAACCCCATAAAAGTAACCATAAGAGAAAAAGAATTAAAAGTGTCTTTGGTCAATTTTCTTTGAAATTAATAATACTTTATTTTTCTTAGTGCCTCCTTGTGTTTGACCATGAAAGCTGTACTAGGTTAAAAAAAAGCACATCCATTTTTTATTTCTTTCATTGGATAATATAAAATTGTTTAATTGGTTAATAATTCCTTTTGGGTCGTAGTGACACATCGATTTTTATCTTTATTTATTAATAAAGTTAAGACATAAGAAAATTCCAATTCATCAAGAACCAAATGCTAAATGCATAGAAAAGAAACCCAAATGTTCGATCTTGGAAAGTCTTCTGTGTTTGCCACAATAGTTCCCGCTAGCATTGTATAGAGCATCTCACACCAATCAGATTCTATTCCAAGCTTTTCAAAATTTAAAATTTGAGATAAGACCAAACTTAAATCTATATGAGCATGCATATTAGGTGTTTGGACCATATTTACTCATCCAAGCAACTCCTAAAACTCTAAGGGCACGATCATAAAAAACAAATACAAATAAAGCGGAAAACTCAAAACACGAGAAATACATAAAAAAGGAAAAATATGGAGAATAAAAAGAAGAAGGCAATGAAATCCGCAAAAAATCGATGAGGCCCCCAGGTGAACAATCACCCAGAAAATGGACCTCGTAGAGTGGTAGTGACCAGAACTACAAGTCCTGAGTTTTTACATATAATAATTATAAAATAAAAATACAAGTAGAACACTCTCTCACAAAATAAAAGAACATACCTAAGCTAAAAACCTTGCCCTTCTCTCTCTCTACCTCTCTCCAATCAACCTACGTAGAAAAGGTTGATATCCTTGTAGCTTGTGTGCACTAGCTTCCTAAGAAATAGCCTTCGCAATCTTGTCCCTTGCAAGAAATTCAGACACAAATAAAATAGTTATTTATAAAAAGAGAAATAAAAGAGAAGAAAAATAATATATATAATTACTTACACTGAAAACCTAGCCTATGTTGCTCCCTGACAATGGCATCATTTCATTCACCAGAGAAACACAAAGGCTGTCATGTGATCTCCCAAGGTGAGATGCACAGTCACTGAAGTGATCACTCATGAAAGATGATTAAATCAATAATAAACCCACAGATAATTATAAAGTAATGCCAATTAAAGTGGGCTAAAATTCAATATAACCCAAACACAATGTGTATGGTATACAAGTATTCTCGGTGTAGAACCAATGAGAGCGACGAGGATAGGCTAAAATTTATTTTCTATAAAGAATACACAAAAACTATTTTTGTGTATTTTTGGTATTTTTATTTTTTGTGTTTTTTATGATATTTAATTTTAATGGAATATTTAATTTTATATTTTTTAAATTTTAATTTTTATTATTTATATTTTTCTTATTTTTAATTTATCTTTCTTTTGAATATATGTAGTATGTATATATAAGTATAATATATAACTATGTGTTATATAATTATATAAAAATCCTGTAAATATATACAATCATAGTCCTCTTCATTATTTTTAAATGTATTAAAAATATCTACAAGTATTTATAATAATTATATATATATTGATAAGTATATAAATATATATTGGCTATATAGACTTTTATTTATATACAAAGTTAAAAATATTCAAAACTTGCAAAATAAATTGTTTTTGTCTTTTTTTATATTTGCTCTATTTATATAATTTTTTTCGGAATTATTGTTAACTTTTATGCATTTTAAAATCCAAAATATTCCAAAATAGAGAGTAATTAAATAGGCTGAAGTGTTTTGAGATTTAAAAAAAGATAATAAGTCCAAAATTTCACAAAGTTATTTTTAATATGCAGTTATATGTACATTAAAAATGTAGAATAGAAAACTACTTTTTTATTTTTTTAAATTTTTTTCTGATTTTTTATGGTTATTTTGTTTTTAAGGTTTTATTTTGTTTTTTTAATTGTTGGTATGTAGTTGTATTATATAATAATATATAATGTCCAATTTTTTGGAAATTTTAAGTGCTTTTCTAATTATATTGTATGTTTGACTTTAATAGAGAACCAATAACATCAAAATGAATTTTAATTAATGGAAAAGTGTAGGAAATTGCTAAAATAATTTTGTAGCTTGAATAATCACAATATAGAGCATATTCATCTATTTTCCCATAATTTTCCATGAACATAAGCTATTTAATCCAAAATAAAAAAACATAAAATTAATTACACGTTTATATCGGGGCATATTTGTAATAAAAATAAAGTCTATGTTTTACTTGCAAAATACCCAAAAGTTTTGAATATTTATACAAAATTTATGTACTAAACACAAATACTCAAACTCATGAGGTTTCAGGTGCAAAATGCCAACTCATGTGGAGCACCACGTGGACTGACTAGACAACTGACCTATGTGTAATTTACAATAATATTCAGAGCCCACTTGCGAACTTTACACAAAAATTTAAATGTAAACTAATATTTATAGGGCAAATATTTAAAAAAATAGACGGGGTTACTAAGTAATTTACCCCTGAACATGCATGATCGGAGGGCGGAGAGGCATCCATGTGGCTTGACGCGCTGCTCCAAAGGGGCTTCGCTCATTTTTTAATCAAGGGCCTAGATTAGATCTGGTCCCAAGCCTGACCTGATGTTGGAGGAAGCTTATGGAAGAACTCCTAATGAACTCACCATCGATGGGCATTGATTCCTGAATCTACTTGCTTTTAGCCTCCTCCTCTTCAATTGAGCAACTCCTCTCCTTCTTGGGACTCTTGCGCATCAATAGGATCTGTCATATGTGTTCGAGGCTTACTGGAGAAGCCCATGAGCTAGTGATGCCTAGAGCTCATGTTCTAATGTTAATATGGAACTCTAGGTACTTTTTCCATTCGCAGACCTACACGAAAGGATAATGGTCTCGAGTTGGACGTGGTCGACCCATTAATGAAGCTAGTTACACATAAGTGAGACAAGATGATGGGACTCCAACAAAGGTGGCGGAGGAGTTCAGTGACATGATTCCATGCGGGAATCAAGGGGAGAGCGGGGGGCAAATGCAGAGAACTCAATGGGAAAGGGAATGGAGGCGATAGTTTAGGGGTGGACCAAGGTGGATTCATGATAGATTCGGGTGTTTGAGCCTAGTGCTCTGACAATGTGATTTTTAAAATTAGGCTAAAACTACGATGAGTTAATGACATTAAATCTAAATCTAAGTTATTGGAATGAAATTAAAGGAAAATGAATTAATCTAGCAACTCAACAGGCTTGGAAGCTTGGTGCAGGAAATGTCACCAGAGGAGTTGCTTGGCTGACCTTTGATTTGGCCCTCTACCACTTTCTCCATGGCAAAAAAGTCCAGAGTCTGACATGCTGCCACCAGGAACTCAACGGCAAGGTCCAATGGGGTTACAGTGAAGCAATGGAGATCAGACACAAAATCAAGGTTTAGGGTCTTTTTTTATAACTATGGGTTTCTACCAAAAAGATGGAGAGATGGAAGGAGCAAGGATGAGAGTTGATGTAGTTTCCGGTATGGGCGGTGAAAAGTGAGATCGGGCAACCAAATAGTGGTTGTCTCGAGCAGGAAGAAATGATGGAGGTGGAATGAGAATTCAGAGAAAATGGGTAGGTGGCTCTTCTAACATGGGTGGGTCTTGAGGTTGTACAGTTGACCTGCTGAAATAGCCAAGTCCCAAGGAAAGAGTCGTTCGATTTCACAATGCGAGATCGAAATTGTTGAAGTGACCTCTCGCAAAGATCTCCACTAAATTCAACAATTAACCCACTATATAAAAATCAATCAAGCATATGTAGATCGAAAATTATTATAACCCTATAATGTTTGTGTATAGTGGACAAGAAGGTAGGGTGTCGAACACATGGAACATGAGATGTAGAAATGTATATTACCTATAAATAAATAATACAAGTATATGTATATATGAAGGCACAATATAACTCAATGTGTTGTGGGTTTTGAATATAATAAAATAATTAAAAATATTTTTAATTTTTAAATTATTAATTTTTTGATTTTCAATTTCTTCTTCTTATTTTGTATATAAAATATAATATATAAGAGTATATATGTATATAAGGTAATATATATAGAATATAAGTAATAAATAGAAGAATATATATGATAAATGTACACAAATCATAATATAGCCCAAAGAACAATCTTCTTTATCTTTTAAAGGTCTTAAAATATTTATCGGGTATTATCACAATTATTAATAGTATAAACTATATATAATAATATATAGGTATATATAGGATATATAGGGTATTATAATTATAAATATAGGTACAAAACTTTCAAAATAAAATCTTTTTATGTTTTTAAATTTTTTTTTATTTTTTAGAATTTTCTAGGGATTTTTGCTAATTAATTTTTACTTTAAAAATCTAAAATAGTACGAAATAGAAGTTTTTTAATGAGGTCGAATTGACTTGAGAATTAAAAATCACACAAAGGTTCGAAGTTTCTCAAAACAAATTTTAATACATGATAATATGTATAAAAATTAGTAAAACGCTTCTTTGTGTTAGAAAGGGTTTGTTAAATTTACGAGTGTTATTTTAGATTTTTTGTGTTTTTTGGTCTAGAATTATAAAATGCTTTAATAAAAAAGAGATTTCTTTTGCATTTTTTCAATAAGGTTTTATATTTTTTTGTATTTTCTATGTCAAAAGGGAATAGATAGCTCTACTCAATTTTTAATAAATAATAAATGCAAACAAAATGGCAAATAAAATTTGTACCATGAACAAGCAACCAATCTTGCCCTTACACCTATTTTTGCTTTTTTTTAGAGCACATGAGCTTTTTTGATAAAAAGAAATGCAAAAATAAAATTTAATCTGGCTAGCAGGGGCATATTTGAAACTAAAATAATGTCCATGGGATCACACAGAAAATAACCTTAAAATTAACCCTGGAACTTAATTTTTAAGTACCAAATATTAAATAGAATACCTGGAGGGGTACGTTGCAAAATGTGCCCTCACATGGGGTCCATGTGAGTTAGCATGGCACGCGAGTAAAGTGAAAATCAACAAGTTATATGGGCATACATGCAAAATGTGCCAAAAGTTTGAACTTATTTAAAATATTACAAAACATTTTACAAAAAAAATGTAGAGGGGGTCGGATGCAAAAGTTGTCAATTAACTATGTTTCATCCTACCATTTTGCTTTTACCACGTGGACGATCCAATGGATGCTCTCACATACCCATTCGAATTAAATGTATGGCCTAGATTGAATCTGGGATGTATTATTCATCCAACTACTGAGAAGAGGGTTGCAAGAACTCATGAAGAATTAGAGGTCTGCAATGTTTAATTTGGCTTTTCTCCTTATTCTAGCATCCTCCTCTCGATCTGACAGTGGTCTTAGCTTCCTGGCTCTCCACCACGTATGCAGATGGTCTCCCACGATGATGGGGACGACTGATGAGGTTAGATAGCTCCGACTGACCTGGAGCAACTCCAGGTGCTTGATGAGGTTCCAGATGGGTCGCCAGGGGTCGATACATTCACCAAAAAGTTGCTCGGCTCGAGGGCTACTCCATGAGCCTTGGAATTAAGATGAAAGTACTCAGAGATTAGATGGTGATGTAGCAATGAAGGGCTACAGAGGAGCCTCGACTCGTAGATCCAAGATGGATCTGGGCGGAATAGATGGATGAATCGATGGAGAACGTGATGGAGTGTGCAATGGGATGGAAAAGGAGGCGGATTAACATACAGATTATAGAGAATCTATCTAGAGCTCAATCTCTAGGCAATCGGGGACTTTTAAATTTGTGATTAAAGACACAATCAAACTATGAAAGGATGGAAATAAATATATAACTAAAGATATACCTAGAAACTAAGAATGGGGCCTTGACTCGACTGGAATCGAGCAGACTGGACTGACTAGTGGATCCCCTCCAGCGATTATGTGGATCACTCCCCTGCGCCTCCTCCTTACTGCAAAGCCTCTGATCTTCAAGTTGTCACCAAGATGAATTGAATATAGTGCCTATGTAGGAATAAGAGACATAGGAGAATGCTCAAAATTTGAGGAGAGTTGGAGGAGCAAATTTATAAGCTGAGAAATGGGGAACTTTGATCGAGGGTCGTGGTTGAATCAAGGACGATCGATGAGATCTTTGGTCATAGTGGGAATTAGGGAGATCTAATCTCTAGGAATTAAGTGATACACCATGGAAAAAAATAATATCCTCGAGCGGAAAAAGGGGAGAAGAATCGGAGTCTGACACTTCAGAGCTAAATGAAGAGAGTTGGGGCCAGTTGACCGAGGTCAACTCGCAGATGCTTTTGATTGGTCCAATAGACCAACTAGAAAATTCCTTGGAAGAAAGGATTAGTAAAATCAATAGTAAATAATAAATGAATGAATTAATTATTTTTTTTCTAAAACATGAAAAGTGTTGGTAATTTAGCATAGTATTTTATGCATTTTAATTTATTTTATGAGGCTTTTTATTGCAAGTTAATATTTACATGTAAGAATATAGGTATATACACATGTAATTCGGTATTTTTATTTTCATTTTGTATTTGTTTATCTTATATAAGTATTATACATATTTTCACTTATTTTTATACACATTTAGAAATTTTTATTGTATTTTTTATGAGTTTATATGTACACTTAATTAATTATGCAAATATTCTTTATAGTTACCTATGTTTTAGAGTACATTATTTTTTGTATTTTATTTTTGATGGTATTATGTTTTTTAATTACGCACAGATGTTTTAAAAAATATATAAAATTTAATAAAAAAATAAACGAATTTGAAAAATACAAAGAATAAATATATTGAATAATATATATATACTGCAAATAGGTGCCCAAATCCTAAATGAATGAATCCACGTTCATTAAATAGCTTATTAATAAAATTGAAGGTGATTTTGGCCCATTTCGATACAGTATGGAGAGGTTAAAGGTCTGTCAGGTTATTTTACCTTTTATTGTGTGTGTCCCGGATTGTGCACTATTTTAATGTGAACTAAATTTTATATTTTTAACTACAATATTCATGTTGAGGATTTTATTATGAGGTGTAAAAATAATAAAATAAAAAGGTGCCACAATGCAATTATTAGTGAATTCAAAAACTATGGTTTTGTGTATATTTTGTAAAATTTATCTACCCTATATCCCCCTACTTTATTACTTGTCGGCCAAGTCATCATGATGACTTGGTATTGGGTTCTAGGGTCACTAAACAACTATGATGTCTCTTTTTTTCTCTTTGCTGCCTTTATACATTATTTTAGATAATGTTTTTTACAATTACAGAGTGTCTATTTTATAATATAATGACCTATACATCCATTTAGCTAGGGATTTTAGGACAAAATGAAATAATAAAAGTGATGAAAAGAAGATTCATCACCCCCTATACTTGCCTTTACTTGTCCCTAGCAAACGCATATTCCTATAAGTGCAGAAAAGAAAATAAAGAAAAGAAAAAGAAAGAACATGTAATGATTTTAACTTTTAAACTTGTCCTCACAAAATCATAGTTTGGACTTCAGTTGGATCTTTAGATTTTAGTTTGGTTGGAATCTTGTTAAAACCAGACTTGAAACATAATAACATCCAAGAATCACACAAATCTAGCCAAGTCTCCTCAAAAGTCAGGTCAGAACAAGTCAATCTCACATGCAACCCCTTATGAATATGAGTCTATCTTGTACAATCTGAGTGATACATAGCTCCTCTTGGTTGAAGTGGTAAAAGTCAAGCTTCTCCAACAACGTGACCCTAATTCGACAATCTAGTGACTCTTTCCTCAAGAAGCGGGGTATTCCCTTCTAAGTTCAAGTGCAACCAGCTCAAGAAGAGGAGGTAGAGAAGAGAATGGTCGATAGGCAGTGTAGCTACCTATCCTGTGATGCTTGACCAGTGTAGCCAAGTAATCCAGCTGCAGGATCACATGTATGTTTGACATTGGAGCTCAAGCTTGCTTATGGAATACATATATGCTCCGACGGGAATTGAATTTTATTGATTTTTTCCCTTCTATCTTTTTATAGTTTTTATTTTTGCACTTTTGTATTCAAATACTATCCACAAAAGTATTTACACAAGGATTTTTCCTCTTGAGCCACTAGACTATCCCTCTTTCAAAGCATTATTACAACCCACAACATCCTTTCATTAGACCTCATGGCTATTAAATTGGTTTCGTGGACAATGTCCACGGTATTGTGACTTCGTATGTTTCCATTCACTTGTCTCTCATGCCGACAAATCCACCCCTCTACCACTTAAACTGAGTTGAAAAAAATGCAAGGTGCATGTGTGCAAGTTAGGTCAGTATCGACAAGAGTTGTGTTTGTGTGTTTCGAAATATTCTACTTAGGTAGTCAAGATGACACTGAACCGAGTCTTGTGATTTTAAAGAATTAAGTCTAGCAGACCTGAAGCCCATCACTTTAAGTTCTCTTAAGGTTTTTGTTATTAAGTGGATAAAAGTTCCAACCAAGCTCCAATCTCTTAATTTTATTTAGACTTGTTTAATTGTCATACCAATCTGAAAAATGCAAATGCCATGTATAATGCAGAAAATATTTTTGTTAAACCATTTTCTTATTTTGAACTTTTTTTAGATTTTTGGAAAAGTATTGCAAATATTATCTAATTTTGAAATCATTTTGTAGATTTTTTATGGTTTTTGATTTTGCAAATTTGTAGTGATTTTTCAAAAAAAAGTTAATAAAAGAATTATGTGCAATGATTTACACAGAGTGCATCTTTTTATTTACAATAATTCAGATGAAGAATGCACGCAAGGTATTTATAAGGTAGAGTTTATTTTGCTAGAAGTATGTACAAGGTTCTCAAAATAATTTGAAAATATTTTCTCTGATATTTTGGAAACTTTGTTTTGAAAAATAATTTGATATATATTTTTATAAACATTCATAAAAATCGAAAATTATTTTGCCAAGAGTTTTCAAATAATAAGTATAGATTTCTCGAAGTATTTTCGCAATATTTTTCAAACCATTTGCAAATAGATTTTTAAAACATTTTATTCAAACAAAGGAAAAGAAACTTTTACAACCAAAACATTTTTACAACAGTTAGAAAACACTTCACAAAATTTTTTCCAAGCAACTTCAAAAGATTTGTCAAAGAGATTTTCTAACCATTTTTGAAACATTTTGCAAAACATTTTAAACTTCATTTATTAATCAGTAATTATAAAGACTTTAATATGTAATAGAATTTTTATTAATTAGGAATATTATTAAAAGTATGCAAGTGCAAGTTGTGGCTAAAATATATACAGAGTATATATGACCCCTAATACTTAGCTTGAGTTATTTCCTCATAGGTCGGAGAGAAAACTAAGTCATAACTTGAACTAAGTATAGGAAAGTCTATTTTATAACGATTGAATAATGAATGAGAAGTAGGTCAACTCCCTGTACTTAGGATCAAATAATCCTATGTATAATAGACGGTACACAAACTAGGGTGGGTCGAGGGTGGGAATAAACAAATCAGCGGCTTGTCTCCCCCTATACTAAGGGTAAAATATCCCTAAGTAAAGAAACAATGCCAAAAGTTGTGGAGATAGGGTAGGGGATTAAAGAATGATAACTCAATACACTCGTCCCCTTATACTTACGGTGAATTATATCTTATGTATAACAATGATCAATGGGGTGAGTGAAGTTTTCAAAAGAATGAATGAATTAAAAATAAAAAGATGAAAAGAAAAAAGTGTAATTACACAAAAAAGTTTTTGATTGCCTTGTCTAAATCTTCAGATGTTGCTGCCGGAAGTTCCTACTCATAGACCACCTGAATATAGTCAACCATGGACATGAAAGTATGATGCTCAAGATAAGACTTCAAAAGCTGTTAGTTGATGATGAAGGGTCGTGCGTCAACTGACAAAACTGATATAACAATACTTTCATTGTCATGCACATGCTTCACTATAAACGGTCCAGTTCACTTGCTCTTCAAATTCCCTAGGAAAAGTTTTAACTTTGCTTCAAACAACTAGACCTTCTGACCAGGTTCAAAAGTATTGCAGCAGATGTGCTGGTCGTGCCACTTCTTGACTGTCTCCTTGTAAAAAAAGGCTATTGTTTTATGCATAGACACATAATTTGAGAAGTCGTTTCAGATCTAGTATTTTTGTTCTTTCATGCTCTCTTCATATTCAAACAACAGATATTGAATTTGCCCATATTAATTTATGAATCAACTCGACGGGCATATAGCATGGCTTGTTGTATACCATGCGGTAGGGAGACATTCCCAAAGGTGGCTTGTATGTAGTTTGGTAGTTCCAGAGAACCGAGTCGAGCAGTTGAGACCAGTTCTTTCTGTCTGGACGTACAAGCTTTTGGAGAATCGTCTTGATTTCTATATCAAAACATTCTGCCAAGCCATTATACTTTTGGTGGTATGGAGAAGCTATTCGATGTTCAATGCAATATTCCTTAGTCAGCTTCTTCATCTCTCTATTGATAAAATGGCTACCCCCATCAGATATCAAAAATTTAGCGATCTTGAACCGTGCAATGTTGTGCTTCTTCATAAACTAGTAGAGAGTGTGACTGTCAGCATCTCGGGTTGGGACATCCTCCTCCCAACTACTTGCGTAGTCGATAGCAAGCCGAAAAACTCATAACCTAACTGTTGGGAAATGGTCCCATGAAGTCAATGCCCTACGCAACAAATACGACAGAAATATGCATATACTTCAGGTGCATCGTGTCTCTCATTCCAATGGTGTTGCCCATCTTTTGACTATCGGTACATTTTCTCACAAAATCTTCCGCTTCCTTAAAAAGAGTCGGCCACCAAGGGCCACAACATAGCACTTTTGTTGTCGTAGTGGTGCCCTCCTAATTTTCTAGCATCACGATGTTCAAGGACATTGTGGACTTCCTCCTGGGGAATGCAACTTGATGAATCTACGATTATCATTCTTTATTCTTTTATTTTACCTTTATCTCTTTAGCAGAAACACATATAATTATATGTAAATATAATAAATTGACATTGTACATGTCTTTGTCCATATTGCATAATTTACACATATTTTCAAAAAATGAAAGAATAAAGTGAAAAGAATAAGAATGATGTATTTAGAATAAATATAGAGTGACCCAAACCCTAAGAGAAGGTCAAACCTTGGCCTGCTCGAGGCGAAATATATGTAGGGGGAAATATGGTATATTGTACATAGTACCTATACAAATAAATATTTACATTTTTTTTACATATTGTAAATACCATATTATTTTAAACACATGTATATAGACCTAATAAGAAAATGAAAACAAAATAAAAATCTTAAAACACAAAATAAAATTAAAATAAAATCCATAATTCGTTGTATGAAAACAAAATAAAAACATGAAAATATAGAATAAAATTAAAATAAAATCCATAATTTGTTATACAAAAGCCACATATGTGTACATTGTATACATTACCTATTTATTTAAATACGTTTATTTTACTTATAAAAATCAAATAGAAGTCATTTTATATTACTAAAATGGTTTTGTAAGCAAATAAAGTATAAAATAATTAAAGTTTTTGTAAAATAATAAAAAATACATGTGTATAATATATAGGTATATTATACATGTGTATAATACTTTATACTGTACATACTGTATATATGTCATCATAAAAAATTTAAAATTCACAGAAAATAGCTTATAAAATAATAAACATTTTTCATTTTATTCTCTTTTTTATTTTAAAATCATTAACTATTTTATATTTAATATTCTTGTACTTTGTAAATCCTTATTTCAGATTTGTCCACAACATATTGTTGACCTCGGTCAACCCAATATTCAAGCTGACCAGACCCGCTCCACCTTCGCGAGACCTGTTTTCTTCATTTTTTCCCGATCGTGTCTGGCATCCATTAGCATTGATTCTTGTGCCTGATTATGCTACTATGATCCATGATCCTTATGGATCCCTAGGCACAACTGGATCCTCCAAGGGTTTTACGATCTCCTCGAATCTTTTGGACCATGGGTGCTCCTATAATCATCTCTTCCTCCTCCCGAGCTCAGTAGATCATTCATCACCACCTTCTTGCCCCCTAGCTACCTCCAGCTGAGTGACAGGAGTCTGGAATGTACTATGGAGCCTTGTTTGGTGGTCTGTGTATGAAGCTCATCGCGTGGTTGGAGCGTCGCCGCGAGAAGCCTCCTTTGCCTCCCGCAGCCTAGTCGAGTCCATAACCTTATCGTTCGCCTCACCTGAACTTCGGGAATCCTTAAGAAGCTCTAGGTACCCTCCATTTCGCTTATGCTTCCCTTTCCTAAGATTCAATCCATATACTCTGCCACTATTCACCAGCTCCGACCAGCTGGTCGGACCCCCCATTCACTCACATCCCACATCACAGATCGATCCGCCGACTCATACCCCATCTCCCTACGCAACCTGACCCCTTAGACTCACTCATCGGAGTGATATTAAGGTTTGGTATCCCTCTCCAATGTACGACGGAGATTGAACTTCATTTCCCACTCATTTCTCTCTATTTTCCATATGGGTGTTGGTTCGCGTGAGGAGACCTAGTTGGTGGCCAAGCTGCTCAGGCAGAGTAGGTCCAGGAGGAGCACCACCGCTCCGACAATCCGCTTGTGAACCTTTTCATCAGAACCGTTCATTAGACGCGGAGCATCCTTATGAAGGTGCTAGACCCCTTGGAACACCGATCCAACCACCCGTTGAACACCCATCTTCGATCGAAGCTCCCCTGGTACCTGTTCTTCAAGTAGGCTCCGTACCCATCAGATCAAAAGAAGCTCCCTTAGATTGAATATGAAATGCATGATCATTCTCTTTTTCCATAGCATCAGATCAGCTTTTGACGTGGATCCAACATGCATGCTCACCTGTGATCAGAGCCGTCAGATCCACATCCTAACGACCCCTAAGAACCATACGCCAGTGCCACCACCAGCACCGTTAGATCTTTTCGTAGAAGCATATCGTAACTGTAGGTTAGAGCTTGTGCTCCACAAACACTTAAGGGTATATTTACTTTTTACGCTTGCATGTCTTTTATTTCGCTTTAGTCCAATAAATAAAATGTATAGTTAAGAATATTTGTAGATTGGACCCTCTAGTTTATTTATTTGCATGTCATTCCAATCGAGTTTGAATCAAGTACGTCCCCACGTGATTATTTGGGTTGTTTACAATATCTTCCCCAAACTTCTCTATTGTTATTAAATGAACACTATGTTTTGATATTTGCACTTATACCTCTGACAGCCTGGATCACATATTGTGCATGTCCTTTCTGGATTAATTGCTTAGTTGTCCCCTTGACTTTTATTGTATGTTATTATTAGGCCCTCAGAAATTACTTTCTTTGCTAAAAGGTCCTGATAAACTATTTTTGACTATTAGTCTTCTACTTAATTTAATAAATATTAAATGAACTCTAAAAATTATCTAAAAATTATCTAAAGCTCATGCTAGCATTTATTATTTTTGGTAATTTTTGGGTGTTGATTTGTGTGCATTTTCTATCATTAATAATTCAAAAACCCTAAAAAGTGTTCTATTTGTTAGAAAAATCATAAAAATTCAAAAAAGCCTTGAAAAATTCCACAAATATTATGGTGTGTATTTTACTATCCTTTAGTTCCAATATCATTTTTATTGAAAAATACCTTCTAAAAACCATAAAAATTACGAACTACTAAAAAATTACAAAAAATTATACAAAATTACTGAAAAATCCAAAAATAGTGATCTCAGACTCTTTTTGTAGATATCTTCCTATATTTTATTATAAAAATCACTTCCAGGAATTTAGACATCTTAATTTTTAACTTAAAAAATACTCCTGGTTGTGCACTATTTATTATTTTTGTCACTTTTTTATTTTAAAAAATAACAAAAACATTTGAAAAATCTATAAAAAATATAAAAAAATAATATAAAATATATATAACCCAAAAATATTTTTATTGTAATTTTCTGAGTGTTTCGGTCCCTTAGAAAAATATTAAAAAAGTGTTTGTGTGTGTTTCTATCACTTGTGCTTATTTCCATCTTATTGAAAAATTAAAAACCACAAAAGGGATTTTTGCTCCTGAAATCACACTACTTGGCTCTTAATTGTGTTCCCTGTGTTCAACCTTAGTCGCTATAATAGGTAAATAAAAGTAGCGAAACTGCTTACATTTTGATAGTTCATCTTGTAGTAGTTTGGTTTTCTCGATTGTTCGTTGCATTGATATGGGTCACAATGACGCTTTAATTTATTACTTGACTTGAGTTGATTTTTTCATACATCAGATTGGTATCGTTGTCGCGGAGCACAGCTCAGCAGTTTGATTTCACCTTTTGTCTTTATTTATTATAATTGCTTTTGACCTTATTCTATTTGCTTTTTGTGCGAGGAACTGCTTGGGGGACGATCCGTTTCTCTTTAGATGGATCACCACAGGAGGAGGAGAAGAGGCCTGTAGTAGTTATTTTAGATATAGTTATTTATTTCAGCAAAATTCTTGTAATAGTCTAAAACATTTGGACATTCTCTAGACACTTGAACCATTTCGGGGTCTGTTTCGCCCAGTGCCTGTGCACTCGGGGGACCTCATCGAGTTTTTCTCACGATTTTCTGCCTTTTATTTTCTAATTGATTCCCGAGGATTTGACCCCTAGATTTAGGACTTTTATTGCTTGATCTAGGTACATATCTAAGGTCCAAACACTCTAGTAGACTATTTGCTCCTATAGATTTTATTTGTACTTAATCAAATAAAGAAAAAGTTAACTTAATTAGCTCAGAGACCATGCATCGAGAGAGACCGTAGACAACACTTGCAGGATCCACTGTGGTGGGCACAAATCGTCCTCTAAGATCCAACTCAAGTCTCTTATCTGATTAATTAACTACCAGCTCTTCCCACTAATAGAAGTTGCTCATCTTAGGGACAATTTTCTTGTCCATCATAAAAACTAGTTTTATTCCCGTCCTTATATTTTTGTGTGGATCATCCTGCATGTAGAGTGTTGGAGTAAGTTACACATTTCTATATCCGCATGCATCATTGTGTTTGATCGCACATGGATTTTTCCGTCTTCCTCCCCCTATTTTCTTGGATTTAAATAAAAAGAAAATCGGAAAATTCATTAGTCGTTGCATTATTTTTAAAAATACATAAAAAGAGATAACCAAATAAAATCTGACCTAAAACCAAACTTCACTTAAAAATTCTTGTTTTGGGGAGAGTAACCCCCTCATTGTTTGATTTTATCTGCAGAGAGTTGAGTGAATCACACAGTAGGATAGAGCCATGCCTGAGCTCTCTTTAGTTTACTTGTTCTAAAAACAGTTAGCTATTTCTCCAGTGAGGGTCTACAGGTAGTCCGTAAACATCTGCATTCCCTTAGCAGAGTTTGTGGTTTAGAGGATGTCACGTAAGCATGGTCCTCATGCAATGGGTAGTCGAAAATGTTTTGTACTTACACCTATATTGGTTGGGAAGTAGGAGCAACCTGTCGTAGGAATACTGGTTCGTCTCCAGGGATAATCGAGCTCCTAACAACTCACTTAACTACTCTTCTCGATTGTATCAGATGCGATCGGGAGCGACTAGTCGCACTAGTTGCTCGATGCAGCGGAATTTACAAAAAAATTTAATGTGATAAAACCACGTGATCCAAGAACCTTTATCAGATGGTTTCATCTAAACCACAAATAGGTATAAGGTTTACCTCTTGAAGCGTGGTTGCGATCGAGTCTCTAAGAGAAAAGGCCTCCTATCTCAAGTCTGATCCAATGGAGGAGACGCTTACGAGCAGGTTGATGAGACGCGTCCTTCTCGCAATCCATGATGATGATCCAAGCAGTGAATCTCCTGATCTCGTCACACGAGATCCAACGTCTTCTTCATGAGCGAGGCACATAGAAGGAGATGGAGATCCATGAGCAAATACTCTGGCAGCATAACGACGATGCTACAGCGATGGCGACTCTCTCAAGGGCTCCATGGTGGACGACCACAATGAGAGAGAGAGAGACATGATGTGTAGAGAGAGAGAGGGAGAGAGCATATGTTGTTGTTGTAAATGTCTTTTCCCAAAGAGTAAGGGGTTCCTCTTCTTACATAGGGTTTTGGGAGTCCATGGATCCCAATCCATGGACAACACACAATCAATGGATGAGATTGGTTTGTGTTTCATTCAATGGCTAAGATGTTGTTGTAAAAACACAACATCCATTGATTTAATTTAAATTAATTTATATTGATAAATCAATATAATTAAATCCAAATTAAATTACCTTTGACTAGAGATAGGATAATGAGGAGACCAACCTCATCTCCTAAAAGAGAGGAGACGGCTACTCCTCTCCACATGGAGAGTAGTGGTTGTCCACTCCTCTTGAGAGGAATGGGTCTATCTCCTCTAATTATCATGAGATCTTATTATCTCATGATATCTCCTAATCTCTTATCGAAAAAATATTTTTCACAAAAATAATTAGAAATTATCTTGTGAAAATTTTCAATCAAGCCATTGAAATTATGTGAATCTCATTCACAACCCAAAACAAAATGTAATTATATTTCAATTCATCATTTAATGTGAATCCAATCCACATTAATAATTAATCAACAAATATAAATCACAATATGATCTCTTTAATTTATTATAAAACACATTCATAATATACCTGAATAATATGGATAGTGTTATCCACATTATTCATATCCATGATAAATAAATCACATTTAATCATCTTGGATCTCTTTTCTCATGTGTCCAAATAACATGAATCACATTCACATTATTCACAACTTTGATAATTAAATCACATTGAATTATCTAATATAACTCTCATTATAATATTATTCATCATAATTAAATCACATTTAGTTATACATTTTCTCAATGCTCAGATACATATATCAACAATGAAATTATCCATGAACACTTTCAAGTATAATGCGCTTTCTCCGCGGATACGTGGAGATATGGACAAGGTGATTGTATTATTCCACATATAGTAACTTGGATATTAAGATCAAATCTCAAATCCAGATCTTGCGAACCTCCATAGATGCTTGATTAAATCAATACTGCAAATCTTATCTTCTGATTGCATGTGAATCACATAAAGATCAATGTCCAACATTTGGACTAAGATCAGATTAGTTCAGTCAAGCTTCCAAAGCGAGACGACCACGCATGGAATTTTATTCTTCCCAATATCTCATGAGTGAGCTCATGTCTTCCGGTTCAGCATGAACATGTATGATCCCTTTGAGAGATTGTATTATTCATATGCCCTTGCATGAACATTTGCACGCCGGTGTATAGACCTTGGTTAGGTCATCAACCTATTGGTCTGCTAAATGTGCATTCTCAAACATATAGTAACACATCTGTCATCGGTCAGAGGATGCGTGCCTATATCGTGATAGCATACGACATAGGTCTTTGGTTATCTCGATCTCGTTAGGTCAACTCTTTGACCTAACTAATCTGACATCTCTGAATCACTATTCCCATGTAGAGGACCTGAATAAAGAGGTCGGTCGGATTTCAGCCAAATGAGAAAGGATTGCCATCTCCTACTCAGGCTGGAGATCATCTCTTAACAATCATTTGGTGGTGCTTGATGAGTCCTCAATCTAACTCTTTAGGTATTCATCCAAGCACCAGCCTCTATGATTCAATGACTGAATCAACAGATGTATGATCATTAAGATGGCCATGGTACATAACCCTAATTGTACTAAGGGACCTATTATGAAAATTAATTATTCTTCACTTCAGATCATGGAATGATATTTGCTGTAACATTTATTGCATAATGGCTCGACGTGGACTCGCATGTCCAACATTATCACCAAAATAGAAACTAAAAAGATGAAAGACAGAATACTCACGATCATCACTATGTTGCGTTGGTGATTTGAGGATTTGATTTTTCATCGTGCTTGCTTCCCATATCAAATCTTCATAAATACCCATAACAAGATGATAAGCCAAAGATCTCTTAGGTTTCATTTGGCAACACCGATTTGCATCACTCCTCCCCGATCATATATGGCTAATTCAGAGATCTCAGACCTGCTCTCTAAGCCTGATTTCACCTCCACCTTGTTCCCCCTCGACTATCCTTCTTCCACTCCTGAAGTACGGACTGAGAGGCTAGAACAACTATACATTCACTTGACAACACCTCAGCTAGGGTCTTTTACCTTCGTAGAGACTGGTGAGATGGCCATCAATGAGGGAAGAAGCGATGAGCAGCCGCAGACATCATCGTTTGTGTTAGACCAGGCCGTCATCAACAACATATTGCGTGCTTCCCGGGAGACCATGGAGTGACAGATCCGAGACCAGGGTATATTCATGGCAGAAGTGAGGAGGGAGCTTACATAAATGCGAGATGGGCGAGATGAGCCAGAATGACCAGCCGGTAGAGAAATACCAAGAGTTGATGGAGGACGCCAGGACGACCCACAAGATCTAGGAAGACTAGCATGCACCATGAGACAGTTGCACAACCCTGGTGCAATCCTTAAACATCGATGGATCTAGCTGATAGCCATACTGGGCGACTGTGAGCTTCACTCTCAAACCATCCAGCTGTTGCCCAAGTTTCATGGTCTAGACATCCAGGAACCCCATCCACATAGGAAGGAGTTCAAGATGATCTACAGTACCGTCCACAATGGATTAGTCAATGAGGGCACTATCAAACTTATCTCCTTCCCATTCTCATTGGTTGACAGAGCAACCTATTGGTTGAAGCATTTAAGAAAGGTGATCACTACTTGGGAGCAGCTTCGAACCGAGTACTTGAATAAGTACTATCCACTTGGTCGTACCAACGCAACAAGAGCCATGGTCAACAATTTCACCATGATCCCAAACTAACACTTCCACGAAGATTGTGATTGTTTTAGATAGCTCATCAACAGGTGCCCCTACCATGAAATTAGCAAGCCAAACCTCGTCCGGAATTTCTTTTGTCGGTCGACACTTGAGCTGCAGGGGTTAGGAAACACCTTGTGTGGAGGTTACTACTTTGCCAAGGACAAATACCAGGTCTGGGCCATCTATGAGAAGATTGTAGAAAACTACACAGTGATGTCCCAAACCCCCATCTACACTCAGGGGAAGCCTTTTCTACAGGCAGTTTCTTACTAGATGATTACACGCATTGAGGTCTGTCCTTCTACATCTTCATCGACAACAACACTACTAGAGTGTTTGGTTGTGGATATGGGTATTATAACCCATAAGTTATACCGGATATAGATCATAGAGAAGAAGCAGTGCTAGGGTCTGATAAGCTCAATAAGATTGATGAGCTGGCCCAAACATTGAGTGACTTGAAGGCCCATATCATGTGTCTCTAAGAGGCACAAACGGCTTCTCAGCCCCATTCCAGTCACGGACTGATCTAGGGAGCGGCGCTTCAAAGTCTTCCGCCTCAAACCACCAGGTTCACCACATCCAGACAGAACCGATCCCGTAGCTCCAGCAGTACTAGTGACCGCCACCCTCTTCAGACACTCAAATGATGGTATATCACCCGGAGTAGCCCTTAGTAGCCCTTCACCTGCGACTCCACGAGCAACAGGAGCTATTGATGGAAGTCAACGGGATCTGGCACTCCTAGTACCAACCACAGCTCGGGATCTGTCGTGACCACCCCGGCTTACGCTTGTCTACTGGAGGCACTTCATCCCAGCAGCAGCCCCCGACACAGGCAGGGAAAGGCAGCCAACTACAGCAACCCCAATACTCCCTCCAGCAGCAGCAACAACATGGTCTTCATCCCCAGTATCATGGACAATAGTGGATGCAACAACAACCACATAAGCAATACTCCCAATCTCTCCCTCACTACTAGCAGAGATAGCCTCATTTCCAGTGAGGCAACCTGTCCAGTTCTCATCCACACTATTATGAGAGACAAACCGTAGATGATATCTCTCGCATGTTGACAGACCAATAGGCTACCTTCCGGCAAGAGATGGACGAGTTTCGACATGAAATGAGGGAGATAACCAAAGGCAAGGCTACCATACCTGCTTAGATTGAACCTAAACCAAACAATCTGATGAGAAAGTCTGAGCAAGTACAATCTACATTGATCGCCTCTCCTAGTGATATTTTGGATGACACTTGTTATATATTTGATGTTGATTTTGTGACACTCCTAAGCGGTAGGAGTCCGATCGGTGGTGACTGGTCTAGGCGACATACCACTACAGATGCTAGAGTGCCAGGCGAAGTCAAGAGTGGTGTTGATGCTTCTTACCATAATAATGATGACAGTGGGGTTGAAGCCACGATGTATGTTGATCCAGACGACAGTGTTGAAGCCATCGAATCTCCAATTTTAGACGGTGGTACTGAAGCCACCTATACACCAGTTGATAGGCTAGAGCGCGGTGTTGATACCGCATGTTCAGATGTTGTCGATGGTACTGATGCCACCAAGATTCCTTCAGTCATGATGACTTCTTATGTATCTGAGGATTTATTTATAAAAATATAAAAAATGAAAAATAGAAAAACATCAAAAATAAAAATTATAAGTAAAGAAAAGGTTTTTGTATCTCTTATGAGTCCATCTAATATGCTTGATGATCTTTATATGGATTCTGTCATGTTGCATGATCAGGAACCTACTCCTGACCCTCGGCTTCCTAAAGAGGGTCCCTTCATCCCCTTCCCTCAGGCACTCCCCTTAGGGAAGGGCCTATAAATGGAAAATCCGAAAAAGAGGCACCAGTTAGAGTTCAACGAGCATATGATAGACATATTTGAGATCAAGCTGAATCTTCAGGAGGCACATGAGCACATCCCTCTATTCTAGAATAACTTCAGAGAGAAGACCACCATTCGCATGAAGAAGATAAACCACATGCAGAAATCCATGTGCTCACCTATGCCACTTGCTTGACCATCCAAAACTGATTGCCAGCTAAGAAACCTGATGTAGGAGCTCCATATGACAAATATCATATTCACGAGCAGTGGTCAATCGTAATCTTTTAGACAACGCATCCTCGATTAACCTCCTACCAGCTGCCTTACTTGACCATTTCGAGTTTGGCCCTCCTAAAGAGAGCAGGACAATCCTTCAGTTTGTTTATCGATCTGTTAAGAGGATGAAGGGGTTATCAAAGGATGTTGTCTTGACAATTCGGGGCTTGAAAATACTCGTGGACTTCATGGTGTTGGACATGGAGATCCCTGAATTTGTGACCGATACCCCCATAATTTTAAGACGACCACTCTTGGCCACGGCCAAGGCAGTGTCCGATTAGGGAAGGTATACTTTCGCGTCGAGGGCGAGAGTATACAAATAGATATGATTGAGGAGATTAGAGCCAAAGACCCAGATTGCTCAAAGAAAACCACCGATTCAGAGTAGGTGACAGATGCATGGCTAGATATCCACCAGGAATGTGATTTTATGATCATCGATGAGGAAGTAGTATGGACTGATCCAGTTTCCCAAGCTCTCATAACAACCTCAAAGAGTGTAGATCTACATATGACAATAGATGAGTGTTCGGAGAGCACATTCATGACACGTGACACATAACCATCATATGAGTCTGAGCGATCTGAATCACAACGCATCCTCGATTAACCTCCTACCGGCGGCCTTACTTGACCGTTTCGAGTTTGTCCCTCTTAAAGAGAGCAGGACAATCCTTCAGTTTGTTGATCAATCTGTTAAGAGGCTGAAGGGGTTATTAAAGGACGTTGTCTTGATAATTCAGGGATTGAAAATACTCGTGGACTTCATGGTGTTGGACATGGAGATCCCTAAATTTGTGACCGATACCCCCATAATTTTAAGACGACCACTCTTGGCCACGACCAAGGCAGTGTCCGATTATGGAAGGTATACTTTCTCGTCGAGGGCGAGAGTATACAAATAGATATGATTGAGGAGATTAGAGCCAAAGACCCAGCTTGCTCAAAGAAAACCACCGATTCAGAGTAGGTGACAGATGCATGGCTAGATTTCCACAAGGAATGTGATTTTGTGATCATCGATGATGAAGTAGTATGGACTGATCCAGTTTCACAAGCTCTTATCACACCCTCAAAGAGTGCATATCTACAGATGACAATAGATGAGGGTTCGGAGAGCAAATTCATGACACATTACACTTTAGAGGCTGATGATTGCAGTCAGGGTAACGAAGTAGATTATATTTCTTGTGATTCAGATCCCTCAGACTCATATGATGATTATTTACCATGTCTGATTACCACGGAGCCCACAACTAGGAGAGCGAGCGAGCTAGTATAGTTATAGAAACACCAGCAGGAACGTCTTCGTAAGATTTACATATTCAGCAAGAGTTCTCACATGCAGATTTGGTAGCTTTCACGTAGACTTTTTAGAGGCAAGATTTGCCAGCTCCACTTGTCCTTAGTTTATGACCTTGCTTCAGAGTATGAAGTATAGATTCCTTGCGGTGAGCTAGATTGTTCCTAGTCATAATGTCAACGGATTTGGTTGAAGACAAGGAATCTCGTTTAATGGAGGTTCTTGAGAGAAATTGCAAGGTAATGAGATGGAGTGTAGCTGATCTACATGGGATAAATCTGGTCCTTTGCTCCCACCACATTTATCTTGATGACAACACTAAGCCATCGCGTGAGTTTCAACGGAGGCTGACCGTATCTTCAAGATGTGGTCAAAAAGGAAATATCTAAGTGGTGAAGCATTGATTTTATCTACCCTATCTCCGAGTCCAAATGGGTTAGCCCATCACATGTGATAGCCAAGAAGATGAGTATCACCACATTTGTGAGCGATTCTAGGGAGGAGATAGCTACCTGAGTACCAACTTCTTGGCGGGTCTATGTTGACTACAGATGATTGAATCAGGCCACCAAGAACGATCATTTTCCGCTACTATTTATTGATATCATATTATCGAGAGGTTAGCTGGGAAGAGTCACTATTGTTTTCTTGGCAGGTATTCGGAGTACAATCAGGTGGCTATAGTGCTCGAAGACCAGGAGAAAATGACTTTTTACATGTACATTTGTAACATATGCTTTTAGATGGATGCCCTTCGATTTATGTAATGCTCCGACTACATTCCAAAGGTGCATGCTTTCCATCTTTTTTGACATGGTAGGAGAATGCTTAGAGGTCTTCATGGACGACTTCTCAATTTATGGCGATGTGTTTGATGCATATCTTGCTTGCCTAGACCGAGTGCTTCAGCGTTGTAGGGAGGTCAACCTTGTGTTACCTTGGGAGAAGAGTCAATTCATAGTTACTCAAGGGTGATCCTTGGTCACATCATCTAAAACAAGAGGATGGAGGTCGATCCAGCCAAGGTGGATATCATCAAGAAGGTCAGTCCACTATCCAATCTAAGATAGTTGCGGTCTTCTGTAGGGCATGTTAGTTTCTACCGACGGTTCATATAGGACTTCAGCCGAATTGTCTGACCGCTTACTGATCTTCTAACAAAATACACCATGTTACTTGTAGATGATAAGTTTCTTGCGTCGTTTGAGACTCTCAAGGGATTAGTTTTGCAGGCTCCTGTCGTTCAGCCACAGGATTGGTATCTCCCATTTGAGATCATGATGGACGCTTCTTATTTTGTCGCAGGGGTTGTGCTTGGATAGAGGAGGGATGGATTGTCTTTTGCCATTCACTACTCTAGACATACATTGGATGACGCTCAGCGGAACTATAGTATGACTGAGAAGGAGATGCTATCCATAATTTTTGCCTTGGACAAGTTTTGATCTTACATTCTTGGATCTAGAGTAGTTATTTACACATATCACATTGCCATCCGATACCTCGTGGCAAAGAAGGATTCCAAAGGTAGATTGACCAGTTGGATCCTTCTACTCCATGAGTTTGATATAGATATTATGGATAAACTTGGAGTCAAGAATGTGGTGGTGGATCACCTCTCTCGATTAGAGCATCTTGAGGATTCAGAACATACCACATCTATCACCGAGACATTCCCAGACAAGGCGATTCTTACCATTACCTCTCTTCATTGGTATGCCAACTTGTGAACTATATAGTTGCCAAGAAAGTTCCACAAGGTTTTCTAAGGAAGCAACTTGAGACCTTCCTTGCGAAGGCCAAGTCATACCATCGGGTAGATCCCACCCCTTTTCAAGAAGGGGATATAGTGTATGGCATAGGTGTATTCCTCGAGACGAGCACCATAGCATCCTCACCTATTGCCACAAGCTTGAGGTAGGAGGACATCACTTTGGAATATGAACAACAGGAAATTTTCTCCAATCCGACCTTTGGTGGCCTACCCTCTTCAAGGATTCAGATGAATTCGTGAAGAGGTACACTAACTGTCAGAGGATGGGCACTTATAGATAGAGAGATATGATGCCGATGCGTCCCATTCACTTAAGTGAGGTTTTCGATGCATGTGGCATTGATTTCATGGGTCCATTCCCTAAGAGTTAGGGATATCAGTACATTCTGCTTGTTGTGGATTTGTTATTCGTTGGGTTGAGGTCATCCCCGCCCGAGCCGCAAATGCAAAAACTATTTGCAAAATTTTGAGGAAGAATATCATTTCACGGTTCAGGGTACCAAGAGTCTTTATTTATGGCGGGGGGTCTCATTTTATCAATGACAAGGTAAGGCCCTTGCTAACGAGTTCAGCATTGACCATAGAGTTGCGACTCCATATCATCCACAGACTAATGGTCTTGCTAATAGAAAGATTAAGACAATTTTACAGAAGGTTGTTCACCCATACTGAAAGGATTGGTCACAGCTTTTGGACTCGATCTTGTGGGCTTATCGAACATCCATCAAGAAACCTTTGGGCGCATCTCCCTTTCGACTCGCTTATGGCATGCCATGCCACTTACCAGTTGAGATCAAGCATAAGTCACTTTGGGTAGTTACTGGGCTATTATTGGATCCCAAGAGTGTAGGAGATCAAAGGAGAGAGGAATTGGCATCCGTGGAGGAGTTGAGAGACACAACCTTCTCAAGTAGCCTACAATATAAGGATAGAGTGAAGATATGGCATGATTCTCACATAAACCATAAACAGTTTGAGATGAAACAATGAGTATGGCTATTTGATGCAAGGTTGAGGCTATTTCCATGGAAATTACAGAGTAAATGGAAGGGCCCATACTTGGTCCGAAAGGTGCACGACAATGGCAACATTTATATATATGAATTGCCTTCTGATTCCACCTTTCGAGTCAACGATCGGCGCCTGAAGCCTTATCTTGATCATGATCCACTGATCGTCGACGTTGCTCCTATTCATTTTTATGAGATGTGATCTTTGACTCAGATCATTTGCATCTCATACATGATTTTCACTTCCAATCTGTATCTATATAGATCAGTTAGTTCTATATCATTCGTTCTTTCTGTTCAAACCCCATTCTCATCTTATGATTATGCTATACTTAGGGTGCACACTGCCCTAAGTATAGGGGGGTGTTGAATATATGACTGTCCATTTGACTCTATTACCTTTATTTTGCTGCCTATACTCAGGGATATCTCACCCTAAGTATAGGGGAGGTAATTTTAGTACAAGCTACTCCTTGGTTTTCCTTGTGTGTACATTATTCTATACTTAGGATTCCTTGATCCTAAGTATAGGGGGATCACCGATTTCTATTAGTTCAATTCTTTTATTTGTCGTTGTAATATAACATTCTTTTCACTTCCCCATACTAAGCACGAGTTATGCCTTCCTTCATCGCTCTCTGATCACACCGAGGACATCATTGGAGCTAAGTATAGGGGGTGTCATATATATTGTATATATACTTTAGCCATAACTCGTAATTTGTGTGTTAATAACATGGCTATTAAAGACATTTTATGAAATCTTTACAAAAATTTATTTTTGTACAACTTTTGTAAAAATGTCTGTAAAATTGTTTTTCTTTCAAAATGTTTATTAAATTATTTTCTGTATCCAAATTATTTATATAGTACATAATTTTTGAAAATTATATGGAAATAAAAGGGTTGTAAAAACAATTTGTAAAACTAAGGTTGAAAACTATTTTACAAAATTATTTTATCACATAAGGAAATAAATCTGGATATAAAAACTACTTGTGTACATTCGACGAGAAGCTACCCCTACAATCCATATTGTACATAAGACCTGTAATATAAACCCTGGTGTAAATATGTAGATGTCCTTGTAAAAATCTTTTCTTATCTTTTCAAATACCTAAAATTTTTAAAAATCAAAATTTCAATAAGTTTTGCATTTTTTTTAAAAATCCCCACACAAAGAGTTTTGTATATACTTGCATATGCATCCTTCAGAATCATGGTTGGCATTTAAATTATCCTTGAATTAAATTAAAAAATAGATCTTGGTTAAGACCTTAATCCACTTTACTTCAGAGGACCCTTATAGGAATTGGGTTAAGACTTTTCAGGTCCATAGTGACTTAATTCATCGAGTCCACTAGGCTATGTTCACAAGTCATCTTGATAAGCCTAAGTAGAACACTTAACAACACACACATGACTCTCAGAGACAATGGCTTGACTTGGACACGCACCTTACACGTAGATCAACATGGATGAGGTGGTGTGGAGGCAGAATCCATTGGCTTGTAGTAGCATACGAGGGTAGTATAGCTAGCTGGAACCTCTCGTCCTCCTCTTGGGAGGGATGTGCACCTTGACCTGGTCTAGTAGCATTGAGGTCTGAAGACATGAATCTGTGGGTCGCAATAATGCTTCAAAAGAGGGATTTTCTATTAGCTTAAGAAGAAAAACTCCTCATGTATATCCTTCACCGTGTCGATAATTTGTATATGTACACATCAAAAAAAGTGCAAAAATGTTTAAAAGTCCAAAAAAGAGGACAAACCTGATTGAAAATATAATGCCTGCCAGAGTGTATATAGTAAATGAGCAATGTTTATGTGTTCCACCATCTCATCTCATGGAAGCTTGCAGTTGCACACTTGGCTACACTGGTCAAGCTCCAAAGGATCCGTAACTACACTGGTCACAGTCCATTATCTTCTTTCCCCTCTTCTTGAGGTGTTGTACTTGAACTTAGATGGGAATAGCCCGCTCCTCGAAGAAAGAGTTGCTGGACTAGAGTATTAGAGTTACCTTGTTGAGGGAGGTTGTTTCTTTGTTGAGATGGGGAGCTACACATCACTTACACAGTACAAGAAAGATTCATAGTCATTAGAGTTTGCGTATGTAGACTTGTTCTGGCCTGTTTGTTAAGGAGTCTTGACCATAGAACTGTGGAACTTGAAGGCTGTTGAGTCTTAAACCCATTTCCTAATAAGGTTCTGCCAATTAATAATCCAAAAATCTGACCAAGCTCCATACTCCATTCTAATGAAGAAAAGTTTAATAATAAAATTTGGTTCTTTTTATTTTCTTCCAATTTCCCTTCTTTTTCAAATAAGTGTTTGTTAAGGTACTAGCAAAGGTAATGTATAGGGGGATGATGAATCTACGATTCTCATTCTGTATTCTTTTATTTTAGCTTTATCTTTTAAGCAGAAACAACTATAATTTTATGTAAATACAATAAATTAACATTGTACTTGTGCTTGTCAATATTGCATAATAACACATATTTTCCAAAAATAAAAGAATAAAGAGAAAAGAAAAAGTATGATGTATTTAGAATAAATACAGAGTGACCCAAACCCCGAGAAAAGGTCAAACCTTTCCCTGATCGACAAGGAATATGAGTATGGGGAGATAGGGTATATTTTACATAATACCTATACAAATAAATATTTATATTTATTTTACATTTTGTAAATACCATATTATTTCAAACACTTGTATATAGCCATAATAAGAAAATAAAAAAATCAGATAACACAAAATAAAATTAAAAAATATATAATTCATTGTACAAAAGCCACATATGTCTACATTGTATACATTACCTATTTATTTAAACACATATGTTCTATTTATAAAAACCAAT
The DNA here is from genome assembly GCA_037367405.1 of Ottelia alismoides. Taxonomy (NCBI): domain Eukaryota; kingdom Viridiplantae; phylum Streptophyta; class Magnoliopsida; order Alismatales; family Hydrocharitaceae; genus Ottelia; species Ottelia alismoides. The sequence continues at coordinate 27,050 of JAZKJV010001925.1, read as the reverse complement.
TAAAAATCATTTTATGATCCTCAAATTATTTTGTAAATAATTAGAATATAAAAGAAAATATATATTTGTAAATAATGAAATAAAAATACATGTATATAATATATAAGTATATTATATCTATGTATAATACACTATAGTGTATATACTATATATATGATGTCAGTAAAATAATTAAAATTCACAGAAAAGTTTTTATAAAATAGTGTACATTTTCATTTTATTCATTTTTTAATTTAAAAGCATTTACTATGTTATATTTAATATTCTTGTATTTTGTAAATCCTGATTTCTAATTGGTCCACAGCAGATTGTTGACCTCAGTCAACCCCGCCTTCCAGCTGACCCGACCTGCTCCACCTTTGCCAGACCCGTTTTCTTCACTTCTTCCCGATCTGGTCTGGCATCCATTTACATTGATTCTTGCGCCTGATTATGCTCATATGATTTGTGATCCTTGCAGATCCCTAGGTGCAGCTGGATCATCCTAGGGTTTCACACTCTCCTCGAATCTTCTAGACACTGGGGTCCTATAAACCATCTCTTCCACCTCCCGAGCTCAATAACTCGTTCCTCGCAACCTTGTTGTCACCTAGATACCTCTAGCTGAGTGACAAAAGTCTCGAGCATCCTTTGAAGCCTTGTTTGGTAATCCATTGAGCAAATCTCATCGCGTTGTCGGAGCGTCGTCGAGAGAAGCCTCCTTCTCCTACCGTAGCCTAGTCGAGGCCATAACCCCGTCGTTTGCCATGCATGAAGTTCCTAAAACCTCAAAAGCTCCAGGTGCCCTCCAATTTGCTTTTTCTTCCCTTTTTCCTTCGATTCAGTCCATCTACTCGTCCACTATTCACCTGCTCCGACCATCTAGTCGTACCCCCCCTTCACTCACATCCCACTGCGTAGATCGATCCATCGAGTCATCCCCCATCTCCTTACGCAACCTGACCCCTTAGACTCACTCATCAGAGTGAAACTAAGGTCTGGTCTCCCTCTCCCATTTATGACGACATCATACTTCATTTCCAACTCATTTCTCTCTATTTTCCAAGCAATAACTAGACCAGAGCAAAGCCCCCGGGTCCTACACTTTGCATGTGTTGGTTTGCACGAGGAGACCCATTTGGTGCCACTGCTGCTCAGGCAGAGCAGTCCACGAGGAGTACCACCACTCTGACAAACTGCTTGTCAACATTCTCATCAAAGCCATTCATTAGACACGGAGCATCTTTAATCAAAGCTCCCCCGCTACATGTTATTCAAGCAGGCTTTGCACCTGTAAGATGAAAAGAGGCTCCCCATGATTGAATCTGAGCCACACGATCATGCCCTTTTCCAGAGCGTCAGATCAGCTTCTGACGTGGACCTGACATGCACGCTCACATGTAATCAGAGCCATCAGATCCACGTTCTAATGGCTCATCAGAGCCGTACACCAGCTCCACCACCAGTGCCGTCAGATCTTTTCGTAGAAGCATATAGGAGCTGGAGGTCAGAGCATGCGCTCCGTATGTGCCTAGGGGTATATTTACTTTTTACCCATGCATGTCTTTTATTTCACTTTAGTCTATAAATAAAATATATAGTTAAAAATATTTGTAATTTGGACCATCTAGTTTATTTATTTGTACTTTATTCCAATGGACTTTGAGTCATGTGTGTCCCACGTGATTATTTGTGTTGTTCGCAATTTCTGACCCGAACTTCTCTACTATTATGAAATGAATGCTACGTCTTGATATTTTCACTTATATCTCTGACTACCTAGATTTCGTGTTGTGCATGCCCTTTTTGGATTAATTGTATAGTTGGTAGCTGGAGTTTTACTCTATGTTATGATTAGGCCCTCAGAACTTAATTTCCTTGTGAAAAGATCCATGTGAATTGTTTTCTACTATTTGACTTTTATCAACTCTAAAAATTACTTTTAACTCACGCTAGCATGTATTATTTGTGGTAATTTTTGGATGTTGATTTGTGAGCATTTTCTATCATTAAAAATTCAAATACCCCTAAAACGTGTCCTATTTGTATTAGAAAATTCATAAACATTTGAAAAAAGATTGAAAAACTCCATAAAAATTATGGGAGGTGTCTTTTACTATCCTCTATTTCCAATATCGTTTTTATTGAAAAAGACCTTATAAAAATAATAAAAATTACAAATACTCAATAACTTGTAAAAATTATATAAAATTGTAGAAAAATCTAGAAATGGTGATCCTAGTCTCTATTTGTAGATATTTACCTATATTTTATATTAAAAATCACCCTCAGGAGTTTGGGCATTTTATTATTTTTAACTTGCAAATTACTCTTGGCTATGCATTGTTTGTTATTTTTTATCATTTTTTATTTTTAGAAATTCACAAAAACATTTGAAAAATCTTTATAAAAAAATACCAAAAATAATATAAACATATAAAACCCAAAAATAATTCTACTGAAATTTTATGAGTGTTTTTATCCCTTAGAACAATATAAAAAGAGTTTTATGTGTGTTTTTAATACTCGTGCTTATTTCTTTCTTATTAAAAAATTTAAAAAATATGAAAAATTAATAACCACAAAAAAGGGATTTTTGCTCCCGAAATCAGACTACTTGGCTCTTAATTGTGCTCCTTATGTTCGACCCTGATTGCTACACCATGTAAAAAAAGTAGCAAAACCACTTACATTTGATCATTCATCTCTTAGTGGTTTGATTTTCTCGATTGTTCATTGGATTGAGTTGGGTCACAATGACACTTTAATTTCTTACCTAACCCGAGTCGATTTTTCATACATCACACCTCCTCCAGATGCAATATTCCCCCTCATGAAAGAGATTTGGATCCTTCCACTAATAGAAATGAATATCTGAGAAAAACTTGTCAACTTTTAGCTTCGACCAATCTCATGGGGTTCTCTAGGATACAACATAATACATAATATCCATGAAATAGGGGAGCAAGGTGACTGGCAGAATAGCTTCATCAAGGAAAGTTTTTGTAATTGGCAAAAAGATCTACTCAAGAGTGTCAGGCTCTGGCAATCTTGAAAATGGTCTGCCACGACACTTTTACTCCAGGTTTATCATGGATTTGAGATCAACTTCCTGGAGTAGAAGGATGCATCTGATTAGCGTTGGTTTGGCATCCTTCTTGGCTTGCATGTACCTGATGGTAGAATGGTTCAGGTAGACAATAACTTTGGATTTGATCAAATGAGATATGATCTTCTCGAAGGCAATGACAACTACTAGCAACTCTTTCAAAGGACTATCTAGTTCTTTCGTGATTTATCAAGTTTTTTGCTGACATAGTGAATAACAAATGGAAGATTGTCTCTCCTCTGTAATAGAACCTCTCTAATGGTATAGTCTGAAGCATTAGTCATGATCTCGAATGGTAGGGACCAATCTGGTGGTTGCATAATAGGGACCTGAGTGATCAGATCTTTCAAATGACTAAAGGCTTGGAGGACTCTAGAATCAACATTTAAATCAGCCTCCTTGCCAAGAAGCTCAGTTAGCGGTCGAGAGATTTTGCTGAAATCTTATGAATCTTCCATAGAAACCCACATGCCCATGGAATTACAAGACTTGATTCAAATTTGTTAGTGGATCTAGCTTTGAGATGGCTTCCTCCTTTGAGGATTGACCTCCATGCCATGTTTTGAGATTACATGGCGTAACACAATCCCTTCGGTTACCATGATATGGCTCTTTTCGCACGAGACCATCAAGTTACATCACAACATCATTTTAGGACTCAGTCTAGATAGGGTAAGCACTGATCAAAGCTATCGCCAAAGATCAAAAAATTATCCATAAACTCCTCAAGAAAACTACCAACCATGTCTGCAAAAACTACCAACATGCACCTCTGAAAGGACGCAGGAGAATTGCACAATATGAATGGCTTCCAGTGGAAGGCATATGTCCCAAATGGATAGGTGAAGGTAGTCTTTTGTTTATCTTATGAGGAAATCACAACCTGATTATATCATGAGTATCCATCCAAGAAGTAGAAATACTCCTTTGTATCGAGTCTTTCAACTATATGGCCGATGAAGGGATGCAGGAAACGATCCTTCTTGGTTGTAAATTAAGGAGTCTATAGTCAACGTAGACGTGCCAAGATGTTGGAACTCCGGTTGCAATATCCACTCCTTTGTCATACTTCACAATGGTGATCCTTGTTTTTTTCATCATTGAACATGTTTCCTATTATCGTCAACTCCCAACTGACTCTATAACAAAAATCTCGATTGCTCGAGGTTCTAGAAAGAAACTGCAACGCAGTTGTCTGGAAAATTCCCGATCTCTGTGGTATCAACCCTTCATTGTGTTCCCAATCACATCTACTTGAGAGAAAATAGAAAACCTTCATGTGAATTTCATTGAAGATTTAATTTGAACCTCTAAGAGATTGTTATGAATGAGATTACAAAATGGTGTGGTGCGAGCTTCATATATCACATCTCTGGTTGAAAGTTGGTGAGTCTCTTACATATGAATGTCCTTCTTTGTCGAAGAGGGCCAAACTTGAATCGGTCGAGTAAGGTAGTTGGGAAGAGGTTAATCGAGGATCCGTTGTCTAATAAAGTCTGATTGACATGCTGCTCATGAATATGGCATCTGACAGAACTACTGCATCGGGTCTTTTGGTCGGCAATCAGTTATCTGTAGCGACGCAAGTGGCACGAGTGAGCACATGGATTTCTGAATTATGGTTTCTCCTCTTCTACATATGGAAGAGTGTCTTCTCTCTCAGGTTCTTCTATAAAATAGGGATGTGCTAAAGTGCTTCCTAAAGAGTTAGTTGAATCCGGAATCTATCTATCATCTGCTCAATGAACTCAGTTTGTTGTCTCCTTTCGGGATTTTCTGATTTTTGGCCCTTCCCTAAGTGGATTGCTTGAGGGAAGGGGATAGAAGGACCCTCCTTGGAAGAATCAGGGTCAGCAATAGGTTTCTTAGCATGCAAAATGCTCGAATCCATGCAAGCATCATCCAGAACCACTGATGGATCTAAAAGAGATACACAAATCTTTTCTTTATTCATATGTTTAATTTTTGAAGTAATTCCAATTTTTTAAATTTTTTATGAATATCCTTAGGTACGTGAGAGGACAAAACAACAGTATGACTCTTGGTGGCATAAGTACCACCGACAACATCTGAACCTGCGACATTAGTACCGCGCTCTATCCTGGCACCTGGTAAATTGGTGGCATTATCACCACCTTCTGTAACTGGAGATACGACAGCATCAGCATTGTTGAGAGGATCAACATCCTTGGTGGCATCAACACCACCTTCATAATCACGGTTAGCAGCAGCAGCACCGCTCCTGACTCCGTCGGACGCCCTAGGATCTGTATTATGGTGTCGCCTAGAGGAGACCATCGGCTGGCTTCCTACCGCTCCTAAGTGTCACAAAATCAGCATCAAATAAATAATGAATGTAATCCTGAATATCACAAGGAGGTGCGGTCTCTGTCGACTATACCATCTCAGACTTTATCTTCAGATTATTCGGGTTAGGTTCAATCTGAGTTGGTATGGCATCCTTGCCCTTGGTTATTTCCCTCATTTCCTGTCGGAACTCGTCCATCTCTCGCCCTAAAGTAGCTTACTGCTCGGACAACATGCAGGCAAGATCGTCAAGGGCCGGTTTCTCATACACGTGTGTATGAGAATCGTATGGGTTGGCTCGCTAGAATGAGGTTGACTCTGTTGTTGTTGGTAGTGAGGAGGAGGTTGGGCATTGTGGATGAGGTTGTTGTTGCTACCACTGTTGACCCTAATATGAGGGTAGAGGATAGTGTTGTTACTGCTCAGAGTACTAGGGTTGTTGTTGTTGGGTGCCCTACCCTGCCGATGATATAGGCTGCTGCTGGGATGAAGTGCCTACAGTAGACAATCGTAAGTCGGGGTTGTCAAGACGGATCCCGAGTTGCGGTTGGTACTGGGAGTACTGATGAATCCCTTATTCTCACTCTTTATTCTTTTATTTTAGCTATTTATCTTAGCAAAGCATCATGTAAATACCTGTAAATACAATAACAAAGCATTTAGCATGCATTTGTTAATATTGCATAATTAACATGTATCTGTGCAAAAATAAAATAATAAAAGAAAAGAAAAAGGTAGGTAGTATTTAGAATAAATACAGAGTAACCCGAACCCCAAGAGAAGGTCAAGACTTGAACAGATCATCAAATAAAATAAGTAGAGAGAGATAGGGTCTATCTTATGTTGTACATATTTCATATGTATATAAATAAATATTTTTGACAAAATAAAACTAAAATTTTTACCTTTTTGTATATATTTCTAATAATAATATAAAAAGAAAACAAAAATTAGAAAAATAATAAATAAATAAAAATAAAATTCCCCTTTCATTGTATAAAACACATGTATATTTATCACACAATCTATTTATTATATACTTGTAAATAATTTATAAAAATATAATAAAAAAATTTGTATTAGTAAAAATATGTTGAAGATAAATAAAATATTAAATTATGGTATTTATGTATAAATAATAAAGTAAAAACAATTGTACATATTACACAGGCATATTTTACCTGTATATAATACTACATATTGTATATAATATAATTTATCTTTTCATAAAAATAATTAAAAATCATAGAAAAATTCTTTGAAAAAAGTAAATATTTTTTATTTTATTCAATTTTTAATTTAAAGTCATTTCTTACTTTTTATTTAATTTTCCTCTATTTTCTTCTCTGTTTTGTCCTTTAGCGGTTTTTGTCTGTATCCTAGGCAATCGCTGATTAGTCAATCTCGGTTTGTTGACCGAGGTCAACTGGTCCCCCCAGTCTCACTTTTTCGTCAAAATCAGGTTCCGTCTGCTTTTCTCCAAATTTTTCTGACCCGATCCAATCGCCCTTTCACCCGATCTTCTCCCTGAATCGACGGTGTGGATCCCTAATCCACACCTGATCTTCTCCTCCTTGATCTGTACCTCGATTCGCGGGTCGCGCCTCCTTCTTGTCGAACCTGGAACACTATATAGCTGCACCCCCCTCATCCTTTTCCTTCACCTTTGGTTATGCCACCACCTCCTGTGTACCTGTCCACCTATCCCAGAGTGACAGCGAGCGAGAGGGAGAGCAAGGGCACCCTTTTGGAGTGTGAAGCCCCACGTCCGACGTGGTTCTTCCTTAGCTCCATCGCTGGGAGCCCATCCTCTAGATGCGCTAGCTATCGAGTCCACTACTCTCTTAGACGAAGTCTACATCCCCCAGCATTCTTCCTCCATCTTTAGGTACTCACTATACCTCCATTTTTCATAGATTTGATCTTCTCTCCGAGAAACAGAGCACCTCCGACGATGATCTTTCATCCCATGTTTCACCATCCTCAGACCTTACTCTGCCTCACTCTGACTTCCTATACCTTCTACGTTTGCTCCGCAACTCCCCTCGTGGCTCCAGTCATCGGGTTGGAGCCTCCTAGCAGTTCGATTCCCTCGCATAACCAGAGACATGCCCCGCTCAACCTCCACCTCTATTTTTGACACTTGTAATACTCTAACCCTCGCCGAAGCTACTCCTCCGAGCAAGACCTTTCTCTTACAGGGTAGATGCACGTCGAAACCTCATCTGGAGGTCTTGAGTAGTTCTAGGATGCTCCAGGTCATCGATGCCTCCCTAGGGCCCTTCTCATGGTTTTGGACCCTTCTGAGACAACCAGCAGCTGCGGAGCACCTTCACCGATGAGTCCTTCATCTCAACAGCTCGTGAGGATGTCAGACTCGTGCGCCATCGTCGATTCAAACTTGTCTCCGACGAGTTCTTCCCCGTTCATCCTGATAGCGTCCCGGTCGTTCGATCAGGGTCCTCTCCAGTTCTAGTCACGTGCGTTCACCATCGAGAGGCTCCTAATCGCCAGATCCATCTGAGGATCTCATCTCAGCCATCCATCGCTGAAGGGGTATCCACTCATCCAGACCGTTCATCTATAAGTGGAGCACCATCATCCGTTGGATTGCATCTAATAAAGGGTAATTTGCACTTATGCCCTTGCTTATTATTCTTTTATTATTTAGTCCTGTAAATATTTTTCGTAGTATAGTTGGGTTATTTTGCATATGAACCCTTGTTACTTTAAGTATTTGCACTTTAGTCCTTTGTGTGTGAACTCACGTACTGTCTCACGTGCGTATCTAGTATATTTGCCTGTTCTGTCCTGGATTTTCATTTATGTTATATTTTGAATAGAAACTTTCTGATATTTGCATTTACACCCCAGTACGTGGTTTAAAGAGCATGTGCGTGAAAACCCTAGACTTTTTGCAAGTTTGCCCTAAACTTCCTGTGGTGTTACGATTTCACGCTAAACTTTAGTTTAATTACAAGTAGGTCCCTGCAAACTATATGACTAGTTTTTAAGTAAATAATTACTGAGTTAAGTCCAAAAATTATTTAAATATTACTGTTAGCTCATGCTAACACATAATATTTATTATGATTTCTGGGATTAAATTTATGTTGTATTTGATTTTTCTAAAAATCAAAAACCCATAAAAAACTTAATGTCAATTTTATGGAATACATAAAAATTATAAAAATCTCATTAAAAATTCCAAAAAAAATTTATGGTTTGTGTGTGCTTTACTTCTAATATTAGTTTTGTTTAAACTCCTTATAAAAACCTTACAATTTACAAAGGACTCAAAAACTTCTAAAACTCATAAATAATTCTAGAAAAAACCAAAAAATACAATTTCAATTTTTGTTTGTAGCTCTTTTTATGTAGTTTTTCGTATAAATTATAATAAGGAACTAGAGCATTAAAGTACTTTTAATCTGCCAATTTGTCCTGGTTGTACACTATTTTCATTTTTAGCCCTTGTTCGATTTTTATAAAATTCCAAAACATCAGAAAAATCATAGAAAATTACCAAAAATATCTTAATATTTGAAAAATACAAAAATATTTTTATTCCTTATTTTTTAGCGTTTTAGTCTTGAATAAAAATTAAGAAGGCTTGCATGTGTGCATAGTTTCTTTATTAGCTTGTTTTCTCCCTTTAATAAAAATTCTAAAAAAATTGCAAAATTAAAATTTAATAAAAATATGTATTTTACAGTCTGATTTGGACTACTTCGAAGGTTTTCTAGTGCTCCTTGTGTTCGACCCTGTTCGTTATACCAAGTTAAAAAAAATAGCGGAGACCCCTTATATTATGTTGATTGATTTATCTGCTTGATTTAGCGGTTTTGATCTTTTCTTGTTGAGCTTTAGCCTTGTGATCTGGGTTGCAACAACCCTTTGATTATTTCCTAACACTTGTCGTTCAGGCTGCTCATCAGAATGGCACCGTTGCTGGGGAGCATGGCTTAGTGGTCGCTTTTAAACTTTCTCTTATTTTTGTTATATAAATGTATTATGACTTCTTGTGCGAGGAACTGCTCGAGGGCACTTTGGAGGATAACCACACTAGAGGAGGAGCAGGGGACGAATATGGATTAGTTATCTTATATAGAGTAGAGTAGAGTATATTAGCTTATTTTCAGTGGAACATTTAATGTTGTAATAACTTTTGGAAACATGGACTTCTCCTGGAACTTGACCTATCAGGATCTGTTTCGCCTAGCAGCGGTGTGCTAGGGGGACCTCACTGAGTTTTTTGCGGATTTGTTTTCATCACAATTTTCTTTCTATTTGATTGATTGTGACGTTAAAAGATTACGTAAGACATAATCCCTAATAGATTGCTTGCACCTATAGAGCATAATTGGACCATATTAATAATTCTAAAAAAAAGTTAGCTTGACCGATTGAGAGGTCACGTACCTCTAGAGGTCGTATACAGCGCGTTCAGGATTTGTTGTGGCAGACATTGATCGACATCCGAGACCGAACATTGAACTCTCTCTCTCTCTCTGATCAGTTAGCTACAGTTTTTTACGATCATAAGAAATTGCTCGTCTTATGGCCGATTTCTTCTTACATCATATAGATAGTTTATTTTCAGTCGTTTAATTTATGCGCGGATCACCCTGCATGTAGAGTGCTGGAGTCAGGTACGCATCTCTATCTTTGCATCCATCATCGTGTTTGATTGTGCATCAGTTTTTTCGACTTTTCCCCTTGTTTCTGGACTTAAAATAAATCAGGAGATCGAAAAAATCGTTAGGCGTTTCTTTCATTTGAAAAAATACATAAAAAAAGAAAATCATAAAATTGGGACTGTAATGCAAACGTGACCCAAAAATCCACCTCAATTAAAAATATTTGTTTTCAGGAGACTCACCCCCTCATTGGTTGGTTTGCTGAAGTGAGAGAGTGACCCGTACACTAGGTTATAGACATACCTGAACTTCCATTAGACTACTGGTCTTAGGGTTAGTCGTTCTCTAGTGAGGATCTCTCCGGGTACTGATAAATGGTCTGCGATGTACTTAGCAGATTGAATTGATTGGGTAGCTGGTAAACGGTCCGTAATTCATACTGGTTGGGATATATCTAACTTTGGGATTGGACCAGTCTTCTGTGAGCATCAGATTACTAACATCTCTCTTAATCGCTCTGCTAAATTGATTGATTACCTAAATAAAAATTAATAAGATTAATAACCAATCCTTTACGGTCATCAACTCAGTGTTGTGTATGTGAATTGAGGGTTTAACTTCAGATCTTATTTGCTTTCCAGATAATCCACACTTATACCAACATCACGATGATGGCCAGGAGGTCCCTTTTGCTGCCTTTGGCAGCACCTCTCTCCACCACTCCTCTCTACTCAGCTCGGGTGGTTTTGGAGAGCCGAGACCTGCTCTCCGAACCTGTGTTTGCTACCACCCTGTTCCCCCTCGACCACCCTTCTTCCACCAGGCTTGAGGTGCCCGAGCAGAGGACAGCACAGATTTATGTTTACTTGACGGTACATGAATTGGGGCCTTTTACCTTTGAAGAGACCCACGAGATGTCCAATAGTGTGGAGCACACCGGTGGACATCCCTAGGGTTCTACTTATGTTCTTGATCAGGGTGCCTTCAAAAACAGAATTCTAGCCTCCCTGGAGATGATGCAAAGACATATTAGAGATTAGGGAGCATTTTTGGCAAAGGTACATAGAGAGTTAGCACAAATGCGAGTCGACTGAGGAGAGCTGCATCGAACAACTAGTTGAAACATCCCAGCAACTGGAGGAGCGGACATACACATGGAGGATCAGCTAGAGCCAGTTAGACAGCCACGACCGATGAGGCAGCTGCACAACCATGATGCCACCCTTACCCATCACTGGATTCAGCTCCCTGAGATTCTAGGTGACTTCAAGCTCGGCCCCCAAACGATCCAGTTATTGCCCAGGTTCCATGGGCTAGCCAACAAGGAGCCACATATGAACCTACAGGAGTTCGAGATGATATGCAGTACAGTCCAAAACAGATTCATGCATGAGGACACCATCACGATGATAGCATTTCCTTCTCCCAGGTCGACAGAGCAGCCTACTGGCTGAAGCATTTGGGGAGATATGTTATTACTTGGGAGCAGCTCCAGACCGAGTACTTTAATAACTATTATCCACTAGGCCGGACTAACGCAACTCGAGCTCTGATCAACAACTTCGCAATGATCCCTAATGAGTAGTTTCACGAGGCATGGGATCGATTTCATGAGTTCATCGACCAGTGTCCATACCATGAGATTTCCAAGCCCAACATAGTGCTGAGTTTCATTTGTGGGTTGACATCGGAGCTGTAGGGGCTTGTCAATGCCTCATGTGGAGGGTCCTATTTCTCCAAGGATGAGGACCAGGTCTTGACCATCTATGAGGAGATAGCCGAAAACTATACAGTGATGTCCTAGACCCATGTCTACACACAAGGGAAGACCCATCCACAGGTCGTGTCCTATCAGAGGATAGCATGGTTGATGCAAATCCATCCACTTTGTCAACAGCAGCAACATTGGCAGAGTCGTCAACAGCTGACATGGGTATCATTAGCGAGAAGTTGGATCGCATAGAGATTATCGAGAAGAAGCAGTTCTAGGGCATGACGCATATAGACCAATTGGTACAGACACTCAGTGAACTGAAGACCCAGATCTTTTGTTTTCAGGAGGCACAGATGGCTTCTCAGCCTCGTCTCAGGTCACGGGCTAATCACAACAACAACAGCTCTTCCCAGCCACCTGCCTAGTACCGCCAAGTTCACCACATCCAGGAAGAGCCGCTTAAGCCGTTACAGCAGTACTCCCAGCCACCGCCATCTTAGGGCACTCAGATGGTGGTGTATCAGTCGGATCATCCCCTAGCAGTTCTTCCCCCTCCCCCTTACGAGCAGGAGTCGTTGATGTAATTCAATGAGAATTGGTATGACCGTCCGCAACTCGGGATCCGTTGTGACCATCTTAGATTTAGGTGGTCTACCAGAGGCACCTCATCCCAGCAGCAACCTCTAGCTCAAGGTGGACATTTCAGCCAACAGTAGCAGCAGCATCTCAGTACTCCTAGCCACAACAGTATTATCAGTCAGGTCCTCATTCCTATCATTAGGGATAACAGTCGAGGCAGCAGCAACCTCAACAGTTCACTCAGCCTCCCCCTCACCAGTTCCAACAACAACCTCATTTCAATCAAGGCAACCCATTCGGTTCTCTAGACCTGTCCATGGGCATCTAACCATTGATGATCTAGCCCGCCTACTCTCAGACCAGTAAGCATCCTTCAGGTGAGAGATGGGCAAGTTCAAGAAGGAGATGAGGGACATCATAAAGGGAAAGGCCGTCATACCCTCTCAAATCGAACCCAATCCTAACAATCTAAAGAGAAGTCTGAGCAGGTACAGTTCATCGAGACCACCACTCCATGTGATTCATTGGGCAATATCTCACCATACATATTTGATGCTTATTTTGTGACACTTAGGAGTGGTAGGATGCCAGTCGGCGGTGCCTCGTCAGAGTGACGACCACATGATGATCCAGGAGCGCCAGACGAGTAGGATAGCTGCGCTGATGCAGTAGATGATGTTGATGACGGTGGTATTGAAGCCACCAAAGATGATGACCCAGCTGACGGTACTGAGGCCATCACTTCTCGAGATGCAGTCGGTGGTACTGATGCCACCATTCTACCTGGTGTTGAGCCATAGCGTAATGATGATGCTGTGAAGACAGATGCCGTGGGTGGTGCTGATGCCATCATTTCTATTCTAGTTGTGTTTCCCCCTGTCATTGTATATCTGGAAAACTTTGAAAAGACCAAGAAAATAATAAAGGAAAGGTTTCCTTATCTACTTCGAGTCCATCTATGTTGCATGTTGATCTTGGTATGGGCTCCATTCCATCACAGACGTAGGAACCTCTTCCTAACCCTCTATCTGAGGAGGGCTCAGCAATCCCCTTCCCTCAGGGACTCTGCTTGGCGAAGGGGAATAAAAAACAAAATCCAAAAAAGACCTAGTAGTTAGAGTTCATCTAGTAGATGATAGACAGATTCCACATCCAGCTGACTCTATAGAAGGCACTTGAGCACATCCCTCTCTTCCAGAAGAATTTGAGAGATAAGACTACCATCCGTAGGAAGAGAAGGGACCACAATGCAGAGGTCCATGTGCTCACTCGTGCCACTTTCTTCACGATTCAGAACTGTTTGCCAACCAATATGCCAGATGCAAGAGCTTCGTATGTCAAATACCAAATTCAAGAGAAGTGGTTCAATCAGACTTTATTAGATAGTGTCTCCTCCATCAACCTACTTGTGGCTGCCTTACTCGACCGCTTCGAGTTTGGCCCTCTTCGATAGAGCTGGACAGTCCTTCAATTTGCTGATAGGTCTGTAAAGAGGCTGAAGGCGTTGTTGAAGGATGTGGTAGTCACAATTCAAGGCCTAAAATTCCCCGTGGACTTTGTTGTTTTGGACATGGAGATCTCTGAGTCTGTGACATATACCCCCATCATTCTAGGACGTCCATTCTTGGCCACAGCCAAGGTGGTGTGCAACCATGATAGTGGGAAGGTGTACTTTCACATCAAGGTAGAATGTATACAAATAGAGACGATCGATGAGACCAAAGCGCAAGATTCAGCTTGCCCAGAGCAGTCCAGTGATACTGAGCAGATGATAAAGGCAGAGGAAGACGTTCACTAGGAATGTGACTTTGTGATCACAGATGACGAAGCCGTTTGGTCCGACCCAGTTTCACGAGCCCTTGTCTCACCTTCAAACACTACAGATCTATAGCTTCCAACAGATGAGAGTACAGAGAGCACATTCCTGGCAAAAGACACATTTGAGGATGATGATCGTCCCATAGAGAACGAAGCAGATTATGTTTCTTGTGATTCTTATTCAGGTCCCTCAGATTCAGACATAGATTAGGCTGAGTTTGATGAGTTTCTACCATGTATGATTCCTTTAGAGCCGATAATTAAGTTTGAGGATGAGACACCACCTATTACAGACACACCAGCAGGGTCGTCTTCACAAGATTTTCACGATGAGCGACAGTTTTCACATTCAGATCTGGTTGCTTTCACGTAGACATTCTAGAAGCTAGATTTGCCAGCTCCAAGTTGCCCAGAGTTAAAGATCTTGCAACAGTCACTTAAGTATAGATTCCTTACTGGTGAGCATGAGATGTACCCGAATATTATCTCATCAGATTTGACTGGAGAGCAAGAATCTCATTTGATGGAGGTTCTTGAAAGGAACTGCATGGCGATAGGATGGAGCGTAGCTGATCTCCAGGGGATATGTTTGGCCCTGTGCTCCCACCATATCTATATCGAAGAGGACACTAGGCCATCGTGTGAGTTCTAGTGATGGCTGAACCCGAATCTCCGAGAAGTGGTCATTAAGGAGTTATCCAAATGGTGGAGCGTAGATTTTATCTACCCCATATTCGAGTCCAAGTGGTTTAGTCCATTGCATGTGGTGCCCAAGAAGACATGCATCACTACAGTTGTGAATGAGTCTGTAGAGGAGATCGCTACCCGGGTACCCACTTCTTGGAGGGTCTGTGTGGACTACAGATGATTGAATCAGGCTACCAAGAAGGATCATTTGCCACTGCTTTTATTGATCAGATTATTGAGAGGCTAGCCGAGAAGATTCATTACTGCTTCCTTAACGGGTACTCCAATTACAATTAAGTGGCCATAACACCCGAGGACTAGGACAAAACGACATTCACTTGTCTGTTTGGGACTTATGCTTTCATACGGATGCACTTTGGTCTATGTAATGCCCTAACGACAGACCAAAGGTGCATGTTGTCCATCTTCTCGGACATGATGGGAGATTGCTTAGACGTCTTCATGAATGACTTCGCGGTCAATGGTAATGGGTTCAATGCCTATCTTGATTGCCTAGACCTTGTGCTTTAGTTCTATATCAAGGTCCATCTTGTTCTATCCTGAGAGAAGAGTCACTTCATGGTGACTCAGGGGACGGTGCTTGGTCATATCATCTCCAACAGGGGCTTGGAGGTTGATCCGGCAAAGGTGGGTATCATTAGGAAACTCAATCCACCGTCCAACCTATGGCAGTTGTGGTCTTTTCTGGGCCTGATGGTTTCTACCAATTTTTTATTCAGGATTTCAGCATGATTGCCCAATCGCTCACTAACCTGTTTAAGAAAGACACCGAGTTCATTGTAGATGACAAGTGTCTTACATCGTTTGAGACTCTCAAGAATCTAGTTATTAAGGCTCCTATCTTTCAGCGTCCGATTGGTGTCTCCCATTCGAGATCATGACGGATGCTTCTGACTTTTCCATAGGGGATGTGATAGGATAGAAGAGGGATGGATTACCATTTTCCATTCACTACGCTAGTTGTACGTTGGATGTCGTCCAATGGAACTACACTATTACGGAGAAAGAGATGCTAGTTGTAGTTTTTTTCCTTGGATAAGTACATATCGTATATTCTCGGAGACTGTTTACACTGACCATACTGCCATTAGGTAACTCATGGAAAAGAAGGATGCCAAAGCTAGACTAACAAGATGGATCCTTCTACTCCAGGAGTCTGATATTGAAATTAAGGATAAGTCTGGAGTCAAGAATGTGGTGGTGGATCATCTCTCCTGGTTAGAAAATCTTGAGGAATCAGAACAAATTGAGCCTATCACAAAGATCTTCCCAGATGAGGCGATCCTTGCTATTTAATCGCTCCCATTGTACGCTGACATTGTTAACTATCTTGTCGCCAAGAAATTTCCACAAGGTTGGCCCAGGTAACGACTTGAGGCCTTCCTTGCGAAGGTCAGGTCATACTATTAGGAGGATACCATCCTTTATCATGAAGGAGGGGATAGCGTCTGGCGTCGGTGTTTTCCTCAAGATGAGTACCATAGCATCCTCACATACTGCCGCAAGCTTGAGGCAGGAGGACATCATTCTGGGAGGAGAACAACACAATAAGTACTTCAATCTGGCCTATGGTGGCCCACCTTCTTCAAGGATTCTGGTGAATTCACAAAGAGGTGTAATGACTATCAGAGGATGGGAACTTGTGGACAGTGTGACATGATGCCAATGCAGCCCATTCACTTGTGTGAGGTTTTTGACGCATGGGGCATCGATTTCATGTGTCCATTCCATAAGAGTCAGGGATTTGAGGACTTCTGTTGGCTGTTAATTATTTATGTCATTGGGTTGAGGCCAATCCCACATGAATCGTAGATGCTAAGACTGTTTGTTGATTTCTAAGGAAGAATATCATTTCACTGTTCGGGGTGCCTAGAGTTTTGATATTTGATGGGGGATCTCCTTTTATCAATGACAAGGTAAAATGAGTTCAGCATAGATCATCGAGTTGTCACTCTAAATCATCCTCAGACAAATGGTCTTGCTAAAGTATCAAACAGGGAGATCAATATGATATTGCAGAAGGTCGTCCGCCCAGATCGAAAAGATTGGTCACAACATTTGGACTCGATCTTGTGAGCATATCGAACTTCCTTCAAGATACCTTTGGGTACGTCTCCCTTTCATCTCTTTTATGGAAAGCCATGCAATTTACGTGTGGAAATTAAGCATAAGTCAATTTATATTATTGGATCCAGAGAGTATAGGAGATCAGAGGAAGGCAGAAATGACAACCCTAGAGGAGCTTTGAGATACAACCTTCTCGAGTAGCCTATAGTATAAGGAGTGAGTGAAGATATTGCATGATTCTCATATCAGCCATAAGTAGTTTGAGCGGAACTAGAGAGTATGGCTATTTAATGCCAGGTTGAGATTATTTCCAGGGAAGTTGTAGAGGAAGTTGAAGGGACCATACTTAGTTCGAAAGGTGTACGATAATGGAAACATTGACATATCTCGATATCGTCGGATTCCACCTTTCGAGTCAACGGTCAGTGCCTGAATCCATATCTAGATCATGATCCGCTAATCGTTGACGTCACCCCTATTCATTTTGCAGGAGATGTGGTTTTTGACTCACATCATTTGCATCTCATGCCGGATTATCGCCTTCTTCCATAGCTGTATAGTTCCAGTTGTCCATATCGCACATTCTTTTGTCTAACACCCCATCTTCATCTTTTGATATTGTTGTACTTAGGATGTACTTTACCCTAAGTATAGGGTGTGTCAGACTTTTGATTATTCTCTTGATTCCTTTTACTTTTGTTTTGTTTCCTATACTTGGGGATATTTTACCCTAACTATACGGGAGGTAGACCATGTACATTTGAACCCTCAGTTTTCCCCTTGTGTAAAATCTTCTATACATAGGATTACTTGATCCTAAGTATAGGGGGAATCACCAACTTCTAGTGATTTTATTCTTTCATTTATCGTTGTAGTATAGCCTTCTTTTCACATCCCAATACTCAGAACGAGTTATGTCTTCTTCATCGCTCTTTGTTCACGTTGAGGACATCGTTCGAGCTAAGTAGAGGGGGTGTCATATATATTGTATATATACTTTAGCCATAACTCGTACTTTGTTTGAGCGTGTTTATAAATGAAAATGGCTAAAAACCACAAGCTAAAAATGACAAAAAATTTAAAAAATTTCCTTGTATATAAAATTATTTCTTGCACATACATGTCTTTAAACAACTTTTTGTAAAAACTATTTTTGTACAAATGTTTGTAAAAATGTTTTGCTTGTAAATATTTTTGTATCAAAATTATGTATATAGTACAAAATTTTTGAAAAATGTTTGAAAAATATAAGTTTGCAAAAATTTGATTGTATATGTTTGTAAATAGTTCACAAAACATCTTCATCTTTCTTGCATTCAAACAATTTCAAAAAAGTTGCATATTTTGAGAAATTGCATCAAAAAGAGTATTGTATATATTTTTTATATTCTTCTGAATCCAAGTTGACATTTAAACTAGTCTGAAATTAAATTGGAAAATGGAGCTTGGTTAAGAACTTAATACACCTATCTCTCAGAGGAACCTTATAGGATTTTGGGTTGAGACTTTTTAGGTCCATTAGGATCTTAATTCTTTGAATCCACTGGGTTATGTTCACATGTCATCTTGATGAGCCTAAGTAGAATACCTAACAATGCACACATAACTCTCACAAACAATGGCTTTACTTTGACCAGCACCTTACACATAGATCTCCGCGGATGAGGTGATGAGGAGGCAGTTTTCTTTGGCTTGGAGTAGCATACGAGGGTAGTACTTCTAGGCGGAACCTCTCATCTTCCTTTACGTAGGGGTGTGCACCTCAACATGGTCTGAGGGTGTTGAGGTCTAAAGACAGGAGTTGTGGGTTGCAATAATTCTTCAAAAGAGGGAAAGTCTATTGGCTCGAGAAGAAAAAGTCCTTGTGTATGCACAATGTAGATATATTGTACATATGCACATTAAAACAAAATGTGCAAAATCAAGAAAAACTTTAAAAAAGTGGATAGGCCTAATTGAAAAAAAAATGTCTGCTAGAGTGTATATAGTAAAATAAAGCAAAGCTTATGTATTACACCTTCTCATCTCATTAAGCTAGCAGCGGGAGACTTAGCTACAATGGTTAGGCTCCCAGGGATACGTTGCTTCATTAATCACAGTCCATTCTCTTCTTTCCCCCTCTTCTTGTGTCGGTTGCACTTGAACTTAGAAGGGAATACCCCGCTCCTCGAGGAAAGAGTATCTAGACTGAGGAATTAGAGTTACCTTGTTGAGGGAGGCTATTTCTTTGTCATTTCTAAGGTAGGGAGCTACATATCACTTGCACAGTACAATGAAAGATACATGGTCATTAGAGTTTGCGTATGTTGACTTGTTCTGATCTGGATTATTGAGGAGTCTTGACGATAGAATGGTGGAACTTAGAGGTTGTTGAGTCTTAAACCTATATCCCAATAAGGTTCCGACAAACTAATAATCTAAAGGTCTGACTAAGCTCCTACCTCAATTTAATGAAGATATGTTTAATAATCAACCTTGATTCTCCTTCTTTTTCTTTTCTTTTCTTTTTCACTTCTTTTTCAAATAAGTGTTTCCTATGGGACTAGCAAAGGTAAAGTATAGGGGGGTGATGAATCCCTGATTTTCACTCTTTACTCTTTTATTTTTGCTATTTATCTTAGCAAAGCAGCATGCAAATACCTATAAATACAATAATGTAGCACTTTGCATGCATTTGTTAATATTGCATAATTTGCATGTATTTGTGTAAAAATAAATGATTAAAGGAAAAGAAAAAGGAAGGAGATATTTGGAATAAATACAAAGCGGACCGAACCCCGAGAGAAGGTCAAGCCTTGGCCTAATCGCCAAATAAAAGAAGTGGAGAGAGATAAGGTCTACCTTTTGTTTTATATATTACATATGTATATAAATAATTATTTTTGACAAAATAAAACTATATTTTTACCTTCTTGTATATATTTATAATAATAATATAAAAAGGAAAAAATCAGAAAAAATAAAAATAAAGAATAAAAACAAAATCCCCCTTTTAATATACAAAACATATATATATATATATCACACCATTTATTTATTATATACTTGTTAATAGTTTGTAAAAAATATAATAAAAATTATTTTGTGTCCTTAAAAATATGTTGAAGATAAATAAAATATAAAATTGGGGTATTTGTTCATAAATCGTAAAGTAAAAACAATTGTACATAATACATAGGCTTATTATACTTGTATATAATACATTATATTGTATATACGCTAATTTATTTTTCATAAAAATAACTAACAGCATAGAAAAATTCCTTGAAAATAATAAATATTTTTATTTTATTCATTTTTTAAAATAAATTCATTTAATATTTTTATTAAAATTTTCTATATTTTCTTCATAGTTTTGTCCTTTAGTGGTTTTTGTTCGCATCCAAGGCGGACACTGATTGGTACACCTCGGCTTGTTGACCGAGGTCAACTTATCCCCCAAGTCTCCCGTTTCGCCAAAATTGAGTTTCGTCCTCTTTTCTCCAAATTTTTTCGACCCGATCCGATCACCATTTCACCGAAACTTCTGCCTCGGATCCAGGGTGTCGTTCCCTAATCCGCACCCGATCTTTTCCTCCTCGATCCGCGTCTCGGTTTGTAGGCTGCGTCTCCTTCTTGTCGGACCTGGAACACTATATAATTGCACCCTCCTCATCCTTTTCCTTTACCTTTGGCTACGCCACCACCTCCTACTTACCCGTCCACCTTTCCCAGAGTAACAACGAGTGAGATGGAGAGCGAGGACACCCTTTTGGAGCGTGAAGCCCCAGGTCCGGCGAGGTTCTTCCTCAACTGTGTCGCGTGGAGAGCAGCCTCTAGCTGCGCTGGCTACCGAGGCCACTACCTCTGTGGATGGCGACCACGTCCCCAGGTGTTCTTCCCCCATCCTTAGGTACTCAGTATACCCTCCATTTTTCAACGATGTGATCTTCTTTCCAAGAAACAGAGCACCTCCGACGATGATCCTTCATCCACTGTTTCACCACCCTCCAACTTACTCCGCCTCACTCCTTGATGAATCACTGTTTCGTCATCTTTGTTCTATCTTTTTGGCCTTAAATACCCGAGTAAATGCGTGTAAATAGGCTTAATTTATGCATTTTATCATCCTTGCATATTTGTGTAAATAGTGTATAAAATATTGTTTTTAATGCCAAAATTATATAATAAAGAAAAGAAAAAGAATAAAATATTGCAAATATTTTATGACCCGAATCATAGAGACCTAGGCGTCTCGATGACTAGGTCGACAAGGAATAAAGTAGGGTGAGATAAGGGCCCAAATACCAATAAATGTTCCTTTTATTTTATTCATTCTTTATTCATTTTGCGACCTATTTTTGGTTCGACTTATTATACTCCAAATAAAGAAACTTTGTACATAAAAGTTGTAAATAGTTAAATATAGAAAAATACAAATCTTATTTCATACAAAAATAATGTACAGATAGAAAGTTATGATCTGAATATGTTTCCTAAATCCCAACTTCCCAGACCTGTATCTCTCAAATAAAACTCGAAATGTATCAAAATCACCTTTAATTATATATAATTTTCAATAATCTATTTAATGAAGGTGGTTTCATATTTTTCGGATTTACAGTTTGAAATTTAGGTTTTGGACCCCTATGCATACTTGTACATATTAAAATATTCATTATATTTACTACTCATTATTTTAATAATTTTATATTTTTATAATTTTGTAAATATTATTTATAAGATATGTTTATATTAAAACAATAATAAAATACTAAATAAAACATAAAACTAAAATACTTGTATAAAATACATAGGTATAATATCTGTATGGGGGCAGGGAGCCCGCACCCTGGGGTGTAGGAAACTCCCTGCACCCACCTCATTTTCCGATTAATTTTTTTATTTTTTTAATTAAAAGTTGGGTGGATGTACTTAATATGTTAAGGGGAATATGTGTTTCAAGTTTCATGCAAAACGAACATTCCTAACACGCTCATCTAGACAGGGTCGATTTCAGCAATTCTGAAACCTTTAAAATTTGGTAGTCTTGATGAAGATGATAGAAGTCTTGAATTAAGTTGAATTTGGAATGATAACATGGTGATACACTGTGATCTACATCCCCCAAGTTTCATTTTAAACAAATCATAAAATAATGAAAAATTAGGCTGGGTTTAGGGAGTTACCTGCACCTATCGAGGTAGGCTCCTTTTTCCCTATCTGTAAATATACATATATAATTAATACTTCTATTTATTTAAGTGTATAAAATACATCAGAAAATAAAATAAAAATATATCTAAGTTCATAAAAATAAGTTCTAAATTTATAAAATAATAAACCTAAATAAATAAATTAAATATATAAAATAAAAATAAAATATTAAAATATATAGAAGAATATACCTATATAGCTCATAAAAGAAAACTTGTATTTAGACCTCGTAAAAATAAATAAAAGTCATCATAAAATAATTTATAAAATAATAAATATATTATATTTTATAACCAAAAATTAATTTAATCATTTATTATTTTTAATCGAATTAATAAAACTTTTTTTGTCTGGAATTTTCTAGTTGGTCCACATAGACCAACCAGATAATTCCATTGGTTGACCTCGGTCAGCTCTCTGACCGAGGTCTGGCCCTGTCAGACTATGGATTTTTGGTTGTTTTCTCTGAATTTTGGAGGATGCGACTTGCACATTCTCGCGTCAAAGTCTTCTTGACTTTTATTCCTCGATGAATGGTGATTCACGCCCTGGGTTCACATGGGGCATCGGATCGCTGCATCGAGTGATTCACATCGTTCTTGGGAAGCCACCCGTCAACTCGTATAAACGTGACCCCCATCTTCCCTTTAATGATTGATCGCTCTTCCACCCCTAAATCCTAGACCTAACACCCTGGCATTCTTCCTGGTGATAGCAGGAACCAGACACACACCTCGGGATGTCCAGGCGGTGTTGAATCGAGGCGCATCCACTCGCTGGAGGTCTCGTCGGAGCCATCCTCTAGCGCCACCGTGGTGAGGCTTTTTCTTTCTTCTTTTGTACTGTTCCTAGCCCTTAAGACCACCGTAGACCATCGTTGTCTTCCTCTATCGTCGAATCTCACCAGATCTTCCCCCAATCCCATCGTTCTATGTCTGGTCGATCTTCGAGTTTTGCCGGCCGGCGAAGAATCGCACGCTCACGTCCCCTGGTCACCTCTCTCTCTCTCTCTCCACAGGGTCGAGGCAACTTGCCCTCGACCCTTTCACCTATTTCCTACAGGTCCAGAGAGCAAAACGCGTGCCTAGGGTGATTTTTGCTCGTTCGTCGGAGGCACCAGGAAGCCTTTTGCTCCGCTGCCCCCGAGCGGGAACCTCACTGCCCTCCGGCAACCTTTGATGCCCCAGCTGATAGAAGAAGCATGTAGGAGCTCCAGGAGCTCTTCAGAAGCCTCATTGCATGCCGGAGGAGGAAGGACAGGATCGGGCCTCTTCGGGAGTTCTTCCTCGTTCTTCGTCTCCCGCTTTCAGCCGTTCGTTCAGGTCGGTTCCTCCAGGCGTCCAGCAGCCGTCAGATCTACATCGCCATCAGTCGTTGATCATCTCCAACAGATCTAATCACCACCGTCTACATCGAATCGTCATCTGGCTCCGTCGTGTTGATACATGGATTAGTGGAGTAAGGAGCGTCATTCGATCGCGAACCGAAGTCAACCGCTTGGATCGTGCCACGTGTTTAAGTGATGTTTCCTCCATTGTTCGATCCGCACCGTCCTTGGGTATTTTGCAACTTTCCCCTGGCCATTTTTGTATTTAATTATTAATACCAAAACATTCATCTGTCATTTTGTATGTTTTCTAATATTTGCATTTAGATCCCCAGACTTTTTGTATTTGCCAGCAGGTCATTGCCACGTTACCTCACATGACTGGACCACGTGAGGTGAGGTCATTTTGTAATAGTGCCCTCAGCCATTTTCAGATTTATATTGAGTCCATAAGAAATTTATTACAGTTCTATTTTTTGAGGTTGTTTTCATTATTGCCCCCTGGATTTCGTTATTTGCGTAAAGGTCATCGCCAGGTCACGTGCCCCGTGTGCATGACCCTGGTGATTTTGCAGTTATATTCTACCGCCTTCGGTTATTTAGTTTTAGACCAGAAACATTTTTATTGCGTTATATTTTACTGGAAAAATTGCACGTAGCCCCCTGGACTTTTGCACAATTACAAAAAATACCCTTATGAGGCAGAATTTTCTCTTTGATATTTGTGTTTATTTCATGCATCTATAAAACCAACAAAAATCCATAACAAATAGCTTTAAAACGCCATATTTTTATTTTGCATATTTGTTCCATTTTAATATTTATAAAAATTCAAAAACAAGCATTTTCATCCCTGTTTGCATTAGAAAACCCATAAAAATTATAAAAACAAGCATTTTCATCCCCCAAAAAATAAATTTTGTGTATTTTCGTGTATTTTATATTCAGACCAAAAATCACTAAAAACTTTAAAAGAAAACTCCTAATAATTACAAAACCCCTAAAAACTGTATAGAAATATTAAAAATTCCTAAAAAATCCTAAAAACCTAATTTCTATTTGGAATTTTCTTTTTTTTATTTTCTTTATTATAAAATTAAATTTGGAGAATTTTTATCTTCTGTTTGATATTTTATTTCTCCATTTTAATTTTAAATTTTTATTTTATTCCCTGTTTTAAGTATTTTTTATTTTAAGAATACCAAAAAATTAGGAAATTATAAAAAATCACAAAACATCAGAAAATTATTTAAAAAATGTACGAGTATTTTATTTCATGAATTTTGGATATTTTTATCTATTTTTATCCCTCTTTTACCTCTCTTATATATATCCCTTATATTACCTTATATATAAATTAAAAGAAAAAGAAATTAAAAAATATATATAATATAAAAGAAAATACAAAATCAGAAAATTAAAAATCAAATATAAAAATATAAAAATAAAATTAAAATTAAAAAATATAAAATTAAATCCCCACAAAAAGATTCAATTTGGCTAAGTATGTGAAAGGATCTTGGGTATGCGATATTTTTATCTAGATTGCTCTACACCTTGCTTCTTGTGTTCGACCCCTACTTGCTTGCCACTATACATTCTTAGTAGTGTATAATAAATTTTAACTCTTGCTCTTAGTTGCCTAATTATTTGTGTGGGTTAATTGTTGATCAATGAGAAGGTTAGAGTAGTCGCCTCAGCGACAGAGAGCCTGATCTGTCAGGTCATTACTTAGCTACTCCTCTCTTCGCGTTTTTCAAATGGCGCCATTGACATGGAGCATCGTCTTGTAGAGTAGACCTTTGTCTTTTTGCTTGCTTAGCTATTTTTTATTTTTTTCTTTCTATCGTATAATTGGTTGAGAACTGTCTGACATCTCTTTCTTGTTTTCTTGCGAGGGACCCTGGACCGAGGAGGATCGCCTAGGTGATCCTATGCAACCATGGGAAGCGGAGCCAGCTATTCTACCCTAGCCAGCTGGAGAGAGCAAGAGTAGCTAGAGAGAGAGAGAGGATAGTTAGGTTTTTAATTTTTTTGTGAGAGAGAGACTATTACTCATTAATTTGTTATAATACAGGTACACAATACTTTGGACATTCGGGCCCAATTTCCAAGTGTTTGTTCACTTGGGGGCTAACCACAGTTTTTAACGTTTTCATCGCATTTTTTATTTTATTTTCTGATTTTTGTTTTCTTTCTTTTGTGGAATGATACCTTAGTCTTTAGGCGTGCTTGATCATGTAATCTAAGGCCAAACACCTAATAACCTTTGCATGCACCTATAGTCTTGACGTTTGGACAGAGAAATAATTAATTGGTATAGTACTCGGTCTTGAAGTTGCGTGCCGCTAGAGGTCGTATACAGCGCTGGAAGGATCCGTTGTGGCGGACACCGATCGGCATCAGAGACCGACTTAGGCTTCATTCTGAATACATAGCATTTGGTTATTCACATGTAGCAATTGCCTGCTTAGGACGATTTCCGTGTGCATATCGACATTTAGCATATGTTTATAAATTCCTGTTATGCATCTCGCATGAAGGGAGCTGGGAGGCAATGTAAGTCTTCAAATTGAGCATTCATTATTTAGGCACTAAGGTGAGAGTTTCTTCTTATTATCGCCTTGCATTACTTTTCTCATCTTCTCCCTCTATTTTGGGATCAAATAGGAACCAATGAAAATACCAAAAACGTTAGACGCTTGTATTGAATCTACTCAAAACAAGTGATAACACAAAAAAAATTAAAACAGGCAATGCTAAAAATACTTGACCTAAATAAAATTGATTAATTGGAATCATTGCCTTGGGGTGAGCAAAGCCCTCATTTGTTTTCAGGTTGCATAGGAAGATTTCCTTCCCAGTGAGGTGAGCGACATCTTAAGGATTAAAGCCCAAAACCCAGTCTGTGGTTGCCTTGTGTATCGCCTGGATTTCTGAAGTATTGGCGCTTCTATCGTACGTAGACGAGTAGGGCTTGGTCAGCATTGATGACTCTCTATTGTGTAGAGCATTGACCTTGTCTGAAGTATCGAGCATAGGCTACGCCTTCACGGGGGTGTCTATCTCATCGTCTTGCGTCTGAGTAGGTTCTTGCATGCTCACAGGTGATTCCCTTGCGAGCGATTTCCGAAGTATTGGTTTCGCCTATCAGCTTCCACCCTATAGGCTTAGTAGGGATCCCAAAAAGGGTTACAAGGACCTCAAAAAGTGTAGACTATAGGTTAACAAAGGAGGAGGACAAGTACGAGATACTTTTCTGGCAGTACTCTCACTCCTATAGGCGTAGCACTCTAAGGACTCATTACAAGATAATTGTCTGAATTCAAATCTAAAAATCACAAAGATAATTGTCGAACCTTCACGGCTTCACAGGTCGAGTTAGTGAATCCATTGCTTTGAGGTTTGATTGATTAGTCTATTGGTCTTATTAAGGTCAAGATCAAAAACATTGCGCCTTTGCGCCATTTTTCTCTCCTTCCATTTGACCCTTGCTCATTGTGAGCCTTCTACTATTTTACACTCCTTTTGTTTCTCGTTGACCTCCGTATCTTTCATCCACATTGATCTTCCGCTTGACCTTCGAGATGGCAACGAATGGACAGA